>VXBU01011713.1:274031-310786 GCA_013400315.1 Bombycilla garrulus
TTTTTTTGTTCCTGCGCCTGTTTCACTCTCCTCCTGGCGGCGGTTAAGGCGGTGTGTAAACAGGTTCTGGCGTTCCTTCGGACGTGTGTGTGAAACAAACTTGAAAGAGACAGAGCGCGGTCGCCAGAGGAAGGAATCAGCCTTCCCCTGCCCGCCTGGGCGGCGATGACAAGCTCGGGCGAGAACCTGACCCGTGCTGGGAGAGGAGGTGGCACAGGGTGACAGGTTAGGAATAAGAGGGGGACGGTAGGGCGTGGGGAAAGATGCAAGGGTCAGTGTTAGTAGTCTAGTTAGTGTATGTATGCTCCTGGTGAAAACGAGGTACCAACTAATGTGTATTCTCGGTTTTAGGGTGAGTTTCTCTTGGAGAAGTTACAAGTAACTTCGTTTTGGAGGCTCTGTAATGTGGGGAATAGAAAATACGATTGTGTAAGGTGTTAGTTGCTTCTGCTGCTTATTCACATCTAACACAAGCATGTTTAGTTTCTGCTATCTTTTTTATCAGGGAAAAAGTTGTTTCCAACTTTGCACTGTTTTATCTGTAGTGGAGGATAAGAACTTTCTGTACATCTTTCATAAATGTATATGTGTGTGTGACTTGAATGTGTGAAGGAGACACTCCTGTGTGCCTGCACAGCAGCAACATCTGGTGACTGGCTGCTAGTCTTAACTCTTCAGCTGGGGAAAGATAGATTAAGATGATCAAACCTACTGTCATATCTGTTACTTTATGTTTTGGGAAACTTGGATTTGTTTCAGACTGTTAAGACTTGTGAAGACCTGCAAGAGCAAATTAATTGTAAAAGTTTATATTGCAAAGGCATCTTCCTTTGGACCTGGAAGAATTGTTGTGTATGTGTTGATGTACTTTGAGTTCTCTTATAATGACATATTAATAAAACATAGCTCACAGGATCAAGTTTTGTGATCTTGAACATAATGTATCTGTCCCATGCCTTTTTTTCCTCTCTTTGCCCCCAACTTCCACTGTTGTTTATGTTGAGTATTCAGCTGGTATGCTAAACTTCAAGGCGTTGACTGCTTCTGATTTTAGAAAGGGATTTGAATACTCACTTATCAAGAGCTGACTGACTTGACTTGCAAGTGTATTTCCGTTTCATTTTCAGGAAGCTGTTGATAAAGCTAAGAGTGCAGTAGGAGGTAAACCTTGTCTACACATCTCTTCTAGAAACTCAGTATTGCTGTCACAGTAGTCATTGCAACCTATTTGTGTGTCAGTTCTATCAAGAAATGAAAGAAACTCCCTTGGCTAAAAACTGAAAAGAAAGAAACCTCAGAAATTTATATTAAATAAGGAATTTGAATTTTCTTAAACAGAATATAATTTTAGGTAATTGTCATTTAGTGGGAAAAATAGGACACCTAGTGTGTCCTGAAGTTTGATGCTAAAAATTGTCCCATAAATGGTTGTTTCTACCTGAAAATCTTGGTCTTTACATCAATCTTTGCATATGAACATTCTGTGTGCCTGCAGCGGACTGGTAGATCTCAGAAAGAATTTTTGTTGTATTTTTTGTATTTCTAAGTGCATTTCTGTCTGGAGAGAGATTAGCTTTGAAATCAGAAACACTATTGCTTTTTTTAGCCTTTGTTGTATCTTTCTTAAAAATTACCCTAATACTCATGTTGCGAGGTCTGTTGTGTAGTAATTGCTTAGCTGTAACTTCATTATGGTTTTGAAGGGGCCTTGTATTGTAACTTTGTTTATTCAAAAATATCTTTCTTCTTATGAACTCGAGAAGGGAATGGAACTTAAAAGTGCACCATAGTTGAATTAGAACAGAGATTTCTATCATGTGGCTTTCTGACTTTATCTGGAAACTGGAGAGAGATATTGGCTTATTTTCCTATGAGGCAGTGTAGAAAGTGCACCAAGTACAGAATTTTGTTCTAAAGGAACCCCTGTATCTAACTTTCTGAAATTATATCTTCTCTTAAAGCTATAATGTGCTTGAAAAAAAACCTTAAAAAAAGTATTATTGAAAAAAAGAGAAAAGTTCTTAAATCATTCACAGAATATTTGCCACATTCATTGTGTGTGTTTATAAATGTTAGCTTAAACATAAGGCCCTTTACCAGTTTCTATGGAAGTAAAGTACCTTAGGAAGTCAAATCAATATTTTTTAACCACAGATTTAAATGATTGCTCTGTAAATGATGCATTTTTCTCATTTTAAATCACTATTAATACGGTGTGTATGTAAATTTCAAGGATTGAGAAAAGCATAGAAGTTAAGTTAACTTTGCTTTATCTGAGCTTTTGAGACATAAGTAAGTAAAAAAATGCATGTGAGCATTCTGCTCACATTAGCAGAAATCTGCTGATATATTTGCATGAAATTTATCTTTATGCCTGGGTTGTACTGTAGTGAACAATTCAATACAACTTGTTTCACTTATCTTTCCTGAGTAGAATTGGATTTTTTTTTCTTTCTAGATGTGCTTAATCATATAGGTGCTATGTTTGTGTGTGTCTTGTTGGTCTCCTGACCCAGATTGCTGGAAAAGCATATGAACACCTGAAATTTGTGTGTAGTCTCCTTGGCTTGAACACACCTGCTTACATGCTGGTAGTTAACTTTGTGCATGAGTTTTCAGGATGGATGGTGTATTTTGACAGCTAACTATGGTTTCATTGAGCATCATAAAAGCATAGGAAGAATTGTGTTGAATGAAAATACTGCACAGTAGGATTTAAATTTGCCTTGTGGAATTATTTTGGTTTTGGAGCAGGTGTGTATACACCAAGCATAGTCTGTGCTAATCAACAAGAGATTCTTACATAGGATTGAAAATATTTTTGTGTTTGTATATGCAAAAATGAAAAAAAAACTAACACAAAATCCCAGCCATAAAATGTTTATATTTCTTATAATATATATTTTATCTTTCATTTTTAATACTCTCATAAAATAGAATATAGGATGTGCACTAGCTCATCTTCTGGTCTGGTTGTTAATAGGCTCCAAGTCAAGGTGTAAATGGTTGTTTCCCAAAGGGGTTACTGAGAACCCTTAACTTGTCTTGCTGTAGCATTGGTTATCAGTAGCATTACAGAAAAGTGTGCATTATTTTTTCCCCTGACTTGGTTACTCTGCCATATGATTGCTTTTTGCAGTGCTAATGTGTATAATTTCACAACTCTACATTTCCTAGGAGGATTCCTTTCAAGTTCTGCTGGTAGGTTAAAATCTGATTATAATAAAGACTTTTTTCAGACACATCCTTCTCTTGTTAAATTGCAATGCAAGAGTTGTTAATCAGAAATTCAGTAGTAAGTAAATCATTGTTTCTTCCTGTTTTCCTTTTGATTTGGGATAATTTATAAGGTCATAATTTGAGTATTTTTTTACCCCATGTCACTTGGGATTTTTTTTTCCTTTTTTTTTTTTTTGGTTTATTAAACTTCAGGAGCATTTTTTAAATCCTGAATCCTGCTTTCAGATTTTTTTATGTACTTGAGATTGATCAATGATGTTTGAATATAGTTTGCTGAGGTCAAGTTATTCATCAAAAGGTGTAGTTTATTTAAACTGAAAACTGGTATAAAATAGTGCTGTATTTGTGGTACATAAACTGGAAACTCTTACTTCGCATTGCTGTGGCTGAGTGGACAGTAATCCAATGGACTAAGTTGGACCATGCTTTTTGTGTGAGTTACCTACTGAAGTGATGGGTTACTGTGGGTAAGTCACTTAACCAATTCATAGCCAAATTCTAGTCTGTGGTAAGAGGATAATGATTTCCTGTGTTTCTCTTGCCTGCTTCAGGACTTCTGTGGAGCCACATACCAGTAGCAGTTAATACACATGGCTAGCAAAAACAATGTTAACCCCTCCAAAATGGCCCTGTTCAGTAGGTGGCAGTTGTCTGGTTTGTCCTTATGTGTTTCAGAATGGCATGTCCAGAGTATTTTCATTACAATCACAATCTGTGTGTATTTGGAAACAATAGCAGGGAGTTTTCAGGCACCAAAAAGAGGCAGTCAGACTCATTACGGCAAACTGTTTTTAATTATAAAATGTTAGCATTTAGATTTGTAGGCAATATCTTGGCAAACAAGTTTTTCTGGGGCTGTCTTTGTAACACAGACAATGATAATGTAATATCATATATTATCTTTTCTGTCAAAGGGTTGTAGAAAAATGCCTGTCCTGGTGTAAAATGAGCAACTAATGCTTGTGTCAGTGGACTGTGTACTTGTCTTACAGTCTATATGACTGTGTGAGTTTTTGCTTTCAGCTTCAATGGAACAGTATTTTTTCTCTTTCAGCTTATGAAAACCTTGCATTGTTTGGGGCAGAATGACTATTCCTTGTAAGCATTTTTTATTCAAATTGTGACAACTCTTCTTGAAAAGGAAATGTTGCCAGAGAATTATAATGATGGAAAAAATGTCTGCCAACCTTCCTTCTGTTACTCTGCTGTGTAGGGGACTTGTTTGGGTATATGCTTGAAGTCTTTTACCATTTGGTAGTGATCAGGTTAGTGAGAAAGTATTTGTTGCATATAAATATTTTTTGAAAAAGTTATAAAACAGGAAAGTAGCTGTGAAGCGTGTGTTTTATGTAATGACCTAGTAGGCTAACAAAATGTACAGAGGAAGGTTGTCTCTTGAAGGTTTGTACCATGTGTTGTGATTGGAGAAGTGGAAACCTGAAAAGTTTTCAAAGAGAAATCAGATGTAAGCCATGTCAGCTTTTGAAAGACTGACAAGGTGATGAGCAATTCTGAATGGTAAAGTACCTTGTGATACTGTGTCCACCTGTAAAACTTTGATACAAAAAAATATTTTAAATGAGATGTTTGATTATTTATTGCAGTGTTGTTAGTGCTGTTGATACTTTGCTGTACTTTTAACGTGTCAAAAGTCGTAAAGTAGAAAGCTGCCTTATGTTGAAATTTTAATTTGTTGGCTTATTTTCTGGATGTGGATGCACATTTTCAGGAAGATCAAATTGATTAAGTTCAGTATTGCACCTGAGAGTAAGTATCAGTTTTTATTTCATGGTGGAAGTTGAAGTAAATTCAGGAATTTAGGTTCCTTTGCCACTGTGGTGTGGAGTTAATTTTGTTTGTTTGTCTGGGGTTTTTTTTGGGTTTTCTATTGTCTGTTTTTTGGTTTTTGTTTTTGAAAACTTTGGCATTTTCAGGATGATCTGTTTTGAACAATAAATACATGTTTTGTTTTCCCCAATTTCCTGCAAGTTTAGTTAGGCAAGAACATAAATGTGAGACATCTGTGATGGAACAGGCACTATCAAAATTTCTTGCAAGGATAAAATTTAGTTTTCAGGAGTTTGGTACTCTTCTGAGCTTACCTTAGGTCAGTGTATGTTGTGAAAAACAGCAGTATATGGTTGATGGCAAGTAGTTTTTTTCATTGGGATTAGTGTTTTAATTAGGAATTCACAAAGTCTTAATATTAGCTGTGATTCTAATATTGTCTCTGAAAGACATGTAACTAGTTTAAATGATTTTCTTTTTTTTAGCAACTGGCAGCCCTTTTATGGTCTACAGGGTAGATTCAGTTTCACACTAGTCTGAATTAGGTTTTATATGAAGAGTTCAGCAAGACTTGAAAACTGGGATGGCCACGTGTAGGTCTGGTTGGTAACCAGAGTGACTCAATAAGAGCAGGCATATTTATCTCCCCCTTAACAATGTATTCCAGTGTACAGCTGCTGGCCTTTTCTATACTAAGGAATACCTGCATCTGCTGAGTCCAGTTAGTAAAGCAAAACCATTTTGAGCAGTATATTTTAAAACTTAGTAGACTAAAGGTACTTCACGGGCCCCGATGTTTATGTACTCAGGAGAGAGCCTGGAGAGGAGTAACAGAGACTGCAAATGAATAAATGGTGGTAGTAAATGAACAAAGTGTTGATAGTAGAATGTGCTTCATGGATTAGTTTGTTTGTAACTGCAAGAAACATAAAATTTTAAAATAAGTCGAATATATATAGGTAACGTAACTTTTGAGTTAACTCAAAAGTTAAGCATTTAATTGAATTTGTATAAATATATGCTATATGGAAACTGAAATCAGAAGTTAAGATTTGAATTATGGTCCTACAGGCTTCACAAAATTGTGTCTAGGTGAAGAAAGGAATTTCAAGTTAGTGCGCCGTATTGGAAAAGAAATAGTCAGACATGGTCTGGTATGTATTTGCTAGGATGGCAGCTGGTTAAGCATCCTGTAAACACATGCAGACTTTCAGTGTCTGTACCACAACTCTTTTCCCTGAAGTGGGGGAAAAGTCACAAGAGATGTGGAAAATAAGGAAGTTATGGGTTACCGTGGTTTAAGTATTAAGAAACAAAATGAATCTTTAAGAAACTATTTTTTATTAATTCTGCTGCTTATAGCAAAGGTCTTTATGCTTAGTAGTTCTTTTGTGTTTTGATTTTATTTACTGAGTGTAAATTAAATTTTATAGTCTCAGATGGTTCAGTATTTTTGGGACTGTCAGGAGAGAACTTCAGTCTGAGCTGAGTCTAATATTTTGCTCCCACTGAGCAGTTGTTCGTTCTGCATATTGATGTAACTGTCCATGGCTCTGCAACAGATTTCAGTGCAGTACTTAATTTTGTAATGTGCTTCTAAAAATAAGTGCATAGTCTTATGTAACGCATCTTGTATTGTTAGCACCTAGAGGCTACATCCCCACTGGTATGAAGTGGAACACATCCTACATAATTTTTGACTGTGGGTATTTACATCTGAAATACTTTCTCTGTCAGTGTCTATGGGCAAAGAGTAGCTTTGTTTCAGGAATGAGTAGTAGTTTTAGGAATATCAGATATCTTGTTTGTGTGGTGAAGTATGTTACTCCTCTGCATATCTGAGCGAAACAACAGTTGGAAAGGTACTGTAAAGTTCAGTAGACATTTGTTTCCCTAAGATTCCTGCTTACAGGTATGCACTTTCTTGGGGCTCTCACTTAATTTGGCTCTGCACTGCAACTGTAAGAGTTCTGCAAATCTGTGGATTCTGCAGACATGAAAACAAGATGTTAATCATATTAATGCAGCTTTGAGGGCAAACTTGAAATCCTCTTGAAAAGAAGGGTGACATTTATGATCAAATTACACTGTTCTGTTTGTTTTGTACACCTCTTGCTGTAGTCTTTGCAATGTTTTGATCTCTTTAACATGACTTTTCTCATGCTTTTTGAATTTAGGCTGCAAATAACATGTTAAATTAGATGATAAAATGCAACATGTCATGCTGATATGATGACACCTGTATAGAACAAACTTGTCATTTGTAAATAATTTAAGGTACAGAAATCAAATTTATCAAGAATTACAGCATTATCTGAGTAACTTTCTTCTCATTTTTACCGCTTCTTGAAGTAGGTGCTATGCTTTTATGTTAGGGGCACTGCTGAAATTTCAGAGTAAAGGACTGAAAATTCATCTCAAAATCTGAGGCCAATACAGAGGCAGCTATTCTTTATTCTATTAGTGTCCCTCTAAAAGTTAAGTTTCTATGGTGTTCACTGACACCCCAAATGTGTCACTTTACAAGGTTCTTCTGTTTCCCTGAGAGATCTGGTACTTCTGTGAAGAATGAATTCAAAGGGATCTGGAGAAATAGATACTTTTAAAACTGAGCAAACAGATAATCTCTTGATTAGGTTGTGTCTTTAACAATAAATGAGATATTTGTAGATACTTTTAATGATTGTTTTATCTGAACATTTCAAGTTATTTAATTTTAATAAATTATTGCTAATTTAATTAGCAGTATCTAGGCCAGGTGTCTATAACTTTGGGGCAGGGGAAACACTGTCAGCACTGTCAGATTTTCTTGTCAGCTATGGAGGTGATCTGGAAAGACTGAAAATGTAAAGTTTGGTATTTATGATGCCAGAAGCCCAAGCTTCAGTGTTAGGGTTACGCTGTGCAAAGTATGGGTTACCTTTGTCCATCCTGAGGCCAAATGAACACACATACACATTCAGGTAGGTAGATACATGCCATTTCTACGTGTATGGGTTTTGTTCTTTGTGAAGAAAGGCTGGGACCGTGCTGAGCCCCAGAGGAGCAGGCATGCACCTCAGATAGGCAAGGAGAAGGTGGGCAAGGGAGGGAAACATCCCAGAGAGGAAGAGCTTGTGTGCAGACCATGCCATGTTCTGATCCTGCTGTGTCGGCCCAGGCCTAGCCTGTCACTTAATACTGTGTATTGTTATAGCAAATATGTTCTCCTGTTCTGTCTAGTATTATTTTCTCTTTTACTTGAGTAAGTGTCCAGGGAGCCAAATGCAAGAATAATGCATTGGTTGTGTATTTCAGCATTTTTGTGCTGAGTGTATCCCAGAGTTTGTTTGCCATAGCTGTTTGTCATCTGTTTGGTCACTGGTAAGAGAAGACTGCTAAGGTGAAGTAGGTCTTGCACTGGGTCTTCTTGGCCTGGTTTGAGTAGGGCTGTGTCAGGAAAATGTTGGTATCACCAGGTTCATGAGGGGTTGTTAAGTGAGAGGAGTTTAATGAAAAGAATGTGCCATTTACTTTTTTGTGGAGAAACAGTACACACTTTTTACTTTAAATGCTTAATTGTCCTGTTAATATAATTTATCTTTGTGAAATTAGTGTGTCTGTCCCTCACTCATCATATAACTTGCTATTTATGAAAAGCTTCAGAGTTTTTTGGAAGATGGCATAACCTCTCTTTCCTGTCTAATTAAGCAAAACTTGGAAGTTTTATGTGAGATTCATTCAATATCTACCTTTTTGACTTGCAGTTTATAAAGTGAATGGTCTATTTTATTGATTAACACAGGGTCTGAATGAGCTCACATTCCTCTAATGTTGCCCATGCCATGGCATGCTATAAAATTGTTTGGTTATGTTTTGATCTTTCTGAGATATGAGTATTTTGGCCGTAAAAGTGTTTTCTGTGAAAACTTGGTCACTAACAATTGTAGTGACACTCTAAAGTATCTGTTACTGTTTTTAGTGGAAAAGCAAAAAGTGCGTAAGACCACAAAAGGAGGACAGATTTTGCTTAGAAGGTAAGCTTCTGAAATTGTTATGCATGAATACCATTCAAAATAATTCTGTTGTCAGTGTTAAAATAATACTGAAACAGGAAAAAAAGTGAAAATAATCTTGCTTAATCAGTTGCCCTCATGCTTTGTAGTGTCAAACCCAGAAGATGTACCAAATTTTGCCTTGGTTTGCAAAAGAAAGTTCCCTTTCATGATGTGTAAGAATGCAACTGCCACGGTTCTACCCACAGTATAATTCTTTCTTTTCCTTTTTTTTTTTCTCTCTTCTTTCTATTTTCCTCTCAGAGGTGAGAGTCCAGTCTTGGTAAGGATTTGGGTGGTAAGGGTGCTATCTTAGAACAAGATAGACAGCTGCTAATAGAATGGGTTCCACAGCAAGGCCTTGTCATTCCCAGGAAACCTCACCAGGTCCTGCTCCTGTCAGCAGTCTGACTTCTGTGGAAACTGCCAAACTGGCAAAGTAAAAAAGACAAAAAAATCAGAATTATAAATGGCAAGATTACTAATGAAAATATGTCCCTTGAGTAAGAATGGGACTCCTAGTGTTACCTTGTAATTACACATCTGCTATGAGAATCAAATCTGATGTGAGTTTTGACATGAGAGAAATCTTGGTTCTTTAATATCAAATATGCTTTAAAATCTTAGCTATTAGAAGTTTAATTTTTTTTCACTTAGTGTGAGAAGCATTGAGTTGGATTAATAAATAAATCTGGAGAGGAGCAGCTCTGTTCCATCAAGTCATGAAGGCTTTCCAGTGTTAATATAGGCACATTATGCTGAGGACTAAGGTTTTGTCTGAAGACAGGGGCTTAGGTAAATGCAAGACACTCCAGGTAGCCTTATTTTGTCTCCTGTACTCCCAGAATGCCTCTCTTTTTCTGCTCTATGTATTCTTATGATTTGTTGGTTTGTTTTTTTGGGGTTTTTTTTTGTGCTTTTCTTATTCTTTCATCACTTCTTTTCACTGAATTTCATTTCTTCCTGTGCAATTTAAGACTGAAAAGTGAAGTTTTGGTTCACCTCATTGTTCTTCCTGATGCTTAGTTTTTGTATTGCCATGTCAGACTTGTCTCATTTTCAGTTCGTAAACTGAGAGGGATATGGATTACTAAATGAGTGTTTGAAGTTTTCTTGCAAACAGTCCCCTCCCTCAGTGTATAAAACCCTGCTTCAGTGCAAACTCAAGGGAGTCTGAATTAAAGGAATGCTGAAATGAAGGTCATCTTTCCCATATCAACTCAGGTTCCATCTGCATGTCACTGTTACACAGTTGTTTTTGTTAAATCAAATAGTGTTTTCCCCAGAGCACTCTGGTCTCATTGGTTAGAGAGGTTTTGTGGTGTTCTCACACTGAGGTTTTTCTTTTTTAATCCCATTGTTCAGATCATGCTATCCAAAATTATGGGCAAATACAGGATTAATGTTTTCTCTCCAATTTCTTCATTACAGTTTCATGGAAGCGCTTTATAATATGTTTTTGAAAAGTTATATTTTTATTTTGTCTCACTGAAGTGACAGCCATGCACTACAAATAGACAGACTGAGACATTGGCTTAGTATTTCATAACAGAAATACCTTCATTTAATTTGCAGCTGTAAATAGTTAATGCTTCTCCATAGACTCATGAAGTATTTCAAGCAGAAGGCACTTGTGAAAATGTGTGTGGCTCTCAGCATTATTGAAAAAAATAAAAAGAAAATAGAAACCTTAATGGACAGACATAAAATTGGTTTACATATGTGGCATTTAAACATTTTAGCTAGACATGTTTGTTTTCTGTAGTCTCTATGTCATTAATTATGTGAGGCTAGAGGTAGATCTTCACAGTGGTCCCCGCTCCATTGGCCAAAAGAATGGGAAAATCCAGAAGGAGTGGGTCCAGGATCTGAAGCTCTGCGTGCTATAGTGCCTGGGTCTTTGGGACTCTCTGCCTACCCATCAGCATCTTACACATCTGTCTCTTTCTTTCTGCAATTTCTTTTTGTGTTCCTGTTCTGAACCCCAGTTCCTCTTCTGTGTTCTAGCTCTTCTCCTGATAGCACCCAGCTGGTATTTAAGACAATGACAAGCATTTCTCAGTTCTAGGATGATGGGTCCTTAGCTATCTCATGGCTAAGCTTACATCCACACCATGGCACAGCAGTCCTGTGCAAGAAGGAGAAATGTGTTGTACATCAGCAGAGAGCCTGCACGATCTTGTTGAGCAGGGTGGTGTAGAGCCTTCCAGCTGAAGTAGATTTGCGCAGATCTTCATTGTGGTGGCACAACAGTGGCTTCCTAGGACAGGAACATATTGTATTTATCACTGTTGCACAGCATTCAGATAGTAGAGCATCCCAACAGACTAGATTTTTTAATGTTTTCAGCTGGAGGGGGTCTTTTTTTCTATTTAAAAATGTTGAATTATCTTATCTGCTCTAAAACAGAATGAATTTGATCAGTTTGTCCTGGAAGATGGTTAAAGGTTGTCTTTGGTCCTAAAAGGCTTGTGCGTTCTGTGATTTGGCCAAGTGAATGAATATGGGGTCTTAATGGCTACTATTATACAATACAATATTGCCTGTGTTTCTGTAAAAATTGAAGTTGTTCTTAATTTAGTAAGATGGAACTGGGATGTTTTCATAGCTTTTTCTTCCAAAGTAGTGCATTGGAAGGCAGTTTTAAACAAGGCCCAGATTAAAGTGCATTTCATGTGCATGCAATTTATTATGCTGTTCTGAACATGAAGCATAAGAAGAGTTATAGAAAATTTCTTGAAAATTCTTAGTTTAGAAATGTTGGCTTAAAATTTAGATTACAGGATTTTGTTCAGAATTCCCAGCTTTAAATTATACAGCTTTCAAAGGGGACTATCTGCCCAAGATTTCTTTTAAAAATAGCTCTGGAGTTAAATGCTTAGAAAAAGTATTTTTGTGCTCTTGATTTTGATTTTATTTTCTTTTCTGAAAGGAAGTGTCATTTAAGGAGATAAGTTGTGTTCATAGGAAGATTATTGATATTTTTAGAAATGCATTGGAAAGCAGTCAGCTGTAGCTTCATGGTTAAGAAATGACTACCGTTGTTTGTGTCGTAAATGAAGATACTTTCTGTGTAAGGGTATAGGAGGATTATGTAATGAGAAAAAGGGTGAAGTAATTAAAAGTGAAAGTGTTACAAGAGGAGTGAATGGTCTCAGGTGAGGTGAAAGTTTTATTTGATGTGTTCACCTAAATTAAAACTACTGTGAAAATAGTAAAGATGTTTATTTAAGGAATATGTGACTCATTTTCTCCACTTTGTGTTTTACAAGTGAGACTTAATACCCAGCGTCAACTGCAAGTTTCTGGGTGTCAGCTATAAGATCCAGATTTATCCCACGTATCTTTCTTCAGTTAGTTTTATTGCTGTTGGGTCTTCTGACTTCAGCTGGCTAATAGGTAGGCACGAAGGCCTCTGCAAGTCTAGTTAAAGAAGTACAAGAAGTTGAGTATCCCTGAAAATGTGTGCCTACAGCAGAAGTGAGCATTTGCTCTGTGAATGAATATGCATAGCTGAAAGAGCACGTGTGTTCTGGCAGTGTGTGTAACAGGGCACAGACACATTGTAAATGTTGCTGCACCCTTGTCGTCCTTTTCACACTGTGCTTGGAGCAGTATTCACATAGCCAGTCTTTATGTTGTGCAGATATGCTGCAAAGAATAATCAGGGATTTTCACTAGGATGGACTTAAATGTGTGAGTTGCTGAACTAAAGCTTCCCCTTTTTATGCTTCAGTTTCCATATAGGGCTATTTTGTCTTATTATGCAGGTCTTGTTTTTCTGTGTGTAACCCAAGGTTTTGGTAAAAATCTTCCTATTGTAAATAGGCAGTAGAGCTGCTAGATCTGTGCTAAGACATAAGAGCCCTAATAAACCTGGTATCACTATAGCAATTACAGTATAATAGGGATTGAGAAACCTTTGAATAATCTTGAAAAACTCCCACAAAAACCCAAAACCAAACCCCATGGGACAATGTATAGTTAGTAGGATTCCTAGGGATTATGCATTTTTTGAAGACTGCCTCTGTGTGCCTGTGTGTGATTGAGATCTCAAATGAAAACATGGTTAGCATATTTTCCTGTTAGGGATCAGTTCTGGACTCCTATTTTCTCCCACTCTGTCCTCCCTGTGTTGCAGTGCTTGTCCTTCTTGGTGAAGGGCCTGGATTGAATTATGATTTGTCTACTGGCTCTTCATAGACTGCTTACTGCCTGTTTTCTAGGCACAATGCCTCTAGGATCTTTCCTCTTCAACCTTCTTTGTCTGGCAAAATCAGAGTTTGTACTTAGAAAATTTTATTTAGATTCTTTTGGTTGAGAGATGTGATAATTTTTTGATGTATAATTTTATAAGGATATGCAGTGTTGCTTTCGCAGTCTCAATGTGTGTTTTCCCTTTCAGATGCATATATAAGTGGTTACCAGTTCTGACTAAAACATGTGTTTAAGTTACAGTTTCATGCCTTTTTAAAAATTTTTTTAATGAATCAGAACAATATAAATTGGATTAGGAGTAGAACATTCAGAATAAAAAGTTTGCAATATGTAATTTTTGCTCATTGACTCAGTGTCCTCTCTGCACTTCTCTTGAGCTCTATTGTGAGAAGATCCCTACTGGGCCACCATGCTGACAGTATGAAGTTAACCCAGGGTACAGACTTTGCTTGTAAAAACCTCCTTAACATATGAGCTGTAGTACTTGCCACCAGTTCATGTGTCCTAACAAAGTTCAAAATCAGGGTATTGTTTTCCATTTTTTTCAATACTTTTTTATTGGGTTGGTTTTTTTTTCAAATATGTAATATACTCAAGAATCACTGAATTTTATCAGTGTTAATTTATCTTTCTGATATTTTTGTTCTTTAAAATGTCTATTAGGCTTTTTAACTGTAAAAATATGCTTGATGCTGATGGGCTTACTTAAACTGGTGGACTTGCTTATAAACAGTTATATGTTTTTGGTTTTTCTTAAAGTATTCTGGATCATTAAGAAATGTAATGGAAAAAATAAAATTTTCTGAAAAGAGACAGATACGTAAATGGTTAAGGGAGCATCTGTTAGGGCAGCAGACGTACATTACTCCCTTATACATCATGTAACTGACACATGTTAATCATGGTGTGTTTCAAATGAGTAAACTACGGACACAAATTCTTTAATTTGGGCTTTTATCTAATGAGACCAGTTAGGAAAGATCATGACACTCTTTCATACTGTATTTGAAACTTTTAACTTAGTGTTTCATCTGATTTTGAAGATTCTTGAAGGATCAATTATTTTTAAAGGTGAAATTCCTGTTGTATTATGTGTCAGCCTCACTGGACTCTATTTCAATATTAAAGCCAATAGTTTCTCAATATTGCAGTTAATAAATTTAATTATGAAGATTCCTTTTGTGTGTGTATGTCTTCATCCTCTTACAGAGAAGTCTTGATATCTGGATTTTTTTCCTATTTTTGATAATTCTTTAGTGAAGAGTATGTGTTTACTCTTGTTTTGCAAACATGAGTTGCCATCTCCAAACTGATATGCCATCAGGTATATATTCCAATATTGGACTGTTGGGTTTTTTTTACGTATAGATTTGTTTTGAGGGATGATATAACCTGAGATTGTGGATATGGTACGTTTTTCTTTTTTGCAGAATTAAGTAAGCAGTTGTCAAGTGAACATCTTCCTTATAGAACCTTACAGGAAATACACCAAAATTAAAAGCATGATATCCATTTAAAAATGTCTTTAGCTTGTGTCCGGATGGGAGACAGAGAGTACTGTCTTCTATTTGTTTCAAACTACACCTTTGTTAAGTGAACACGTTGGATTATTGGGGAGCTTGAAATGCCTGATGGACTTTCTAAGTAAAGTCTTGTCTCTAATGTCTCTGTTAACCCGTTAAGTAAATAAGGTCTCTGTTAAAGGGTTAACACAGGCATTACTTAGGCATTTACATCTAGCTTTTGTCAGTTAACTCCAAGGAACTTGCCACAGAGTTGTTGGAAAGGTAAATGTCCAGATCCAGGGATTCCACTGTTGTGGCCGAATCAGGAGCAGGAGAACAGATTTGGAATCTTTGTATTGGCTTTCAGTGTCCTGAAAGGTATTGGTAGCTGATAAACAGATACCATTAAAGACCATAAGGAGTGTGTCTCCTGAAAGCTGTTTAAGGGTTTATAAAGTGGAAGTTGTTATTAAGCTTTTCTTCATTTATGTAGTTTCTCTTATTCCTTGCAGCTGGTCTTGCAGATCACCATTCCAAGGGCAGAGAGGAATAAGCTCTCCCTCTTAGAATTATTTTTACTTATCTGCCATATCTTGAGAATGCTGGTGTTAACCATCCATAGCCTGTGAAAGGTGTTTTCTGCAGGTAGTTGTAGTGGGTTTGGCTGAGATTAATTAGTTTTCCCACAGTAGCCCTCACAGTGCTGTGCTTTGCATCAGTGGCTAGAAAGGGGTTGATAACACACCAGTGTTTTTGTTACAGCTGAGCAGCTCTGGTGCAGCATCACCTCTGCATCTCTGTTATTTCCCCCACATCAGTAGGTTGGGGATGGGCAGAATCTTGGAGGAGAACACAGCTGATCCAAAATAACTGAAAGATATTCCATACCATATGAAGTCAGGTCAGATGTAAAAGCTAAGACAAAGAGGATGGAGGGGTGGTCGTATTTGTTATTTTACCAAGTTTGCCTTTTGCAGCAGTTGCTGCATGTGCTGAAGCCCTGCCCTGCTTCCTGGGAAGTGGCTTGCTGATGGGAAGTGGGGAATTAACCTTTTTTTTTTCCCTCTTTACTTCTGCATGTGCAAACTTTGGGTTTTGCTCTAGTAAACTGACAACTCTAGAGTTGTTTTCTATCTTGCTTTCTCTCCCCTGTCTATGTGGGAAGGGAGAGCGATAGAGCAGCTTGGTGGGCACCTTGTATCCAGCCAAGGTCAACCCGTCACAGAAGCAAAAAGCATTAGATGGAGAGATTATAGAAAAAATGTGGGAATTAAGTTTTTGGACAATGTGGACTGTTCAGAACAGTGTCATGTTCTTCTCTTTTGAAAACAAGAAACAGACACCATTTATTCAAGATGTTGGTTTTCCCTAGACAGACATCATGGAAGAACAATAAAAACATTCTGTAGTGTCAGCCATCTGAGTGAAGTATCAGCTGGAGAGCAATGGCGTTGATACAGCCATGTCTGAGCAAGCTATTTTGATCATTACCAGCACAAAAAAACTTTGTGCTACCTTTTTTCCATGCCTTCATAAGTAGTTTCTTGCAAACAATGGTCTGCCAGCACAGGTACCTGTATGACAGGGAAGTGAGCAAGTAAACAAACCCAGGAGATCCAGCCAGTCAATAAACTGGCTAGAAAGTTGCTGCGAGACCCAATGGAGAGGTTGGTTGGCAGAGCCTGCTCTGATAAATGAGGAAAGTAATTTTTTAACTGTTCCATGCTAGACAGGTTTGCAAGCACTGCCTTAGGCTCTAACAATTATCTCTGATTTCCAGCAAGGCAGCTGAATTAAAGAGAGCTGCTACATCTGGGAAAGAAGAACAAGTTTCTAAAGAGATATTTCAGGTAGTTTACTGTGTTTTCCTCCAGCTTAAGCATGATCTAGGAAGCTATTACTGTTCTTATTCTCACAGAATTAGGTTTTGGAGGTCATAGATGGGAGTATTTCATGGATGGAGCAAGATCTTGGCTTGGCAATTAATTTAAACATGTCATTGAACTAAGATGTTTTTGGTCTGCTCATGGTGCAACTAATGTGATATTTCACAGAGTATCCATTTGAAATTGGCCAAGTTGAGGTGAAGTCCAAGATTCTTACTATATAGGATGCCTTTTTCTGTAAGTGTCTGTAGCAATTATACTACTTTTGCACAACATTTTCAGAATAAGTTCAGCTTTTCAGAAACATCACTTAGTAAGCTACTAACTCAAAATAGAACAGTTCAGTTGGGATGAATTTGCAAAATGAATTACGGTGAAATTAAACTTCATGAAGGAATATCTTCAAATCTGCCATCTTACGTATTTCTTAGTATTTTTTTTTTTTTAGTTTGGTTTTGTTCAGCTTTTATCTGTAAGCCAGAGGTAGTTTTCTGATACTTTCCTAGCAATCAAATTACTTTTCATCTTCAAGTGTGTCTGTTTCTAGGGGCCACACCTATAGTAGCCAGTCCTGTCAATCTCTTGGCTGCTGTAGGGTGAGTATCCATTATAATAGACTTACAGAATTAATTTTGCTAAGAATATCAGTTTCTTATACTAAGTTCTGTTTGTCTCACTTCTCAAACTTTAAATGGAGACAGAAGCTGCGTTCTTTGCATTCTATCCATAGCGAGGGAATGAAGGAGGGAACTCGTGCCTTTCAGTAAAGAGTATAAACCTGGGATTTGTTCTTCTGCGTAGTTGCAAAATATGCTAACAATTCCCCTTAACTTTTGTGCTACTAGGCTCAGCTGGTTAAAATCTGTCCAGTACTAAAAAAAAATGCAGTGCAGAATTTTAGCTTTAGACTCTTTGATAATATGCAAGGGAAGAAAAAATAGGTCTTATCATGTTAATTCTCACTGCCAGTCTTAGGGACAGTGGGGCTTAGAGTACTAGCAATCTTTTGCTCTCAGTGTTTAAATGGTACCGTCTGAGACCTTTGGGTTTTTTTCCCTGGTCTCAGTTGCTCTTTATGCTCTTGTCCAAGTGAGCAAAAGTGAATATAGGCATGTTCAGTTCAACTAAAAGCAAACTCAAAAAGAGACCTCTTATTTAATCATATTCTTAATTAAACATGAAATGTTGTTTCTCTTTTTTCAAATAGCTCAATTTTTTTTCTGTTATGCTTTTTTGTTTTAAGAGTGTGTTGAACTTTAAAAAAATGTTTTGCATATTGATATTGTAATGTAAAACATAATCAGATAGGTGTAAGAACAGCAATTATTCCAGCATTATTTTTTTAATTGATTTGCCATGGAGAGGTTTTGAATACCTGTTGTGCTATTGTATTGTCACTATTTTTAAGTAACAAAAGGCTGACATGTAGATAGCAAGAAATATTGGAGTATAGGGTAGCCGGGAATGATAGCATTGGGAAAACTTCCTAAAAGTACTATATATTTTTATATTTTAATCTGTGTAAATATCGTGATCTCTAGCCTTGAATTTGTAGCATTTTTGGTTGCTTTTGAATGATATATATCTTTTAATCTTAATTACATAGAGTCAGGATAATCTCTGGTTGCTCATTTCTAGATGCTTAATTAAATACTGCAGGAGAAGGATTTAGCATATATAATAACATTCGTAATAATGAAATTTCGGACTTAGTCTTAAATGTTCTAGTGTATCTTACCTTAAAATAATGGTTCTTAATATATTGTAAAATAATGGAGTGCTCAGTTTAGCTCCATTTGAGAGAGTGCCTGTGTAACGACACAATTTTAATTACAAGTCATTGTGCTTTCAGATGTATCTGTGCTTACATAAAATTTTTTTTTTTTCTTTGCTGCCATCTGAATGTTACTAGTGCCTTAGGAACTAGTGATTGGAATTACTGTTCTAGTCCATCAAAAAGTTGTGTGTGGATAGCACAGACAATACTGAAGCAGTAATTAAGAGTTCTCATATGATCACCTGCAATATATCAAAAGAAAAGTTTGCCATTTAACTATTCCAATTTAAAGAGGAAGAGGCTGAATCATTCACTGATTTGAGAACTGAGCAGGTTTATGAGAGATGAAATCAGTAAACTTCATGTTGTTTCTAGGTACTTTGAATTTCCCAGTCAGGAATAAAAAGGTGTGTTCTAATCAAAGGCAAAATAACCTGGACACTGATCATCTGGAAGAGATGGCTTAATTGTCAGTACTACCTTGCTCAGTCTTATTAAATGAGTGTTAAATCTGGATGGGCCTTGGAAGGAGTAATTACAGGCTTATTTTTCTTTTTAAGTGCAGTTAAGATTTTTGTCATTTTGATTGGGAATTACAAGTGCTCTGCAAAGACTAAATTGTATTATTTGTTAACTAGTGTCTAAGTATAAGCAGGTAGGTCTAAATTGTTAGTGCACTTGGCCAAAGACAGTTTTCAGTTAAACATGCAGTTACAAGAGGCTGTGCTGGGATATTTAATGTGAAACAGAACTTTTTTTTGAAATTCCCATATTAAGGATATGTTACTACAGGGCAGTTATAGATCATGGTGCTTTTTTTGTATTTTTCTCCTTGAATTTTTCTCCCTTGCTGCCTGTTTAAATCAAGAGAAGAGAAAAATGAAGGGAAAAGTGAAAGTCTCTTCTTCAGCCCTCTTTCCCGCCTTACAAAAAGGGGTATGGATACAACTTGATTTTCAGACCCTAGTTTAATTAGTCTGGGCCCTGTTGGTATCAGTAAAATTCCCTGTGTTTAAAAGCATTTGCTTTGCCCCAATCCTGAACTAAACATAGGTTGATTTAAGTAATGAGTTTCTGATTTGACTTCCTTGTGGCTTGTGCACATAGCATTTCCATTTAAGAATATATTGGGTAAAAATAAAGTAGAAGAGGGATTGAAAGGGCACTGCTGGTTTAAGTTGATTTTCCAGTAATGTGTTTTGAATACTTTACCATGAGGCCTTTTTATATATTCAGATATACTTTTTTTTTTTCCCATTGCATATCACTTGCTGATCTACAGTTTGCTGCAGAAACCTTTGCTGATCAGCTTGCTGCTCTGTTCTAGAGCACCTTGTGTTGTCTGCTGTCTCTTCAGGTGCAGGGTTGTTGCCCTTGTTTGTTGCTCTTGTACTCTGGTTGGTCTGGACAGGTGGGAGTGCATGAGCAGAGCAGGGCATCCACAGATGAACCACGAAGGGCCTGTAAGAATGAAACCAGTAATCTGAAAAGTACTCTCAAGCCAAACAAGCAAAAAGGCTAATGATATTTTGAATTAACTTTCCTCAGTGATTTGGCATTTGTTTGCTAGCAGGGCTGACAAGAGCGTAAACCACTGTTCATAGTTTAATAAAGTCCACAAGGCCTATTCAATGAAGTCATGTGCTCTTGATTCTCTGCAGAGTATGTGTCTACTAAAGGTGAAGGCCTATCTTCTTACCTGAGTCCTACTTAGGAGAAACATAGCTGTTGATCATTAATTGCACTTTGATTTTGCTCTGTTATCGCCACTGCGTTGCTGTAAAGTTGCTCTACTGACAACCTAAAAATAAGGGCATTTTGGAGTTATCTTAAAATCACTTAAACACCAGTGGATAAAACTCTTGAAACATGGGTGGGATAACTTACTGTGGCGTTGAGTTAAATGGAGCAATTGGAGAAAAAAGATACACCCTTGTCTGGGCTGCGTTGTTTGAATAAATTAAACAAAGTGGATCTGCATCAGTGCCTGACTGGACTAGACTAGCCACTTGTGTGCACTTGTAGCTTCACGTAAATATATGGTGCTTGAAGAATTAAGTGGGAGAAAACTTGGAGAAGTCAGAATCTATTAGATGAAATAGAATTAAATTCAGTTTCAGTGTATCAATTGATTTAGCTGCAATGGTGTATACTGACCAACTTCAAACACAAAAGCAGGAATATTGCAGATGTGCTCAGATGCGTGTTGTTGATGTGTGCTGAGCACCCAGTGTCCAGGGGCTTTCTTGATTCTGTTTCTGGACGCATTGTGCCAAAGGCCGCATGTGCTCTAAAGCTGGAGCTTGGATCCTGCATACAACAGTTGGACAAATTCTTAGTTAATCTGTTAACTTATTTTCCCAAACATTTAATTGAATGTAATATTCCTTTAACTATACTAAACCAGCAGTAAAATTATTTTTCAGGTTTATAGCAGCTGTGAAGATTGCTTTACCTTTGAGGCATGAATCATGTAGGTGTGTTCACACAGAGATCCTTGTATGCTCACAGCTATTTGAATTAGAGACTTCTATATGTATGTGGTATTTAGGTGGAATCATCTTGGTGCCCTCCTCTGTTTGCTGCCAACACTCGCTTATTTTTGTTTTTCCCTGAGCTGCGCAGTTTTTTACTCAGAGTTTCTGGCCTTTAAATCTACTTGCCCTGCTTGTCATTGGCATCTGTGGTAGTGGCTTTGTGGTCTCAAACTCTGCATATTGTAGCGCAGGGCCAAAAGATGATGGCCAAATGCAAAAGTTTCTCAACAGCAGATGAGATGGATGCTTGCTCGCTTAATCTGTCTGGGCATGTGCTCCTGGCTGCAGATTTGTGGGGCACGGTAGTAGATCTCTTTCCCACATCATCTGGGAATGAAATGACTTTGTAGTAGAATACAGGTCTGCAGTCATCTTTGTCCATCAGAGAGCACAATCCCAGGTGTTAGTAGGATAATGGCTTTGCTTCTAGGATTTAGTTGAGGGCATGGCAATGGCCTGTGTATTAGAAATGGAGGAAGGAAGAGAAGCATCCTACAGCCTCACAGATGCTGTGCAGTAGCTAAATTGTTCTTACCTGCAGGTATGGCCAAAGCACAGCTCTGCTTCACTGCTGATTTCTGTTTCATTTGCTGTAGGAAAGAAAGATCAGGAGTTCTAGCCTTCTAGGGGGATAATTTTGGTGTTGTTTTCATGTCTGGCTGTCAAGAGAAATTTTAATTGTTAAAATTTGGGGATAGACAGGAGTATACCTGTGTTTTGCCAAAGCACTTGTATCTGTTGTAGAGGATCTGCCTGTGCTGTTGAATCTGAAAACAGAAGGTCTCTCATATTGTCAGGTTTTCTAGCCAAGAGCATACTTTCTTTTGCCTCTTTTATTTTTTAGGGTTTTTTTTTCCCAAATAAGGTGGGTTTTACACAGCTTGGAGACCTTGGCTTCAGCTTTGCCTTACTCTCTTTTCAGACGTGAAGAAAAATAGTCACAGTTGAAGGCTTTATAAGCTTCACCTCCAGCTCTAATGACCCATTTGTATTCACTCTGTTGCTGTCACTGTAGGCGTCCCAGCAGGTTGATATTGCCCACTTTGTCCACCCTGCCTACAGTTTTCTTTCTCTAAAGTGAAACAAAAGCCAAACCAGACATCCAACCCAAACCCACAGCAAGCTCTCTCTCTCCCTTTCTTGATGCACTTAGCCACAAGTCTTACCAGTTGTACATGTCCTACACTTTGTCACTACCTTTATGTTTCTGGAGTCACCATGGAATTTTGCTGTGTATCGCACTATAGACAGAAAGGGTTTTTCACAGCCTGTTTTTCTAATATGAGAAAGGAGGAGAGCGATGAAATAATTTTGTTTTGAAACATTCATCTTCTCTCCCTTTTCATTCAGGCTTTGTGACTGGCTGTTCTCTTGGCCATTCAGGAAATTAATTGGTGTCTCTTGATTTCAAGGCACTGCAGTGGAAATATGGAAGAGAGTGTCACAGAGGCAGTATCTGTATTTTTGTAGTGATGCAGATATACTAACAGTAAAATACCTGATTGATTGGCTTCTTTATGGCACTAAGGTATGGTGATGATGTCCCCTTCAGTGGGAATAAAATAGGGTTCTCTTAACTAAGATTCAAGAAACTGTATTTTTGACTTGAAGCGTTCTCTGTTTTTTTTTTCTCTTCTCTCCTTCTTAATGGAAGACTAAGCTTTAGACCCAGTGTCCAGAAATTTTTCCTATGTCCTATTCAATTGGATACAGGTGACTGGGTAATTTGTCCTTTTACCTGGAGTAAGGCCCTTAGGGTTGTTTTCATAACAGCTTTCTCCTTCCAATGTAAAGTTTAATTAGGATTAGTTTTACTTAATCTACGATGGGATGCGCAGGTCTTGCGCTTTAGAATTGTCCATTCCAGAGAAACAGAAATTTTACATCATCTTTCTGTAGCTGGTCAGTGAAGTGGAGAAACTGACTGGTTGCTGTCTTTGGGTGACAGTGATGGTTTATATCACTGTAGTATTGAAGAAAATGCTGTAAAGTCATATGATGTTCATCAAGACAAAATAATTTAACATGTCAGGGATTGAGTTAGCTTTTTGTTGTACTCTGGATGTTGTGAGTACCTTACCAAAAGTCTCAGTCACTTCATGGCTTGGATCTGAGTGGGAGGGTGGGAACCTGTGAGATAGACATCTACAGGTAAATACATCATCTGTATTATGCATTCAGAGAATAATTCTTGAAATATCAATTCAATTTATGATTGTGCTGAAATGGTATGTGTTGTGATTTGAGCACCTCAGCACAGCAGGGTCAAAGTTTGCCTTAGACCAGTGAGAAAGTTTGTTCCTCTTTTAGATAATATCCATGCTCCTGTTTGGATTTACTTTCTACCTGTAGAAAGCTTGAAAATACTTTTAATTTTCCTTTTTCCAGCAGTAATGTCTTCCAGGTTTTAGGACAATATTGGTCTGATATTTCTTGAATTAAAATTTGGGATTACAATAGTGATCAGCTACAATGAATATTTTGAAATACCCTTATTAAGAAGAAAAACACTGTAAAACAGCATAATGGTTTGGGTAGCTGTAATTTCCAAGAAGAGAGAAGCTACCATAAAAGCAGGTAGTGTCAACAGGAAATTGTGTAGTTTCACTGACATTGTAGACAGTTACTTATGCTGGCCCAAATCAGAGTTAAGACTTTTTTTTTTCTTTTTTTTTNTTCTAAATATATACCTATGTGAAGTTGCTTTTATCTGCATGATTATTCACATTTTGGGTTATTTCAGCACTGGAAATGGCTCAATATTACAGTGATGTCAATTAGCCACTTTCCACATTTTTCCCTGTACAGCACATGAAGATTTTCTTGCTAGTGTATTGTCTGAGAAAACTACTGGTGTTCATTCTTACTACTCCTCCTTGTAAGGAACCTCTGTTACATCTGTGCAATGTGGACCAAGTCAGTGTCTTTGGAATGCAGTATTTTTATGACTTTTTGTGGTGACATTCACTTGCCCCTTTTTTATTGATTTAGCAGTCTGAAATCTAATTAATGTTTTTTTTAATTTTTAGTGATCTTTATTAAAAATGAGTAGTCTTTCCATTGGAAATTCACTCCCCAGATGAAATCTTCAGTGTATATGCTCTCCCAAATACTGGGAAAGATATGAGTTAATGCACAGGTAAGAGATGTTGATTTTAGTTACCTTGTCAGAGGTCCAGCATGTGTAGGAATTAAAAGTGAAATATAGAATGGAGTTTTCAAGTCATACAGGTTAATGAAGAATTTTGAACGAAGCAGTTGAGAAATGCAGTTGAATGTGGATATGGTTAGCCAGAAACCGAATATTGTCTTAGGTTTTATGAATTTGAATACTGCTTTTTGTGATCTTTTCGGGACAGGAGGGATAAAAGAAATCTTCCATTTTAAGAGTTTTATATTAAAAAAAAATTAATTAAATCCTACCAGTTGTTAAAGCTTTTGAAATCTGTAGTCTATTGGGAGACCTTTTTATTGAGATCTGCATGTACACACACGTGTGCGTATATTGTTTATATCTTTATAGCTTGATCTGTGGATTGTTATACCCCTGTCCCCTAAGTTTGGTGAAGTGAGAATCTTTGTTCTGCTGGGATTGTTAGGTTGTCTGCGTGACACAAATGGACAAGAATGTGATTGTAAGGTATTAAGTAAAGAGGTTCATTTTTGTTTAAAAGTACACTTGACAGAAAAGTATACAGAAATGTGCATGTTTTAAGATTACCTCTCCATTAATATGTCAAAGCTGGTAATTCATAATCCTGCATTATTTTTCTTCATAATTATCAGATGATGACTCTTTCTGAATGGAAACCATTGCTGTAATTTGGACTTAAGTATGCAGAGAAAGACAATGGTGATTTTATTTCGTGAAGTCGCTAAAGGGGAAACTAGAGCAAGCTCCAAGTATTTCTTTTTCCCTACTTAATTTTACCTGGATAGTTAAAGATGAACTTGTGTATTTCTGTGCATCTGTACTTACTAAGTATGACGCTCGAGTCTTGGAGGTGAACTCATCTGCGAAGTACTGGTGGTTCTGCTTTGAGAGCTGTCTTCCACTCAAGATAATAGTGGTAATATCTGCAGTAACAGGTCATTCAAGATTACTGGTCCTTTGTCCTTAATGTTTGTTTTCTGTTAACTGTCTTTTGTGTAGTTATTTTGTACTCTTGCCAAAGCTCTGCGTGTTTGAGCAGTTTATAAATAATTTTTGATTGTCCTAAGTGCAGTTCATTGATGCCTGTTTTGCTTTAGGCTTCAGGTGCTGCATCCTGAGATGCTAATGTCAATGTAGAGCTGTCGTAGGCAAATGTAAGGTGCAGTTGAAATAGAATATGGGAGAGAATGAATAAATGAACTGCAGATAAATACAGTAAGTGGTAAACTTCATTTAGTTATTGTGTGTGGTTGAATTCAGTTATTCATTTTAGATGCTGGTTGCATATCTGTGTGACAAATAAAACTATCATATACTCTTTAGCATGAGCCACTAGAGTTCTGATGTAACAAATTTAGCATTATTGGCTTTGTTCTAATTGGTAAGGTCAGAGGAAATGTGAAGTGTGCTCTGTTAGATGCAGTGTCTAGGACCGCCTCACTTATGTTTAACTACAACTAACAAGTTTGAAATCTGATTCACCTGCCTCTTCAGACATCTTTTATAGGCAGTGGCTTGAGTCACTCCAGGAGCCATTCCTTCCTTGACGCTTCTCCTGCCTGTTGGTAAGGCAGATGTATGTGTTGCTTTTGAAAGCAGGATTCTTAATGCAGCTGTTTCTGAGTTCTTCAATTACTGGCAAAGAACCTGTCCTGCATACTTGGTTGGTTTGGTGAAGCCTACAAATGGGCCTTATTACCTAGAGAAACCTTTTATTTTTTACTTATGCATTAGTACACACAGGAGAATAGTGCTATTTCTCTGTAAGGAAAAAAATAATTCTCTGGACAATTTGTTCCTGAAAGTGATCTGAAGTGATTGGGATTATGATCACTGATCAGATGAAGGTTTTTCAGGTGTGTAAAGTCAAAACAGTATAAGAATATTTGAATTTAAAGTACAATGCTGGAATAAAATTAATATTCAACTATGGCAAATGCAAATCAAAATTAGAAATAATGAAATTGCCTGTCATTCAAGACTATTGAGTCTGAGGCTACAGAGAAAATATCTTTCAAAGTAATTCTTTTACAGGGAAAAACATGCGGTATTCAAAATGGAAATATTAAACTGAATTTGAGTTTTGCGTAGAGGAAATTTTGCAAAATGACATGTGTTTTAATGTGCTTCAGTATAAACACTGTTTTGACTGGAATTTGAAAATTAAATAATGAAATCTTTCCAGTAGTGAAATACTTCCTGTTGTCTATGTTCTGTGTGAACTAAGGTTTTAATGTCAAAAGCATCTTTGTTTTAGGTTTGCATTAATCTGGAATGCTTGAAGAAACACTTTTCAGTTTTTCTGGCCCTTATCACATGTATTTTGGGTTTTGTGGTTTTTTTTTTCTTTTTAAACTGAGATTTCTTTGTATTGAGACAGTTCTCCAAGTGGTATGGTCTGAGATTCTAAGTGGGTCTTGTCAGTGTGAATATTCCTAGTTTTTCTGAAAATCACACATAGGAGGGAGGAGGAGAAGCTGTTCTTTGAGAAAACATTTTAATTTTTTGTTCTACCAAGTCTGATACTAATGGTAATTTCTTCTTTTTGATAGATCTTAATTTATTTCTTCTGTGACCTCTACTCTGTCTTACTTTCTTCTAAAATAAAATAGTTCTTAATGTATGTTGTCTTTTTGGGGGGTTGGGTTTTTTGTTTGTTTCTTTGTTTCTTTTTCTAATGTTATTGTTAAGATTTTTAAACATGTAGCAATGTTTTCTCTCAGTTTGTTAAAATGGAGGGTGAGTCACCTGGTTAGGGTTTGTAAAGCTAAAGCTTGAACTTAGGTTGCAGATAAAGTCAGATTGGATGTTACTCTTGAAGCTTATTTTGAAAGGTTTTGTACAAAACCAAATTGTGCTGAAACAATCGTGTTCTCCAGTGGTGGAGCAGAATATTTGAGAAGCAGTAGATTCTGTATATTTCAACAAGAGCTTTTGGCATACACTGGTGTGGTCTACATAATTTAGGTAAGGAGGTGTGTCATAAACTGAAGCTTCTATAAGTTGTTTGGAAAACTGAAGTATGAATATTTCACTTTGAAATTGTAGGGAAATTTCAGGTTTCATATGCATTTTCTTGAGCCTAGTATTTGTCAGTGCTTTTCCTGAGGTATTGGCTGGTAGAATAGAAAGTATGTGTATGCACTTTGCATAAAAAGGCAAATACAGAAATGCTAAACAGTACAAATACATTATAAGTACTGCTCAATTAGCAGGACAGGAGGTAGTGCTTGCACCAATCAGTGTGTTGTTGAGGGAAAGAGGTAAACTGACACTGTTCTGAGATGTATTCAGAGGAGTGCCTGTGTCCAAACACTAGTGAAATACAGTGGCTGCGTCCAGCAATGTTAGGACCTCACATGGAACACTGTACTTAAAGAGATATATTAACTGTCACAAGGACTGAAAAGGAATGGTTCTAGCAATTTGGACCAGAAAAGCAGGGAGAAAGAACTGGAGTTGTGCAAAAGGAAAGTGAGAGGAAAATGGAATGGAGAAGATTTTTATAATGCTTTGAATAAAAGGGGTTTCAGGAAGCTGGAGAGGATTTGGATAGGTGAGGTCAGATGCTGGGGATAGGTTCCTCAGGGAGTTTCTGTAAGGGCTCTCATGGGTTTTAGACCCGTTATTAAATGGTGTTATCCAGCAGATACTGGCTCCTGCCTTCTGGAGAACTGAAAGCTCAGGAGCCAGAAACTACCGTGCAGGATATGGCAGCAACTGTTCCCCTTGAGTATGAGGTATCTCTTTGCTAGGGAGAATCTCAGGATTCCTGCAAAAATTTTTATGAAGTTAACATCTAATTTGGGCAAGAAGAATATGGTTTGATGCACAGCCTTTGGGATGAAGAATCTTCATTTCCTATAAAACATGGAAAATGAGATTAAATTGGGGTGATTTTAATGAGAATAGAGTTTGTGTTTGTGTAGGTGAAATAGACTAATATTTGGATAAGTATGTTGTCTTCTTAATATAACATTATTTACATATGTAACAAAATAATGAAGATTGGCATTTTCTTATTCAAAAGGTATTTATTTCCAATTTGGTTTGGCTATAGTGCTCTCAAGTCTTGGCTCTTTTGATATTTCACTAGGGTCCCACTCACGTTTTATCAGTCCATATCCTAGGGATAAGAAGACTGGAGTGTTGTGGAATTTCAGCAATGCTGTTTTAATTGGCCTGGTACAGTTCAAACTGTAATGGCGTGAGATGCCTTTCTTCCCTTGGAACTGAACAAAAGTCTGCTTTGGTATAGTTGTTTGATGCTGTAAAGAGAGGAGAAGGAGGAGCTGAGTGAAATCCAGCTCCTTCTGTGACACCACCTAGAGAGACTTTGCAACATAAGCCCTTCCCCTTTTTGCAAGGCAAAGGAGCAGTCTAGTTTTGTGTTGAAATTATGACGCTTTAGGGATTATACCCTGATACCAACTGCTTATGCTGTGATTAAGTTTGTCATATCTGTTCAGGAAAAGAATATAACACTTTCTCTCTAACTGCTCTTACAACTTCATTATTATTTGCATGCCAGCTATGGTGCATGCTTCCATTAGTGGGTTTCTAAGACTCTTTAACAGGAGCCATTCTCCATATATAGCAAGTCTGAATTTAATGTAATAAACTACATCTATTACTGTCTTAATGATTAGTGTTAGAAGAAATACTTAATAATATTAAGTATAAGGATGCTAGAATTGAAATTGTAACATTTTAAGGCAGGTAAAGAAAGAAACATTAGGGAGTGTAAGGTGAATTTAGAGTTACCCAGAAGGGAGTTGTGGAAGCTGTGAAGTTTTATGTCCACATGTTGAAGTTCCTGAAGAATCCAGTCCCTTTCCAGGCAGAAGGATTGTTCCTGTAAGACTTGGGTGGTGTAATTTGTACTTTTTTATGGACAATGAAGTTGTTATAGAAATCTCTAACTCAAAAAAAAGAAACCTATGTTTTTTATACAGTATTTGATACCACCTCCATTTTATCAGACAAAGAGCCAGATGTAAGACACATCTTTCTATCCAGCAGTGCCAAGTCCTACTTGCTTTTGGCAGCAGTGCTGCTCTTTGCCAGCGCTGGTGAAGGGAGAGAGTGTCTCTGGATTATCTGGTGGCATAACTTGAGAGGCCAGGTTTGTTTGCAGAACCAGAAGCATCTGAAGCTCTCTGTTGGCTTTTTGGTGGTGTGTGTTGACTTTGTAAGTGGAAGGAGGAAGACAGCAATTTGCCTGCTGTCCTGCAGTTTCTTTGCCAGATGTGATGAGGCTGAGTGTGCTGTACAGTGGTGTAGCAACATTGGAGACAGCAGCCTGTCCTGCTTTTCTTCCTCCCATTGCCCCACCGTTGCCAAACTGGATTGTGTTACCTGGTGCACTGGAACTGGGGCTGCACTTGAGTTGCTCAGGGACCACAAGGCTGACTACTGTGGACCTGGACAACTTGTTTGCTTTCTTCAGGCTTTCTTCTAGGCTGTGTTTGGTGATAGCCTCCTTGAATAGGTCCTCTACAGTGTCAGTGCTTCAGTGAATAATTCCACTGAAGTGTTTTGGTTGAATGGCTTAAAAAATTTTGCAGGATAAGTATGTCCAAATTAGCTAGCAAATGTACTTTGAAATGTTGCCCTTTTCTGAGGTAAAGAATTGTAGGAAATTATTGTGAGAAGGGATAATGCAAAATGCTTGGTAGAGTTCTGTCATGCAGCTGGCAGGACCCACACCTGGTTGTCTTATGCCTCACATAACACACTTACAGTGTGGATGTGCTCTTTGACTTTGTGGTGAAAAAAAATTTACAACTTTGTGATTGTGTGCAGCAGCAGGTTCCTTCTTTGGACCCTGAAAGGTCACCATCTGCTTTCCCAATTGCATTTTGGTAGTCATCTGCTTTGTTTGGGTTTTGTTTGTTTGTTTTTAATTTTTTTTATTTCCATTATTTTCTCAATAAACTAAGTTTTCTGTTGAAGTGGTTTTTCTTTTTCTTCGTCTCCTTTGGATTTGGAAATAGGGAATCTGTGCTTTCAGCTTCTGGTTTTGTCTTTCCAGTCATCTTTAAAAACTGTTAGTTCATGAATTTGAACTTGTTCTTTTGATGTCCCAAGCATTGAGTTTGGAAGCATTTCTGCCTTTTTGTAAGGAGAAAAAGTTCCCTGTGAGATGAATAATGGAAAGAGTTGTCAGTATTCAAGTTCTGTTGGGGTTAGCTGAGAATGAATTATACACAGTTAAAAATAACTTCAGGGGCATTTGTGATTTCTTATGTGGTTTTCTTATGAGGCAAATCTGTATTACTAGAATAACTTGTCGGTACAGGATCAAGGCATCTATGGCTTTCTGTTTGGAGGAAGGGTCTCTAGATAATGTAGATCTAGATCTCTGTAGCCTTAACTTTTTTTTTCTTGGAAAGAAGACCTCAGCACATACTGCTGATCCATCTTTTCTCTAAATCTTCAAGCTGGTAATATTTTTGTTTTTAAAATTAAATTCCTCTAGTTAATGACTTCTGCTTTGGTTTGAGGGTGTTTATTTTTTATGGCAATTAGATTTTGCTTTAAAACTACTCAGAACCTTTTTAGTTTATTTTCGCTGTATTTTCAGTGCATAAAATGTTTTCAGATGGATTTTTATTTGTTAATGGAACAGTATGAATTGTAAGAAGGTTGGAAGATAACAATATATTTTACTAATATTTTATCAATCTACTTCATTTACAGGAAGCAGTCACAAGTCAAAATTTGTTTACCTGAGCAGACACAAAAAATTAATGGGCAAAAGTACAGTGTGTAGGTAGGTTGTGATTTTGAATGTGCTTAAGGTTCCTTGAGGAGAACCTTATTCTAATGGAGTGGGATTAACTCTCAAAATGTAAGATTTTGGTTTTTAAAATTTTTAGGTAGTAGATTCAACAAGGAGGTGTGGAAGGAACTGGCTTTGAAGTATATTAACCTTTTTGAGATTTTATTTAAAAGTGATGTGGAATATTGTGTATATGCATTTGTATGGTCAAGAGAAATTTTTAGAAGTCTATTTTACATGTACTTTAAAGTTTTTTGCAAATACTTTTCTTTAAGATTTGTAAACACAGTGTTTCCAAAAGCAAAAGTCTTCCCAAATTTGAACATTACTAATTTATGAAGTGGTTTGGCATCGTGAGTTTTTGATGGACGTTGTTTTACTACATTCAGTGCATTGAAACATAGTGCAATAGTTGTTGCACTTCAGTATCATTTACTGCAGTCTGTAATCATAAGGAAAGTTAGTCAAAGTTCTGAGTGTAAATTTGCAGCAGTTCTACCACACAGTGGGTGGTTGACTTTTGCATTTTGGAATATGAATAAGAAATACATTTTATTTATCCCCTTAAAAAAATCTTCATATTAACAGTCTGCTTTATGCATAAACATTATTTGGAATCCCTAGTATTACTTCAGCTGAAATGGCAAAGGCTAAAAAGATCCACAAAAAAACCCCTTGGTTTTGCTCATACAGAAATGTAGGTTGTTAATAATGATATTAAATACTTTGGAATAGCATTTCATTTAATTCAATAAAATAATCTTTGAAGATGAAAGGTTCGATTTCTGGACTGTTTTGTGGTTTTTTTCATTTTAACATCAATAAGTAGAATTCCAGTGGCTTTGTTTTTTATGGCAAGTCTCAAACTGTGGTGCTATGCAGTGTAGCCAGTTTTTATATTTATGTCCTAAACATAGAGTAGGAAGGAGGTGATGTTTCTAAATTAGGTATTATGCCGTTTTAAATGTAAAATCTGTTACATTCTTATGAATTAGGGAGGAATTTGGGTGGACTGGACTCTGTGGGTTAGTAAAAGCTGACAGATTATTGGGGGAAAAAGTGAATATGATAAAACATGAAGTTAAAAACTGATGATTTAGCTTTGGGATTTTGCCAAATTGCATTTGAAAGTAGCATGGTCACGTTCCCAGGAACATGTCATGACCTGCTTAGGATTCATTAAGCTAAGATGAGCAGAAGAGTGGGTAAACCTCAGGAATAGCTTGCTTTTGTGATTACTCTGTTTTGCATTTTGGCAATATGTGTTTGAATTTAATGATACACCGTGGAAGGTCCCAGAAGTGATTTTGAAGACTTTCCTTTCTGTTGTCATGTATTGTTTGTTATGCTCAGTTAGAATTCCGTTTGAGGATTTAAATGTGAGTATGAACTTCCTCCTATGGGCTCCTAGCTCTTGTCCCTGAATCCCAAATGTTTGGGGAAAAGTTATGCTTGGCATGGGTTGGTTTCTTGTTCCTCAGGGTAATTTATCAGTGTGCTCCTTTTGCATCCAAGATAGTTTCTGGATTGTTTTGGCTTTCCTAAAGCAAGGCTAGGTAGGTAGTTTCCCATTAGGGACTGAGCCTTTCACCAGTCATTTCTAAACATGATTTTTGTGACGTGTTTTTTCTCAGTCTCCCATGTAGTGCTTAAAAGAAGCTAAGACCAGAGAAGCCTGTGGTGTGGAATTGCAGTTCCCTGTGGAGGTGAGAGCCAGCCTTTAAAGTGCAGCAATGGTTTGTGTAGACTGCTAACCAGGAGTTTGAAAAGTTGAAGTTCCAGATATCCTTGGTATCAGGATGACAGAAGTTGTCTTGACTTAATTGCTGTGATAAGGAAGGCAGATGAGTGTTCTCATTCATTAATTTATGCAGATACATGCAGGTACCAGGGTAGGAGGAGTAAGGACTAGTAGAGCTTCAGAGCCCCATGGGATGTGATTCAGCTTATTTAAATTTGGACTAGATCTGATACTTCATGAAGCAGTACCAGACAGACCTGTTTGGAAAAACTAGATCCACAGATGAAAAGGTATTCATTTATTGAGAGAAATCTTCAGCTTTGTTCTTTCTGAAGCATTAAATGAGTTTGCCTTGTAAAAGAAACCTTCTTTGGTTGAGCACTTCTACATCCATGTTGTCTCTGATTTCCAGTCTAGCCCTTTTTGTACCGAGGAATTTTACAGAAGCCTCTCATCCAGGACTTTATGCTTTGGTTCCCTTAAAAGTAGGTGTTTTAGAACAGGACTTAGAACTCAGGGATGCTTTTGAAAGAACGTTTTCACATGTAGATTTTTGTTTATATTAAATCCTTTGTTGCTTTGAACAAGAACAAGGAAGTTGTATTTCAGAGCCCATGATATAGAAGATATATTTGTCCCTATGAACATAACTGGGAAGAGGGAGCAAACTGTAAAGTTCTGTTTTATGTTAAAGTGCAAGGCCAGTTATAAAATACAGTAATCTTTACAGAAAGGGGCTGGAGCATTGCTACTGAGAACCACATGCACACTTTGCGCTTGATGAGAAGAAATTCAGAAACATGAATACAAAGTAGAAGATCAGATAAGTATTAGAAGTCACAAAGCTCCCAGAGGGGACTCTTGTCTTTCTCCTAACTAAGTTAAGTCATATCTTTTCTTCCTTGTTTGTTGGATCACTATAAATAAATGATATTTGAAATAATTTTTCCTGTGAAATTTATGAATTTATTTATTTTAAAAAAGAAGGCTGCTAAATTGGAAAACAATTATAAGAGGAGAAAAATAGAACTAACCAAGGATGCACTTTCTGCACAGAAAGTAGAAAACCTAAAGGTTTTCTTTTCAGTCTTTTGTCAATTAATCTGACTGTAGACTTCACAGGAAGCCCATAGAAATGAATACACAAAGAATTCAGAGAATACTTTCAAAGTGCACAAAGCCATAGTATAGTAAAAGTCTTCATAAAATCAGTTCTTCACAAATAACTGAAATGTAGAAACTTGTAAGTCCTTTTTAAAAGAAAATGTACAGCTCCATAATTTTATCTGCTTAGCTAGGGCTATGCATGCCCAAACTAGCTATCTAAGCATTTAATCTAAAGTTTAGCAAATTTATTAACAAAAAAAAGGCGTTTCAAATCATGCATCTTTTCTCTGTGTGCTCTTCATCGCTTGCTGACAGATTATTTTCCTTTAGTGTTTTTTGAATCATTAATTAACAGGCATTGGTCAATATCTTGTTCTTTTCAATTGAAATTTTAGACTGGGAGTTAATGTTTGACATGTGAGAAGTGTGAAGGTAACAATTGTTAATATCTTTTAGTACCTGTGGGTTTATAAGGGTTTTGTTGTCATTCTTTCCCAGTGAAAAGACAATTGAACAAATAAAGAAAACCATGTGCCAGGTGCTATGTGCTGACCCTGTGCAGGGGATGTGGGGTAGTGCATGTGGTTACTGCCCTGAGCTGTGCTCTTGCTCCTGTCCCAGAAGTGTCTGTACTTGCTGTGTAGGGATGGTTGGACAAGGTATTGTAGCAAATCCTGTGTGAAATTTAGTATAACCCATCAGAAGTAAATCGGTGGTACCTCAGTTGCTACTTGTGTTCGCAGCTTGTCAGCAGCCCCCGTGGAACAGCCGTGATGGAAAGATTTAGGATGGCAGCTTCATTGGTCACCCAGTGTGCTATTTTACCATCACGGACAATCAGTTACTTACTATGCTTGCTTAGTAATATTTTTCATCATACAAGAATTCATCCTTTTGATAAAGTAAAGATTGCTGTGGTGTTTTGGAACTCTGTATACAACTGTTTTCTGAGAAACTGTGAGGAAGATATGAGATGGAGGGGACCATCCTATGTCTGGTGCTTGGGCCAGGTCTCAGCAACATTTGCAGTCTGAGCTTAGACTGACAATTTGAGGTAGCTCTGCTTTAAAATGTTGTGGCATAAAGTCTGTCCATTCCAAGAAGAGTTGCTTTTAATTTAAAACTGGTAATTAATTTCAGTTTCTGGTATTTGAACAAAGCTTACAACATTAAAGCCAGTTTTTTACTATGAAGGAATCTGACTATAGTCCATGTGCATAAATGAGAAGGTGCATAGCTAGTCTGATTCAATTTTTGACAGCTTTAATGGATAACAAAATGATTGGAGAGGTTTAAATTAAATCTGTGGAAGATTAGTACAGTGGAAAGGCATGATAGGTGCATTTACCACTTCCTTAATTTTACTTGTTGATTGCATTTGTGATAGTGTGGTAGGGAACTCAGTATATAATTTATTTTTTCCACTATGGACTTAATGATTAAATCATGAGGAATTGCAGTTCAGAAGTTTGAAGTCTTTAATAATTCCAGTACTTTTCCATTATCTTTTTTAAAAAATGAGCAAATTTTTTTTTATGACTGGTTTGGCCTTGTACTTTAGATGAGATATCAAAACATTCAAAGTTGTTTTGGCATGCTTTATGTCTGAACCTGGTACAGCTGTAATCACAACATAGACTGGCTGTGTAACCAGAAGGCTACAAGAAGCAGGCCCTGGAATATTTTGGAAGCATGTGAAGAATTTCATTTACCACAGTAAATAAATAACCAAAGGGTTAAATGTATTTTTGACTTGGATTTTTGCATTTGAAGAGTCCTGAAGAGTCACAGTCTCATAGGTATGTTTTAGGAGGACACTCCAAAAAACCATAAATGAATTTGCATTTGTCTGTGCTCCTGGGAGGTGTTTCTGCTTTTGCAGACAGTAACTTTAGTCTGGGGAAGGGGAGTCACTGAAAGGCAAGTATGCTGCGAGGAGGTTGTGGCAGCTCGTAAATATTTTTTTCCTTCAAGGATTCAATATATTAAACATACTTAATGTTTTGAATTTTCCAGTTGTATTTTAAGGTAAGACAAGATGTTTGATGTGCTGTGTGTGCAGAATAATTTTTTTTGGCCAGAATATTCTCAGCTATTTATATTTTTAGAATATCTCCAGAAGGAAAAAAAAAAAGCCCAAACCAAAGAGGAGTCTGTATTTCTTAAAATTCAACTTAAATTAAAAGTACTGTTATTACCTCTTTCTTAAGGTGTTTCAAACAAATGGTTAGCAGCTTACATTAAATACTGTATGTGTGAATGTACTGATACAAGATGAAGAAGTAGCTTCTGTCTTATTCAGTTAAAAGATTTATCTACCTTGTGCTCCCTGTATGAAAAGCAACCCCACAAAACACCAACACACCTTCCCCCACCCTCCCCCCTGGCAGAAGCTGGAGTAGAAATGGGTCTAGTACTGATTTATTTCATGTCAACAAACTCCGTCAGAGTAATGAAAACTATTCTGTTGTTACTCAGTTAATCATGCTGTACATCTCACTGTACAGTGCTTAACTGAAGGAAGTGCTCAGGAAAACAGGGTTAATTTAAAATACAGTATTTTAGATTAACCAAACGTGAAAGTTTTGACTCTACCCAGGAAGAAATAGGAAGGCGGTGCAGCTGTCTTAAAAAGTTAGTGGAATTGGTGCTGTGCTTACAAAAAGAAACAAAGCTGTATTTACCAAAACTGAATTTACACTTCAGAGTTTGTATTTTCTATTTGGTTTACAGCTTTTATCTCCATGTCTGATGATAAATAGTGCAAAAGTTTTTAAGCAGTAAATGAACCAAAAAAAAGAAGTGTCCAGTGAACAGATGCAGAATACGTAATAGATATTATGACATACATCGTCTAATAAGATGTTTTGTGGAAATATAGATCTAGAAAGTGTATCAAAGGGCAGTTTTAGTTTCAACTGATTTGGGTGTGTAAGGAAGTCTTAAATATTACTTGGACAGTTGTCTTGGTTTTGAAAGAGAGG
>VXBU01011715.1:0-13258 GCA_013400315.1 Bombycilla garrulus
CAGTTAGGAAGTATTCGGCTTTAACCTAATGAGATTTAGTGGAAATTTTCCAATGCTGCAAGGCACTTAAAGACTTCATTCCCTCAGTATCCTGATGTCATTTCAGAACAGAAATGCCAAATGCTAGCCTTTATTTTCTGTTAAAATTTTTTTTTTGTATTTGAAGGATTCATCTAAGGAGCAATCAGATCATTATAGTAATATATTTTCTGAATGCCTGAGAGTGAGGAAGTTATTTAACCATGTGCAATAGCATTGCATTTTGATATATTTAGGTCAGATTAGTTCTGAATTATGGTTTAATTCTTTGATTTCTCATATGCCTACTTCTTGGTTTAAACAACAGAATCCATTTTGTTATAATCTTTATTAACCTTAAAGTTCAGGAGTGGTGCATGAAGGGCAGGTACTCCACAGTTACTCAGTCTTATGCAGGTAAAAAGGAGCTATCAATATTACTGACGGTAGATCTTTTGCCAAACTACAGCATACTCAGCACATTTGTAAGTGAAAAGGATAGCTCATAAAATGAAATTTAAAAAAAATCAATTAAAAACAACAGGAAAACTATAGCTAAAAATTCTCAATTTTTAGTATGTGGAACTTTCTTTTGATACTTAATTCTTTTGCCTTTGCATCATATTTCTTCAAAGAGACAATGTGTTCATAGTCCATTCAAATGGAAAGGCTAATATTAAAAGAGTGACTCCTTCAGGCCCCTCTGAGAGATAATTGAGCTCTTCTTGAGCTATGGAGGGACACTGGCATCTTTGGGAAATTGTCTATAGCGGATGCTCAAAGAGCACTGTGTGATTTCTGCATTGTTTTTCCTAAAAGAAATAATTATTTTGTTAAAGTGTGATTTTACATATAATATCAATGCAAAAAGGAAGGACTGAGGGCTGTGATATTTTCTGCAGATAGAGTAAGATGTTTATTTCCTTCACTTGTCCATTCACAGAAATGGCAATATCTATAATTTCCATAACTTGTAATTTTTATCTATCTTAGTTATAGTATGCAAAAAGCCCAAACAAATGAGCTTACAATATTAAATCTCTGAAGCTGAAAGACCTATTGATTTTCTTGACACTTTTATTATTCTTCAGGATATCTTCCTAGACAAAATATTTGCCATTCAATTTTCATGTTAATTATTGAAGAAACACAGGGATGTGTATAGAGCACATAAAAACTTGCTTTATCCTCTTGTTTAAGATAACTAAAATATGTGTGAGACTAGGTTTTTTTATCTTTATATTTAATTCTTAGTTTGTGTCTCATGCCATGGCTTCTATCCATTGCAGTGATTCTGATTTTGCAAATTTTGATCTGTACTGACCTGCATATTAAACAGAAAATCCTCTAAATAAGCTGTGAAAATTGCTCTAACCTCTTCTGTCTATAAGGGGTTTTCAAAGTAAAGTGTTCAGTGACAATTGTATTTTCTCTTCAGACAGAAAAAAAGAAAGAAGAAAAAAACGTTAATACAGTGGTCAGTATTTCTGAGCTGCTTCCTTCTGTATATTTTGATGCAAATTGGTTGCTGTGATATGCAAATGTCTATTTGTTTTTCTTCTAGTTTTGGCTTAAAGAAGAATTGGAGAAGATGTTTTTTTAGTGCTAAGTAGTGCATATTATCCAAACCTATTTTCCAGAAGGTATTGGTGTACCTGTCAAATAAATAGTTTTCTAAAATTGTTGAGAGTGATGAGGAAGGATTATTACTCGTATTGTGTATGCCTGCACTGAAGGCACTTTATTAACTACAAACATGGATAACATTATGAGTTCATCAGTTTTCAGACAAAGGGTTGCAAACATTATCCACTAAATTTCAGATGAAAGGACATCATTCTGTATTGAATTAGTCATAATCAGTGACGGTAGACTTTGTTGTCAAGACAAAAGTATATTTTAACAATATTTAAATAAAAAATTTCTAGAGTATAAAACCCAAATTGCCATCTTAAAATCCTTTAAGGCAACAGTGGCTGAACTTTTGTTTTCCGTGATAACATCATGAGACTGGCTGTCTTTGTAGAGAAACTGTGAGAAAAGACAATTTTCACAACAGTTAAAATGCATTAAATTATTGAGTCAGTTCCAAGCTCTACACACATTAGTATGATCCAGTACTCTTGCTGATTTCACCATACAGAAAAAAATCTGCATGTTATAAACAAAGAGGGAAGCTGAACTAACAAGTTCAGTCCATTATCTGATAGGATGGGTCACTTCACAAATAGAGAGCTAGAAAATTACTCAGTTCCTTATTTATCCCTGTTTTTAGGACTGGTAATGGGCCCTTGGACCATTGCGGTCTTGAGCAGGAAGACCATAACTGGGAGTTGATAAACCAGATGATTCTGAAGTTATTCAAGACTTGCTGCTCCACCTGGGCGCATATAAGTCTCTAGCCTCCCGTGGGACTCAGAGTACTTAAAGTGCCAGCTGATGTCACTGTGGAAGCTTTCTCCATTATTTCTGAATTGTCTTGGGTGTCTGGAAAGGTCCCAGTTAACTGGCAGCTGGCAAAAGTTGTTCCAGTGTCATGATCTTGTCATTAAAATTGTTGGAGAGATGTCCCTGTATGGATTTTATTTAACAGTAAATGTGACAGACACGGAGAGAAAGAAATAGAAAAAGAATTGGTGGTGAGGAGAGAAAGAGAAAATCCCATTGATCGTCTTCTAGTCTTCTTGGTCCTAAGGGCCTACAAAACATAGTGTCCTGTGGATTAATACAAGTTTGGGCCAGGTGGGAACAATCCTGCCCCCTCCCTGCCAGATGGGAGGTGAAAAATTTTACATTCTTACAACAGACCCAGAATTTGCCTCACTTGGAGTCACATGCTGGCATCTGGTGCAAGGCCTCAGTGGCGGAGGTGGTTTTGGGGTCTTTGATGGCTTATCAGCCTCCTCATCTGCCTCTCACATGAATGTCCCATCAATGTCTTGTGCACATGTGACCTTCCCAGGGTGGAGGGTTTTACAGCTGAGCTGGTCTTTGTCAGGACGTGTGTGTGTTCACTCACCAGAGGTTTTGCCGCACATGAAACTCTCCTCCCCTCCCATTGTTTGTGTGTTTGCAAACCTGGCCTCAGCAGATGATTCTGTGGGCTATGACCTTCTCCCCTAACCCAGCCAGGGATCATTTTCAGGACTCCTGCTGGGTTTGGCTTTCTTGTGAATGGTTTGGCCTTGTTTACTTCTCCCTAGATTTGAGATAATTGGACAATAGTGTCACATTTATCTTATCTCAAGTTCTCTTCAGTGTCTTAACTCACAGTCCAAAGTTACAGTCAGGGGGCATCTTCAGGGGAGAGGGAGGAAAGAACTTTGTCACAACTTCCTTATACAATTCTGCCATAACAGGAAGAAAGTGCTTCATAAAAATGTTTAAGCCATAAATGATAGCATTTCAGTCCCACACCCATTTTTCAAGAAGGGTAGGACCCTGATAATTTTAGGCCTGTTAGTCTTCAGTGCCTGCCAAAAATGTGTAGGCTATTATGCTGGGAGCTACTGACAAGCACTTTAGAGACAATGCAACCGCAGCTACCCACGGCCAGCTCGGGATTCACAAGGATAAAGTCTTGCTTACTTAACTTAATCTCCTTACAATAAGGGCACCTGCCTAAGTGACCAAGGAAAAACAGTAGATGTGGTGACTTGGGATTTTAGCAAAACTTTTGATACTGTCTCTCACAGTATCCTTCTGGATAAAATGTACAATCTGTAATGCGATGGGTGAATTGGCAGATGGATCTGGTCCAAATGGTTGCAGTGAAAGGGGTTACAACAAGCTGTTGGCAGGTCACCAGTGGAGATACCCAGATATCACTTTTACAGCCAGTGCTCCTCAGTGCTTTTATAAATGATCTGGACACAGGAATCAAACAAGCCTTGAAGTAAGTTAAACGATGATATTAAATAAGGAGGAGCTGTGGATTCCCTTGAGGGTAGAGAAAATATAGAGAGATTTGGGTGTAGTAGAAAGCTGGGTAGTCACCAATTGCACACAATTTAGCAAGAGCAAGTGACAGATTCTCCATCTAGAATGAGGAAATTCTACTTCTAAATATAGATTGGGGGATAAGAGAATTGAGAGAGGCACTCAGAAAGAGATCTGGGGGCTTAGATGGACAAAAAGTTGAATACTACTCTCTAATGTGCTCTTGAAGCCAAAAGGGCCAGCTGTGTCCTGGGGTGCATCAGGCACAGCATCACCAGCCAGGCAATGGAGAGGATTGTCCCACCCTGCTCTGCACTGAGGTGGCCCTGCTACATATATTGTGAGCTCTTGTGAGTGTCACAACATAAGAAGATCATAAAAATATTAGAGTGTGTCTAGAGAGGGGTGATCAAGATGGTGTCAAGGGCAAAACTTGTAAGGAGTGGCTTTGTTTGTTCAATTTGAAGAAAAGGTTCAGTAGTGACTTCACGACAGCCCACAGCAACCTCAGTGGGTGAAGCAGAGGGGGAAGTTATGATCTTCTTTCTCTCTGGTGACCAGTGAAAGGATGGAGGAAGTAGAATGAAGCTCCATAAGGGGAAATTCAGACTGGATCTTCAGAAAAGGTTCTTCACTGAGACACTGGAATAGATTCCCCAGTTATATGGTCACGCATGTCAGAAGAAAAAGGATGATGCTTTTCATCATACAGTTTAGTTTTAGATAGTTCTGTGATGAATTTAAAGCTGTATCATTGTGGGTCACTTCTAACTAGAGATATTCTATGATTTTATGATTCTATGACTTTTCACAATATGATCATAAAAACTAATTTTTTAAGTCTTTTGTGAGAAAACTATAGATGTTATTGAGCTAAATTCTATGAGAATATTATCTAATTATACTGTACAACATAATTCTAAGCAATATAAAACTACAATAAAATACAATAAAATATTGCTCTAATTATAGGTCTAATTTAATATCTGAGCATATACTGTTCTCTCACAGACCTTGTAGTAGACCTGGTCTTCTCTGTTTTTCTTTTAGTTATTCTCTGCAGGACTTAAGAGACATATGATTAGGCTGGCTGGATGTATATTGTTGTAAGAGTTACTTTCTGCATTTTTTTTTTTAATTTTGTCACATTTGAATTTACTCAGCTGTTTATAGAATAGACATTAATTAATACAACCTCTTTCTTCAGTAAGCAGGGCATTTTCTTGGCAGGAAAGTAGAGAACAAGTTCTCCTGTCTTCTGATTGCAAATATGAGAACTAAGTTTACAGGCATCTGGCATAAAAATATGAATGGGGATTTGGAAACAGGTTTTCTGTGCAGGAAAGCGTGCTTCAGTTTCTGATTTTCCCTTAATAGGTATAAGAGCAAAGTGCTATAAACTCACTCCATAAAAGTATCTGGAAATACAGTACTTGTTATTCTAGAATATCTTCTATATATTTTTTCAAATTATGTGTATTTAGAGAAATAAAAATGGCATGTAAGATTCTGAGAGAAGTGTTCACTTAGTGAGAGGTACTGTACCTACAATAATTTGTGATTTGTTAGTGAGATAAAATAACTGAAATTTTGCTTTGTGTTTCACCACTCAAACCTTCTGTCGAATCCATGTTTTCATCAGTGCATAACTGTGAGACCTGACGTCAGCAAACATATCCATGGCCCTACTAGTACTGATATGCTTTACAAGAAAATACTTAACACTTCCAGACTCAAACCAGATCGACACATCCTTAAATGTCCATCAAACAGAATTATTTTCTTAAACTCTTAACAGGGCACAATGGGTGGTGGTTTGTTTTGTTGCAATTCACAAACCACATTTTAAAAAAGTAAAAAGCAATTTGCCAACCAGTTGGCAGTAGGAAAACTAATAACAAGAAGCGGATTTTTACACACATGTTCTAATACTAATTAGGAGACCACCAATATTTCTGAGTAAAGACAAAAATATGGTAAACAGAGAGATCTTCCAACGCAGTAGCATAAATTAGAAATTGGTAAAAATAAAATTTGCTTAGACAAAGAATATTAAGAAGTATCGTGGCACTGTGATGAGAAAAAAATAATAATTAGAAGTGAATGATACAGGAACTCTCAGTCTCAGAGGTTGCCTAGAGACCAAACTCTATTCATTTTTATGAAGCAGAAAAATCTAAATGTTGAAGTTGTGAAGCTAGTAGAAAGGCAATTAATCAGAACACAGGATATTTTATGGGAACAACAAAGCTGACAATGCTTTAAACAAATAAAGAATTTTTTTAGAATGGTATGTTGACAGTAGTGTAGTTGCTGCCAGTCTCATCAGCAATCTGCATATTCATGTTTGTTGTATCACTAGTGGATTTATTTCTTTACCTATGAGCCCATCTTTCTCTAGGGATAAGCTGCATTTAAACATAATATTTTTAGTAGGTTTCCTCAATGACCAGATAAGCAGTGATCAGCTGCCCACTCATTCCCTAAAACCAGATATGTGGAGGAGAAAATCTGAAAGGCAAAGGTGAGAAAACTAATATCTTAAGATAAAAACAGTTTAATAACTGAAGGAGAGAGAAAAAAACAAACAAGCAAGTGATGCAAAGGCAATCACTCACTATCTCTCACCAGCAGTCCGATTCTCAGTCTCTAAGCAATGACTGCGTAGGATCAACTTCTCCCCAGTTTTATTGATGAGCATGATGCTTTTGGTACAGAATGTCTGTTTAGCCCAGTGAGGACAGCTATTCCATTTCTTTTCCCTCCAGGCTCTTGCCAACTTTGAGCCCACCTCTGGGATGGTGGCAGGGTTGGGCTGAGTAAGAAACAGAGAAGGCCTCTCTGCTCCGTTGCACACTAGTATGTCATCAATGTTTCAGAGATCTAAAACCGTATGGGCTGCTGTGAGGAAAACCTACTCCTCTGCCAGACGCAAACTTGTACATATTTATATTCTGAAATAGAAAAAGATCCCAATTTTACCAAATCATGTTTATGCTGAGATTTCACTGGAGCAAATGAATGCTGTACTTAGATTTCAGGCAGAGAAATAAGGACTGTCAGCTGTGTGGCATCCAGATGAAGTGGTCAAATCAGTTTTTATAAATTTGACTGACAGTAAGAATGTAAACAAACTTTAGTTTTCATGATACTTTTACTTACACATAAACAGGCTTGTTTGGTACAGAAGAATAGAAATTTGATGGTGTTTCATCTATCTTCCGATAACCCAAACTTTCTTCATATGGCTACTCCCAAAGTAATGGGACTCAAACATCCTGCGCTGTATGCCTCATCCTTAAGTTTATACCTCGGTTCTCTGATAAAAAAAAGCGTTTATACACCTCTTTCAGCAACTAAATCACAGCTACTATGCTTCAGTATGTGAGAAAAGGGAATGGGGAAGGGTTGTGTAAGTGAAGGAAGAACATGAAAATCTGGGAAATCCTTTCTAAATAAATTTGGGCTACTACTAGTCCACCTTGTAAAAAAATGTGCATTTTCCACCACTGAAAAACTTGAAAACCAATTTTCAGGTTTTTTTCCATAACTCTGGACACGAACAATCAAACAAAGGTTAAGATTTAATCCCCTTTTAGGATTAGAAGATCCACACAACACAGCACATATTAAATATGCATAAGTATAGGCACTTCCATGTCTACACATAGATACACACAGATACATACATAAAATACATACATACATATGTTGTTTTCATCAAATACATAATGAAAAAGGCCTTTCCTCCAGAATGAATATGAGAAAATTGCAGTGCTTAGTTTACTTTCTAGTTTACCTACTGTAATCTTGTAAAGAGAGCAGAAGAAAGCCTCACAGAGCAGGCTTCTATGTAGTAGCATCTGGGAAACCACAGTGTGAAAAGCAGTGAATATACCTCATATAAAATGTCAAATGCATCTCCCATGTTATGACAAAATTCTTTCCCTAGGAAGTGATTTGGGATGCTGCCTTCTGACTTACTGCAATCACATGGTTCTATACAAACATACTTGCACATGGGTCAAGTAGAGGTACAGTTCACTGGAGATACAACTGAAAATATTCATATTTACTATTTAGCTTAACTTCTGTATTTTCCTTTTTTTTTTTTTTTGTTGTTCCTTTACTATGGAACTGCTGTCTGTTAATTTTTGAGACAGTCAATTAGACAGAGACTGTTTCTTTTTTATTTCTTTGAATCAAAATTTTTGCATATTTACTCTGGCTTGTAGTCCCTCCTTCCCATAATCCCTGTATTTCCACTGAGCCCATTGACTCTGAAGTAACATCAACACAGATGGAGTTTATCTAGTTTTCTTTCTGGAAACCCAAACTTCATTCTTCAGCATAAAAGTCCATCACATTTGCAGATATGTAACTGACAGAAAGCCACATCAAAGTAGATTTATAAATAGTCAAAGACCTTTCACACAGCGGCTTGGATACAGAAATACACAATGGTTTGTTGCAGTCACAGAGTCCTTAGCAAGGCCTCCGTGGAGAGAAAATGCATAGGCATGCTTACTAAGACGCTCTGTTATCTCCCTGTAACACTATTGGCTATATTCCAGAAGCCCCAAGACTACAGGTTAGCTCACCCAGACCCCAAACTAATTGGCTAGTTCCCCCAATCCTGCCCAACCCTATAAAAACCCCTACCTCTGCCCAGTTCAGCAGAAGACACTGTTCCTGGACCCCTTCACGGAACCCCATTAAACTACTTTGTGGAATGCTCTACTCGTCTCTTCTCGTCTCTTCACCCCTGAGCTAGCAATCAGCGACCTGGCAGGCTTTGAGCTGGAAATCACTAAGTTGGATATCACTAAAGAGCTGAACCGCCTGAAAGCCTCAGGCCGAGCTTGCCAGGTTTGCCCTGCGGCTAGGGCGTCTGCTGGAGATCTCCAGGACAAGAGCCGTCCCCGGGACCGGAACCTCACTATCCAGGCTATCTGTGGCAGCAGGGGGTCGTTGCCCCCTGGCACCCAACCGCATTAAATTGGCGCCCAACCACTTTCGTAGTCTGCTGCCATTTTCTATTCCTCACTTCACCATAATTTTCATGTTGCACTGTGTAGTGTCAGTACACACCACACTACACACACAAATCTTTGTGACAATGCACTGGTGTTGATCTATACAGAATAGGTATGAAGATGAAAAGCATTTGGGACTTCTGCCTCTTGCAGGATGACTATTTCTAACAAAACAATCTGAAAGTGTGGTTGGTTATTCTGAAATAAACTTCCTTATAGAAATCATAGCTATTATACTTCCCTATATGTTTGTCTTTCATCAGGCTGCTTGTCACAAGCAGACCTCAGAACCACCTACTGATCATACATCACTATTTTGTTAAAACAGTCTGAAAAGAAAATGCTACATATCATTGTATCTTGATAATGTCATGGTTTGAAATTTACCTTACTGAATGACGACTTTGCTATGGGTTGTGAGTTTGTGTTCAGGCATCTACCTTCAATGAGCCTTCTACAAGAAACTCAGCAAAAAGTAAACAAATCCTCCTAAAATCTCCCTTAATTTCTTAATTGCACATGGAATTCCCATGACTATTTCTCATTCTGAGTCAGAATTCATCTAAATATTCTCTAAGATACGTTGCTTCTTGTTTTTCCCACATTGTTTCTTCTTCATCACATAGGCAGCCAATTATGTAATTTTTTTACCTATTTTATGCTTGCATGGAGTGACCACCTTTTATTTAAAAAGGCCAAAGCTCAGCTAGAACTCTACCTGTTCACTCAGCTCTTTCACCCCACAGTTCTGAAAGATAATAATAAGTGTTTTATTGAAAAGGAGGGCTGAGGAAAATCTCCATCCTTTCCTGGACACAGCAAAGAATGTGGTCAACAAGGATGAAGAAAAGGATGAAGTACTTAATGTCTTCTTTGCCTCAGTCTTAGATGAAAAGCCTGGTTATCCTCAGGGTGCCTAAGGTGGTACACAGTGACAAGGAGCACAGTAGGTCCCTTGCAATCCAGGATGAAGTTGTTAGTGACCTGCTGTGTCACTCAGGCAATCATAAGTCTGTGGAGTCAGATGGGATCCACCCAAGGGTACTGAAGGAGCCAGCAGTAGTGCTCATTAAAACACTCTCCATCATTTATCATCAATCCTTTCTAACTGAGATCTCAGATGTCTGAAGGCTGGCCAGTGTGACACCCATCTACAAGAAAGGTGAAGGGAGGATCCAGGGAACTACAGGTTTGTCAGTCTGACCCTGGTGCAAGAGAAGGTTACAGAACAGACCATCTTGGGCGCCTTCACACTGCACATACAGGACAACCAGGAGTTCAGGCCCAGGCTGCAGGGTTTTGGGACAGGCAAGTCCTGCTTGACCAGCCTGATCTCCATTTATGACGAGGTGACCACCCTATTACATGTGGGAAAGGCTGTGGATGTTGTCCACTCAGATTTCAGCAAAGCCTTTGATACTGTGTCCCACAGCATTCTCTTGGAAAAGCTGGTAGTCCATGGCTTGGACAGGTGCTCTTTATCCTGAGTTAAACACGGCTTGATTGCCAGAGAGTGGTGGTGAATGGTCCTGCATCCAGTTGCAGCTGGTCATTAGTGGTGATTTCCAGGGCTCAGAGTTCAGGCCAGTCATGTCTAATAGCTTTACTAATGTGGATGAGGGGTTTGCGTGCACCCATGGTAACTCTGTTAACAACCCTAAATTGGGTGGAAGTGTTGATCTTCTGGGAGGTAAGAAGGCTCTGCAGAGGAATCTAGGCAGGCTGGAACAATGGGCCAGTTCAACAGGGTAAAGTGCCAAGTCTTGTACTTAGGTCACAACAATCCCATGCAATGTTATAGGTTTTGGACAGAGTGGCTGAAAAGAGGCTCAGTGGAAAAGGGTGTGAGGGTGCTGGTTAACAGTGGCTGAACATGAGCCAGTTGTGCCCAGGTGGCCAAGTAGGCCAATGGCATCCTGGCCTGTATCAGAAACAGTGTGACCATCAGGAGCAGGGCACTGTACACAACAGCGGTGAGGCCACACCTTAAATTCTATGGTCAGATCTGGGCCTCTCAGCTCAGGAAAGACATTGAGGTGCTGGAGCAAGTCCAGAGAGGGGCAATAGAGCTGGTGGAGGGTACAGACAGTAAGTCATATTAAAAATAGCTGAGCTGAGAGTATTTCAGCCTGGAGAAAAAGATACTCAGAAGTGATGTTACTGGTCTCCACAGTTACCTGAAAGGAGGTGGTATCAAGATAGGAGTTGGACTCTTCTCCCAGGCAAATAGTGACAAGATGAGACGACATGGTCTCAAGTTACTAGGGGAAATTCATGTGGGAGGGACATCAGTAGGAATTTGTTCACAGAGTCTTGTTAAACTTTGAAATGGGCTACCGAGGGGATGATCGAGTCACCATCGCTGAAGGTGTACGAGGAACAACTGGACATAGCACTTAGTACTGTGGTCAAGTTGTCATGGTTCTGATCAGAAAAAGGTTAGACTCAGTCTCAGAGGTCTTTTCCAGCTAAATGACTGTGTGATTCTTTCACGCAGGAATGATGTGGAAAAGAAAGCACTTGCTTGAGAATGAGTAAATGACCAGAGAAATCCTAGTTACTTGGAAATAAATCTTCATAATTAACTTGAAAATAGCCCATGAAGAGTATATGAACAGTTCATGACAAATGAGATAGAGAAAGGACAGTGAATACTTTAAAAATAAAAAGGACAACCTGAAAAACTGCCAAACTTGAAAAAAAGGTAGCTGTTGCAAGGCTTCTTGTTCTGGTGCTTCCTGGTAGAAAATCAATCTTTCTGTACTACAACTTTTAACTCTCTGTTTCTGACAAGCACATTATTTTCATTTTGTTTTTACTGTCCTGCTAGAAAGACTGTGGACCACAGATATAAATTAATAGACTCCTATCATTTATTCTGTCATTTACAAGCAATTATCGACAAATCTGTTTCAGAATCTAAATGTATATCTTGCAACTTTCTCTTCAGTTTAACATCCCAGACATATTGCACATTTGAGGATTTGATTGCAGTTGTCAAACTAAAAAGCAAGAAATATGTGACAGAAAAACACATAGCACCAAAACACACATTCTGCTCCTTTCATGATTCCTATTGACAAAACTATGAGAAGAGGTTCCTTGGTTCATATAGCTAGTGAATGTTTCTGATAAAATATTTTATGATAAAATATTCATGCAATGAAAATATATTACAAGTATTATGATTAGTGAAAAAAGACACTAGTGAACAGAGTTGAGTTGACACTATTATAAGTTTTGAGACATACAGGATTAGAAGTAATTAGCTAAGTAACCATTATGATACTGATTGTTTATAGCTGTCTAGAAATTTAGTTGCCAGCAAATCACGATACAAAACAGTTCAAAAAAAAAAATTGACTTGTAGTCGTAGTGGTAGAACTGGGAAAGCATCGGCATTTTATTCCTTGTTCACTGTTTGAATCAACTGAATTCATTGCTTCCCTAGGCTAGTGGCAAAAATAACCATGAGACCCTCTGAACATTGAATAATACAGAATTCTTAATTTGCCTAGAAAACAAGTTTTGGCTTTGGGAAGCAATTTGGCATTTCAGCAAAAAAGTCTGCTCTGTGTTTTGTATATAGAATTTCTCTATAGATAAAATGAATTGTTGCTAGGCCATACAACTATCCTGTTTCAGAGAAATTTGTCATTTTCTGCAGTGTAGCAGCTACTGTGCAACTGAATTAGTCTAGCTTTGTCATTTACTTACTCCTATGATGCACTTAAGAAGGTATAGAAGCTACATGCATTCTACAAATGTATGTGCTTTCCTTTTTCTTTGTTACAATAAAGCTTAAGTTTAAATCTAGCAGCTGAGGTGAAGACGTGATCCCATGGATCTCTATTCTACAGCATAAGTCAGTAATGGAAGATTTATTGACATAAAGCATGAATATAAGAAAATCTATCTGCAAGAAAAAAAAAGAAAAATATCAGCAAGCTATCAACTTGCAATCTTATTCATGTTAATGCACTATAATTGTGAGAAACGTTCTGGGAATTCAATTATCATTTAATACAATAGCCTGTAACAATTTAATTAGATATCATTTAGCCTACAGACATCCACTATTAAAAATTCTGACCTTAATAATCCTATCTTGCTAATATTCATTAGATCAATCCACATACAAGCTTGTGCACCACTGAGATGTTACTCTCTGCATTATGACTGCCTCAGTTAAGGAAAAAAACAAGGGAAAATTTCTTTGGTGACTCCTTTCTGAGAGAGTTATGGGCTCAAAATATTTATAGGAC
>VXBU01011722.1:0-23849 GCA_013400315.1 Bombycilla garrulus
GGGAATGTGCGGGGGCTGCGAGGGGAATGCGCGGGGGATGCGCGGGGAATGCGCCGGGGGTGCGCCGGGGATGCGCGAGAAATGTTCGGAGATGAGCGGGGAGCCGAACATTTGCTTCCAGCTTCTGGAGCAAGCACGGCCTCATTGCTGGGCTGGCATCTCTGATAGCCTAGCTCCCTTAATCAAGCAGTTTTCCCAGGAATTCTGCTTCTGGTTTTGTTGACCTAAATAATAAGTGACTGCTAAAATTTTCTTTATTTGTTTGTTGTATAATTAATAATGGTGCCTGAAAAATATTTGTTCTAATTAAGCCTTTTTTTTTTTTTTTTGCTTGCTTGCTAGATTCTTTTTTATCTTCAAAACCACTAAAAACCACATTTAATTGTCCAGCTCAAGGCATAAAACTTCTGCTTCCTAGAAAATATTGTCTAGAAATACAGCACTTAATCACCATTTTTTAAAAAAAAATTTTTTTTTTCCTCTCAGCAGCTGAGAGTTCAAGTGAGAAGGCTTGGTCAGAAGTGCCACAGATCTAAAAAGTAACTATATATACACATGGCAAGAAATAGGTTGTGTATAAATGTCCCTATTCACAGAAAATAATATTTTAAAAGTGTTGCTGACATTGTGATACAGCCAAGTTTAACATTGTATGGGATGTCACCAGGCTGTTCTGTTTTACACTGCAGCACTTCTCAAATATCTCTGGGATGAACGAGGATCTGTGTTGCATTCACAAATACGAGTCATGGTTCCAGTATCATTAGCAATTTGACAGAGATGTCCAAGCAGAATCCCTTTTCACTTCTGATTCTCCAGATCAGGTAGCCCTGAACCACCCATCAGCCAGGTCTCTTCCTTCAGATCTAAATAGGGCTTTTCAGAAGACTACATTAATTAATTAGCTGGCTCTGGGACAAAAGGCTGTACCACAACCCTCTTCCATTCCTCCTGGATTGTGCCTTTCCTAACAACTTAGTCTTTGTTGCTAAATGTCTTATATTTTTCTTGTTACTGTTCCTATGATTGTATTCAAACAGGAAGATTAATTTCTCCCACACACCACCAAGGCAGTCCCTACAGTGGTAAATGTATGGTAGTATTTAAACTTAAACTTGACATGTGAATGGGGCACCACACATCTGAAAATGTGTTTTGGAAATCAGCGTAACTAGTTTACAGTAAGATGATAGAGTTGCTTGAAAAGGCTTTCTGCCACCTGTGTTTGAGTGTATATTTGCATCTGTAAGGGACTTTTTATTTTCACTGAGAAATATTTTTTGTTTTCCCTGGGAATATGAGTTAGCCTTAGCAACACTGGCCCAAATGAAAACTTGGTTAGACTGCTGGACTAAACATTGTCAGTTACTAAAGAAGGTTTCTCAAAAAAAAAAATTTAAAAAATTTATGTATGGGGCAATCTGTTCCATCCCATTTGGAGACACAGCTTCCTATCCATTAGAAGAGGAAAATAAACGTTATTACAGCATAAAATCACTCTTGCAAGATCCTTATCTAGTTCAAAGAGTGAATAATAACCTTGCCTTAATTTGCAAGTACCTTTAATATCAGTCCAGTTTTACTTGTTATAATTTTTTTGCCAGTGAGGTTTGATACAGACCTGAAAGTCCTGTGGGAGAGAAATTGTTTGGTTGTACTTAATATCTGTCTAATGGATAACACAGCAGGACTTCTCTGTATCACTGTGTCACAACAGAGGGAAAGGAAGGATTCTGGCACTGAAAGTGCCTCACCAGTTAATTTATCTCCTTCTACTAGATGATGCCAGTGATGGCAAAGGAACTTAAAGGCTAAAATAAATATAATGAATGAACAATTAGAAACACACATTAGTATGTTTTAGCTAGTATGGCTTTCATGTGCAAGAGTACCTCCTGTAAGGCAGGCTGGTATTTTTGTGTCTTGTTCACTAGTAAGAATTTAATTCTCATTAGCTACTAAAAAAAAAAAACCCAAACCAACACACTAGGGAATTATTAGGAAAGGGAAGCAAATGCAAAATTCTTTGTTTGCATTTCCATATACATTCCAATTCATGTTGTACTGTTTCATGCAGTTTCTTTTCTTTGCCCAAAATAGCAATCTTAAATTGGTTAGACTTGATTCCAGCGAAGAAAGGACCTGTCTGAGTCATGATTCTTTAGCCTGGAGGTAAGGTGGCTGATTAAAAAAAAAGTCTGCAAGATCCTATGTTAGCAGGGTGAGCTTGAAAAGCACATGATTATTTACAGACCATCAGACTTTCAGACCAAGAAAGCAACAAATCATTTGTCTAGTGGCTAGTTTGAAAGAAATAAAGGGAAATTCAACATACAGATAAACTGCAGAAATCACTCATTGATGAGTGTCCTGAGTTTATGCTTGTTCAAAAGCTGCCATAGAATCACAGAATAAAAATCTATCCAGATTGTTAAATATGATACTATTTCTGACTGGATGTAACAAAGTGCAGAACACTTGCTTGAGGTGTTTACTGAGGAAATATCAGCATCTGTGCACTAGGATCTGTTCTAGCTTCATTGATATGTTCTGCTGGCCACTCTCAGACACCAGATGATGGGCAAGACATACATTTGACCTAAGACAGTACAACAGTTGGGAGTCTGACATCTTCCAATGCAGCCTGATTTACCCATCTCTTTTCTTTCACCTTTACAACATTTTCCTTTCATCATTGGAGTGATGACTTTTAGCCCGATGTTAAGAGCCTGGGACTCTACACATCGCTGTGTAATTCCTGTAAATCAAAATGTGTTTTAAAAGTCTTATTTGTGCCCACACATTTTGTGTAGTAATAAGCAGCCTGCCCATAGTAGCTCAGAGGCTAAGATGCTATTGAAAACTCAGAAGTTCCTTAAATGCAAATGTTTAGTGAGCAGTTCCCATGATTCAAATTTGGACTTGAATCGTTTTGATGACCTATTGTCTAAAAATTTCCACCAATAATATATTGTTTTTGAAAATGTTATTAGAAAGCAGGCAAGCAGTGTGTGTTCATGACTGGTGTCCTCTTGTGCAGCCCAGACACTTGTGTAATTGCACATGTAGTATGTACAAGGTGCACAGCTGCTGTCAACAGGTCAGCCCTGATACACACGTCACACATCAGTTTCTACAGACTTCTAGCAAGTTTCTGATCTTGTAAGTTAGTTTGAGTGGTTCTGAAGCATGAAGTTTCAAGATGGCACTTTAGTTACTTTAGTAGTTACATATGCTGATGAATATTTTGTTTAATCACTTCCACATTTCTCACTAGTTTGCCTGGATCCTCTTCTCTTGTGGAGTTGAAACCACTGAAGTTCTGAAGTTGCACCGTCATGATCTTGTCTAAAGACTAGTCAACAGTGATTAAGGCAGCAGCTATGCATGAGGAGGTTAACCCAAACAGTCTCCTTGCTTTGCATGCCATTTCACTTGCTGGTGGACCAGATCCCTTGAGAGCTTGGACCTGGAAAAAAGGATTTGTTTCTTTCCAGTAGCAAGTGTCAGAAATAACAGCTATCTTCCCTTCCTTTCCTTCTGAGATGCCTTTTTCCTGAATCTGTTTTGATATTTCTGCTTCTCTCTTTCTCATCCTTCTTTTGAATGGACACTACTGGTTACCAGCTCTATCTCAACTGGCAGAAAGGTGAGCCAAAGCTCCTGACCTCTTCTGGAGAGGTTTACTTGCTTTTAACTCCCTTCTTTCTTTATTTTTCTTCTAATTTTTATTCCCCTCTGGTTTGATGAGGGGGAAGAAAATACCTATTTTCAGGAGCAGCAAAATGCAGACCATGCATCCTTTTTACTCTAGTACTGACAGCACAGGCTGGGAGTGCTAGACTCAGGATGAAAGACCTCGAGAGGAACCATCCCTCTCCTGAAAGTCTCATGCAATCCTTCACCTTGATTGCTAACTCAAAGGACTTCCACACCTTCACACAAACCTGACTAAGGTAACTTGCTTGCAGTACTGTCAGGAGCACATTTTGTGTAGAATTTGTGTAAGTCCAAAGCAAATCTTTTTTCAGCCCCACTACTTTCTTCCTTCCTCTTTTTTTTTCTCATTTGAGCTGCTGTACAATAGATGACTCTCACAGTCTAAGCTATAATCCTAGAAGTTTTTTTTCTGACTTGAGTCACTTTACAAAGTTAAAAAGGGAACAACACTATTTATAAGCACATTATGTAAACATTAGCAACAGAGGTTCAGCTGCTTAACATTCAATTTAGTTCAGTCAATATTGCATGGTACACAGTTTTGACTGCTCATATTGTAAACACATCTTACCCTTGAGCACTTATTTCATTTTACTAATTAAGATCTACTTCTAAGTGCTCTCATTTTGTTGCCAGGCAGACTTGACCAACTTTAGATACAGCTGTTGTACTTGGTGAAAAAGGCATTTGAAATCCAGGTCCATCTGGTTGGTGTTCCAGTATGTCAGGCCAAAACCTGCTCTTCTTTAAGGCAATAGGGTCTCTGCTTTCCACAGGACTCAGACTGGAGATGAATCAGGACATTGTATGTTTTTTACTAATGCCAGCATGTCTTATACAGTACCCATATTTCTGTGCAATATTGTGTTTCCACCTGAGCCAGTGAAAACCCTTTTAAAATTTTAATTATTTAATGCAGGTGAGTGAAGTTTTCCAGAGAGGCAAATGTGGAACCAAGTACAAGTCCACTGTACTTAGGCTTTTTACATAAGTAGTAAGAATGAAGTTTCCATGGTGGTCTGCCCTTTCTTTCCTGATTCTCCTCCCCACTGGGGGAAGAGGGGAGTGAGTGAGTGGCTGTTTGGTATTTAGCTGCCAGCATGATCTCACTCACTGTTGTTATTATGTAAGTAGTTGAATTTTCAATTCAAGAACAACTGTAGAAAGATTTAAAGCTACATTGAGCTGCATTAAAATTTTCATTCAGACAAAATTAAGAATAATTGAGAGGAATTTGTCAATGCACATATACTGTACACATACTCCACATTTTCTGTGTGCATATTTTGCCAAAATATGCACACATTACTGAACTCATATATTGCGCTAAGAAAAAGTTCTTGCCTGAAAAATACCATGTTCCCTTGGGCAAAATCAGGCTGAGTTCAGAGAGGAGTGCAGTCCTGCACCAAGGAGATGAACGCCTCCTTGGACATCAAGGTCCCTGAGGTTCTGCTGTGATTGTCATTTTTCCTTAAGCACTTAAGAATGAGTAGGGGGTTTCTGTGGCTAAAAGCATAGGCCAAAGTCAAGGAACAGACTTTTTGGGTGGTTAATGTACAATCTCTGCTTAGAATCTTCAGTTTTGTGTGGAGGGAGGCAGACATGCAGTACACATTCATTAGTGGACTAATGAAAGGTGCAATGGAGGGAGAAGATAATTAAAAGATGCTGAATGGTTTCCTGTCTGCCTAATCTTGTTGATATATGTTCCTGGCCACAGTAAGTGTGTGAAATATTTGAATTACAGATTCTGTTGCTTCGACCCTAAATGTGAATACAATAAGGCAGTCATGGTCTTTGTGGTTTGGATTAGAAATGATAAAGTTTAAATAACAAGTTTTTTTTTCCTCAGGATTTACTCTCCATAGGTAATTTAGTGATCACAGAATCACAGAATCATAGATGCATAGAAAGTTTTGAGGTGGAAGGAAATTAAAATTCCAATCCTCCTGCCATGGGCAGAGACACCTTTCACTAGACTAGGTTGTTCAAAGCTCCATCCAACCTGGTCTAGGACACTTCCAGGGATGAGGCATCCACAACTTCTCTGGGCATCCTGTGACAGTGCCTCAGCACCCTCACAGTAAAGGATTTGTTCCTAATATCTAATCAAAACCTACTCTTTCAATTTGAAGCCACTACCTTGTCTTATCATTACATGCCCTTGTAAAAAGTCCCTCTCCAGCTCTTTTACTGGCACCCTTTAGGTACTGGACAGTGCTCTAAGGCCCTCCTGGTCTCCTCGTCTTCAGGCTGAACACCTCCAACTCAGTCTGTCTTCACAGGAGAGGTGCTCTGCCCCTCTTGGTGGCCCTTCTCTGAACTCACTCCAGCAGGTTCATGTCCTTCTTATGCTGAGGATTCCAGGGCTGGGTACAGCACTACAGGTGGGTTCTCACAAGTGCAGAGCATAGGGACATAACCACATCCCTCAGCCTGCTGGGATGCAGCTTTTGGTGCAGCCCAGGCAGTTGTTGGCTTCCTGGACTGGGAGTGCGCATTGCCAGGTCATGCTGAGCTTCCCATCAACCAAAGAGCCCAAGTCCTTCTCCTAAGGACTGCTTCCAATCCATTCCTTAACCAGCCTGTAATTGTGCCTATAGGCACTTACAGAATATAAAAGAATAAGAATGGAAATAGATTACTCAAAAGATTGGCCACATATTCTGAGCGAAGTCACTGAGAGTATTAGCCAAAATTGCTACCTCACCAGGAAGTTTCAGGAAGAAATAGCAATACTGGGTAGCAATCTAGTAACCTTTAGGTGCTGCTTCAGTCAGACAGATTACAGCTGATCAGATATTGATTACCACTCAGATCTGTAATTAGAGTTACCATGCAGTCTTTCCATTTCCCTGGACATCAGCACTATGGCTATGTAGCCCTGATCCTGAGGTCCAATGCCTTGTGTGAAATGAGTCATTGTCTAATTCAGTTTCCATCTGCATGCTAATGGACAGTTGTCCCTTTCAAAAAGCAGGCTTGCACTCCAATGGTAACAGGTATTTGAAAGACTGAGGGAGGTGAATGTGCTCCCTAGATTGCTAGGGAGATCTGACCCAGAAGTCTGGGAAACTTGGTGCTGCTGTTTCCCTGGAAGCCTGATGAATTGAGGGCTGTCAATCACCAGAAAATATAAATTAAATGAAAAATTGTATCAGTATGAATGATGTCTTCAAACAAAACTGCAAAGCTCAACATTTTCTTCTTGAAGTTTACCAAGCACTGTGGTTTCCCCATAACAACCTATGCCTCTTTTTACAGTCTACTCTGGCACTTAATGCTTGTTGCTGTAAGTTTATGAGGAAGGTGAATTAATAAATAAAGCTGTTAGAAGTGGTAGCAGAAAGCTAATGGAGGAAGCATTAAGAGTTCTATCTGAAGGGCTCAATTCTGTTCTCTTCTGCAGAGAAGTTTCCTGAGGGCTGGAGGACTTGCACGTGAGTATACTGCTCACTTAATAAAAATACTTCATATTAATATTGTCCCAGGTCAGATAAGCCATCTTCCAACACTGAGATTTGAGGCATCGTGTTTTGTTATTTGTATTACTGCAGTGTCAAGAAGTTATATGTATAGATCAAGACAGAGAAGAGATAGGCACTGTGTAGATGATTTCTCAAGATTTATAATATCTGTAAATACAGATGAATTGGAGGAAAAGCTTCATTTCCACAAACTGAAGCAAATCCTCGAGTACCAAAATCTTCCAGTTTGTTCTGGGGTTTTTTGCTTTTGTACAGCAATTCACACTTTGGCAGAAGACAATAAAATATATAAATGATGCTTATGACTGTGACATTCAAGGACAACTGTATTGTCTTAAAGCACAGTATGCCAGCTCTTCCAAGACTGTTATATTACCAGGTGCAGATTCTTTTTCCTTCAGCTCTGACTACAGAAATACAGACTTATCTAAGAGCACAGCTGCTTCTGGAGAAGTCAGCCCCTCCTCTAAATGAATCCTTAATTTTTTTTTAAAGCAAGCTAAGCTTTTCCTTTTGCTTTTCCCCTGGCCTGAGGGGTCTCAGAGGCTGAGGACTGAGACTTGATGAGGCTGTGCTGGGAAGTGACTCAGCTCCAGCTTTCCCGTCCTCTGTGGTCACCAGGGGGCACCCTGGGTCACATATTGGTACCTCTGAGATTACGGAGATGACAATAAACAAGAGCAGTTGGTGAAAATAACTCTGCATTCCTTTGTGTGTAGGTGAAAAGTGCTTAACACATACCAAGCTTTGCTAATTTAATATGTTCATGTTCTGGAATTGTTGTATGTCAAATATTTGCTATTAAAATCTATGCATCCGTATAAAGACAAGCTATCCATCTTTTTGAAAATAAAATGGGAAAGTCATATAGACTAAACTATCTGCATCTGTGCAACTTGTAAATTTGTGTGCAGTGTAAAAATACACTGTGAAAGCAACATAACTGATTTATAGTCCTCTGGGGAAAGAAATCTTTCCAAAGTGTGGAAAGAGAGCAGTCACTGTGGCTTAACACTAGTGTGCCGTGAAGAATGAATTATTTTAGCTCAGTAGCTAACTTAAAACATGAGTGGTAAGGAATGATATAAACTGAGTCAAAATTACATTTTAACTTCTGATGTGGAAAAAAAAAAAAGGAAACATATAGTCCTACTTGGCTAATTTCTGAGTTTCAATATCAACAAGCTATTTGCGAATCTGCCTCTCAAAGTATCTAAAAAACAACTCGCTCAGCTTCACAGCTCTGTGCTAGTCTTTCTGTCCCTGTGATGTTTAAATTGGCCGCTGTGGATGCTCATGCTGTAACTTTAAAAACTCTCTTGTTTTGCTGCCAGCATGTTCTCTGCAGCTCAGAAGGATGGCATGACAGAAGTTAATGTGGATCCACAGATTGTTGTGTGCATGCAGAGTCTCTGTGGGCAATCCTTCTGAGAGTGTATTTGCCATGATACAAGCTCAGTGTGTGGATTCTGTATAGGGTATATGAAGTAACCTAGGGTCTATTATCTAAATACCTTAAGAAATTATAAAGTGAGTTTCACATTGCAAAATGTGTTGCCCAGAGAGTAGTCATTTCAATATCCCAGTGGGCAGTATATGGGATAACTTAGGCAGCCTTTTGTGCTGATCTCCATTCCTGCTCTTGCTGGGGTGTTTGTGTGGTACTGTCTTGCTTGTTTTACGAGTATGCTGTGATAAAATGTGCTTCTCTGTGTCCTGCTGTTGCCTATTCTTTTGTTAGGCTTTGTGGGAGCTTGAATATGGCATTTGATCCAGGGGTAGAATCTTTGTGAAATAAGATGATTTGTGCATGCCATAGCGCAGGCAGCAATGAGAGTACAGCAGGCATGGATGGAGACTCTGCACACTGGTGAGTTGGGAAAGCTGTCAATAGGATGACAAGCCTAGAAAATCCTATCACTTATAGCTGGCACATTAAGTGAAGATGGGCAGGCAGGAACCCTTCTGACTTTTTCATTCAGATAGTTTGCGTTGTGTTGCATCTCAGAAAGATGCACTGTATGAATTATCTGAGTTTTGGAACACTCCTCTCTCTCCTTAGTCCACCAAGCTTGTAAGAAATTCAAAGTTGAGTATGTATTTTTGAATCCTTAAAGTAATTGGCCAGAAGCAGAAGAGAGTTTTTATTCCCAGTATTATGGTCTAACAAACACAGACAAGTCAAAGTGGAGAAAATGAGTTTGTTTTTTTCACCCAAGGATCACAGGACCCATGGGAAATAACACATTCCAGAGAACAGGTTTATGGCTGACAGGTCTCATGGGAGAGCAGGGGCAGTCTTGCAGGAGGATGAGTGAGACAAGCTCTTCATTTACAGATGGGACAAAACCTAAGCAACTGCTACTGGGGGGGGCTGCCTTCTTTAGGAACATCAGAAAGGCATTGGGTTCATCATCCTTCCAGACTTTTTTTTTTTTAATTGCGAAGGGGCCTTGCAACTGGCTTTTAGAATACTCTGAGCAGCAAGCGCCTTTGAGAAAGGAGAAATTATGCTTTCTGAGGAACCAATTTGATATGCTCGGTGAGGATGAGACCAGATGCCCTTTTAGTGGTTTTGGATACTTTAGGGAAAATACACAAGTGGATCCAGCTCAAAGCTCTTGCTGAATCAGGTACAAGAACAGCAATACCCATTAGTGAATTTTTATTGCCAGGCATGAATAAATTACTAGATATCTGGTGCTTGCAGACAGGCAAAGGAAAAGCTGTACGGGAAAGCTTGATTTAAGACAGGTTTTTAATCTCTAAAATAATATTGCTATTTGTTTGAGGTGTAGGTTCTTACATCCTTGGTAATTCAAATGCAGTCTTACCCTGGATCAATGCAATCTTGTCTCAAGGAGAGTGCTCTGATAAATCTGTTAAAATCTCATTCTGTCAGATGGCTCTGTGCCAACAAAGGTGATAATGAATGTTTAGGTATGAACTCAGTAGTTTTTTTCTGTCAACAAACTGTGTAAAGGTTCAAGTGGAGTATTTTATTGATTTACTGTAATATCACACTAAGTTGGTTGCACTTTCATAGAAGCATTAAATATATTTAGTGTTAGATGTATTTCTATATGAAGAAGGGACAGCCATAAAAACATTGGAATCAAAGCAGAATTGCCGTTTTTTATACTGTAGCAAACGGAATAAATCTTCCTCTTTTCCCCAAGTATCTCTGTTCACGTTTCTGTGGGTTTGTTCAGTTCACCCGTTGAAGTGATTTCTAACGGTGCTGCTAATGCACAGTCCAGTGCTGCGGTGTTGATCTCTGAATCAGCTGCAGCTTTAACTGTTGTCATAGAGACTGAGATTTTTGAGTCCAAAGGGACAATTTTGATAATCAGCTCAGACTTGTTGTAAAACAGGTAGTAGCTTGCCAATAAGTAAATAACTTTGCTAAACTGAAGCACAGCTAGGCTCTCCCTCTCCTGAGACAGTGAAACGCATTTCACTGAAGTTTGTGAGATCCTGTAAGTAAAACCCCAAATGGGGATTTAATTTATTGTCAAAGTGATGCTGTCAGAACACATTTTTTTCTGATGAGTGAAAGCCAGGTGCAAGCTTAGTCCATAAGATCCTGCTGTTACTGTGATACTAGCAACCTCAGAAGGACAAAGAGAATTAAAATAATAGCAGTATTCTGTCTTACCCTCTAGGTAGTGCAGTGAGGTTGGCACTTGTAAAGAAGGATGCTAGAGTGGGGCAGCTGCACACTGTCAGAAGTCTCTGAAAGACAATCTGGGTGATATAATTGTAGCATTTTGATGCTATTGTCCCTGGTTGTTTGCCTCCTCCTTCTGCTTGCTCCTTTATCAGCTGCATGTTTGCACCCATGCCAGTCCAGAGCCTGTCATAGCTGCTGCCAGGAACAGTGGACTTGTGCCAAGGCACCAGCTTCTGAACTGCCATGGCAGTTGTAGCCCTTGCCAAAGGCTACCTGAGAGAGCAGAACTAACAGCTGGGGGATTTAACATCTTAAATTGCCAAGCTGACATCCATCAGATCTCATGTGAGAGTGCCAAGCATCTGTGTAACCTCCAGCCAAGTATTAAGTCCCCTCTTTCCCAGAATATGCTAATCTGTGAGAAATGGATTGCTACAGATCCCAGCTCTGCTGATGAAGCAGTTCCAATTATAAAATTCCCTTGATTCTGTACACAGAAGTTTCCAGTGGCCATCATGGTATTAGACACTGGAACAGTTGTAAAATGCCTGATATGGTCTCCCCATCTTCCACTGCAGAATTTAGAATAAGGTGAACTGGTTGGGTAAGGCTGTGAAAAATGTGTGTGAAGGAACACGTGCAGCCATAGTGCTCCCCTCCTAAATGTATACATTTCTGTCATTGTCAGCCATGCATACATAGCTTCTGCAGTTGTGTAAGATAGCTTTAGGAAAGCTGGAAATGCAATTTTTAAAATGAAAATAATCTGCTGGCTCCATACAGGCATGCATTATCCATGCCTTTGCTGTGCTGCTGATAATAGTGCGCTATTTGGTTCCTTGTGCTCTTTTCCATTTCTGTGTCACACAGCTGTTTTGCTGCTATTTGCAATGCCTGAAATTACTCACTGTTAAGTATTATTAAGGAACAATTCTTATCACTTTTGATTTTCAGGGACTGTCTTTGGCTAAGTACCACAGCACCCCATCGAGGTCAAATGACTCATTGCCTTTCTGCTCACAAGTAGAGCAATGTTCACCTATTCTTTGACAAATTAATCAGTGGGACTTCCTGGTTCCTCTGCAACGTGCTCCTTCTGCAGCAGGAGTAAGTCACTCTTAAAAGCTCATGGGAACTCAAAAGAGAGCCAGGTTGAGTGTGCTTCAGCATTGGTGCTCTGTGGCAGTGCTGCACAGCTGCACAGCTGCACAGTTGTTGTGGATGCACTGGGGAGCATTCAGGTTTTGGAGGGGAAAATGTGTCTCCAACTTGCTTGTTTTAGAAATGGAGAAGCACCCTGGGACTCTCTGAGCAGCCACCTGCCTGCCAACCTTAGGAATTAAGGAAGTCCTGCAGCTCTCACAGTACAACAGTACTGCTCTGGAAGCTGGTGCGACATAGGTTAAACCATATAACTGCACAGTATAAAAATGAACCCACTTTCCAGTGCTTTGAAAATGGTTTGACAGTGTACATACTGCACAGTATCTGTTTAGTGGTGAGAAATACTGCTTGCTATTGCACAGACTTGCTTAGTGTTTTACAGACTTGCTTAGTGACTACAGCACCACCTTCCCTGGCCGTCTTACTTAAGGAATAGTTCTGTCCTGGGGTTTATTGAATTCCTGTCTGTCCCAAATTGGCAGGTGGATAAGCCTTTCTACTAAAGAGATATTTTTTTAACCAAAAAAATGTTAACAGTTTCATTTTCAACATAGCTCTGTGAACATTTGTATACTGGTACAATAGAAACAGAACAGAAGCTCAATAGCTGAAGGGTGATGCAGGAGCTGGAAGCAGAGTTTGAGGGTGGGAGTCTTATAAACTGGTTCTGTCATGGAAGCAAAGGCCACATGCCTAATACACCGCATGAGAAGAGAAGCTGGTTATCACCTCTTTATTCACCCTTTTTCATTCTGTCCCCTCATCACTCTCAAGGGAATTAGCGGGTACTACTAATCCCACAGAGTGCAGAGTACTCTGGACAAGTGGCTTACTCCTACTCAAATGCCTAAGAAGGAAGGAGGCAACTTGCCCTTCAGAACTCTGTTCTTCCAAACATGATGTCCTGGTTTGGGCCACCCCAGGACATATGATCAATAATTTTCAAGAGTTTAGACATGCAGATGAGAAGAACTATGGTGCATTAGAGGGTATATTTTAGGTGGACATTTACCAAAGGCACCAGTGCCCCTGACACATCTACTACTTGTGGGCTTCCAATAGCAGGTCAGTACATCTGTGCTTTTGGAAAATCATTCCATTGTTAGTAGAACTGACCTAAATACTCATGACAAGTAATTCACTCTCCAATTTTCACCTGTTGCAAATTGCGATCAGCTCAACAAGTCTTAACATATCAACATATGTATCTCTGGATACATTAATTATTTATACAAGTGTTGAAAAGGTCTGAAAAGCAATCTTCTTTTGGGCATATGTGACTGGCCACATGAGTAACATGGTATTCTCTCATCCCTGATTGTGTTAGCATTTCAATTGCTTATTCCATCTGATGCTAATTTTGATTCTTGATGAGGTCTCAGTGGTGGTATTAAAACCATTCTCACTGAACATTTATCCCTACAAAGCTTCATTTATCTGAAAGCTTGTAAAAAAAAGAGGTATAAACCAGTGAAGTGGCAGTCTAGTTTCATTATTTGGGCTGATATATGCTAGCTGATAAATGCTTATGTACTTTCATCATCTTCAGTCATGATTAAGCTGGGTACTTCAAATCAACTACCTCCCAACAAATAAACTAGGTATGTGTTCCATATGAAGACAGCTTCACTATCAACTAATCCATTTTGGTTGCTGTGGTATTGTATAGACATCCATTTCCTCTGCTAATCGGGTGGAAAAGTGTTATGCACTATATTTTGAAAATCAAGATTTGACTCATTCTCCAAAAGCATCCATTACATGCCTTAATAAGTTTAAGAGAGAAGATGAGCCAAGCAGCAGCAAGCAAGAAAACTGTTTTGTGCCAAAAAAGGCAGGGGACTGCAAAGGCCAAGTATGGGAAGACAACCATGCATCTTAATAAGCAACTTCTTAGGTCCTGTAAAGTGATGGATTGTGACACTCAGACCAAGTTTTGAACTAGCAAAAAGTGACTGGGAAGATCAGTAGTGTGATGGGAAACACTGGAAAGGGAAGCTACATGGCCAGCATAATAAAGATTCTTTTAAAAAACCTTCAAAGGCACTTCTCTAACAGCCACCATCATAGAAATATAAAGAGACAATAACAAAAACATGTAAGTGTGCACTGTGTTTCTATGCTCATGGAAGACAATGACAAAGCTCTCATTAACCTTGGTGATGAAGGATCAAGTTGTTTCCTTTTACAATGCTCAAATGATTTGGTAACAGCAACTGATCAATCCTGCCATCACCACATGGGACAGATGTCAGTCTTGATGTTAGAGATGAATGTGCTGAGGTGAAGTAATTAATCCAGGTTCAGCAGTGATTAGGTACTGAAGATGGACAGTGCTTGATTGTTGTCCTCTGAGCTAATCTTCAAAAAATACATTCCTCTCTTCCTTGACAAGAGATTTTGAAAGACATCTTACAAGCCTGGATCAACCACTATTGTGAATGAAACACATTTTGGCTTGCGTATTACAGAAATACATTTAGTATGTTCAGTGTGCAAGCTCACTGAACCTATAGTATTTGAAAAACTTGCTCCTATTTTGCCTAACCTGTGAATGTCATTTGGGCATCCAATGTCAGCTGTCATTTGGGCAACCCTTTCCCTCCTGTAACTTACAACTTTCGATTTCTAGTGTGCAGTTTTGCTCATCCAGAGGATATCCGCGTAGATCCATCATGCAAGCAGCTGTTGTTGTGATCATGTAAGAGGAGGGTGAAAAAAATAATGAGACTTGAAACCACATTTTATTTGTTTTAGATGGCAAGATTTTCTATAATGGGTTTTCTGTTTGTTTAAATACAGAATGGTATGCACTGGGATTCCTGGCATGCAATTTTTATACAGCTTGTAAAATTAATTTATGCAGCACAGTATACTGGTTACAGCACAAAACATAAGAGCATATGCTGAATAGTGTAGAAAAGGATTTTGACTCAAAAGTTTATGTGTAAAAGTGCACAGTGTTTTGAAGAACATTCAGTGAGATTTCTACTTGGACATCTTTTTTTGATATTCTTAATTGAGACATCTTCAAACTGTTTAGCAAATAGTTTTATTTATAACTCCTACTGCTGATATCTTTCTTTTTCCATTTTGTTGTCACTTACTGCTGTTTTAATTTTTTCTGATAGGTATGGGCATTGTAATCCATGCTGTGGAATACCTGATAATACCTTATTCATTATTTTTATGCTTTCATAATCAGTTTATCATTAACCATGATAATTGTACATCACCTCTTAGAAATGGAGTGAGGCAATCAAACACTAGTGAAATATAAAACAGTGGTTACTTCATGAGCATTGAGAGTAACTATGATTGCAGGCTGGATGTCTCGGATCCTTACTTCCTGTAGAGGGCATGTGAGTTGATATTTGGTCCCTAAAGGTATTCTCCATAACCTAAGACTTTTTGCAAGGCAATTACTCTCCCTTGTTAGACCATAAATCACAAGAACATCTGAGAAAATATTTGCTGATAAGTCTGTGACTATGTGGGAGGAAGGTTAAATGACTTCATGAGGATGGGCATCAAATTTTAAAGCTCCCTATGAGAAGGACAATTAGATCAATGTTTTCAAACTCACAAAAATGAGTTATTACCTAAATTTGGGTTTTTTTGGGGTTTTNTGATAGATGAGTTCTTAAATATTTATAAAACTTTTGAAGTTGTGAGTGGGCAAACTTGGCTTCTAATTTTATTGGTCTCTCTCCTTTTCTCTCCAATGATTTATACCAGATAAAGGCAGATAACCTCTTTTCTTGATCTGGATTTGGTCCTATTGTTCCACTTCCATGTTAATGAATACCAGAGGAACACATCTTAAGGTTTTACTTTTGATGTGCTGAAAGTCAAGCCCACTTACATGCTGTATTGGGGTGATAATCCTTGCTGTCACTGAACTGACAGAATTTAAAAGGGAAAAAAAATGCCACATGCCTTATTACTGTGACATGCTTCGAAATTTCCTAAGTCTACAAAATCCATCTGTCATATCTAATATAAGAAACATCTAGCAAGGGCTATAATAAGAACCAGTCCATGAAACTGCTCTGGGATACTGTGTAAAGTACCATGAAAATGGTACATTTATAATTTTTTTCAGGCTGATTTTTTTCACATTAAATAGAAGTGCATGTGTCTTAACATGCATTTGCCATAAAAATGCATTTGTCATAAAAAAAGTTCTTCAGCTGTGGTAGGACCTCATTTAAATTAGCCATGTATCAATTATACCTTGCTGACAGGCAATGAGAAGACACTAATTTGTCAGACACCTGCTTAATAATGCTTAAGATCACACATAACAATATCTTAACATTAGTCACAGTTAAATGCTTTTTAATGAAGGTTTCATAAGAAAATGTTTTGTTCCCAATTAATAAATCAGCCTTTATGGTAATTTAGTTCACCTGTATCAAACAGAGTGTTTTCTAAACCACTGTGGTGAGGTAGCACACCCCCTGCTACCTCCTCAGGCTGCTCTGTCATCTCAGGAACTCCCACTAGGCCTTGGCTTTTGAGCAATGAGTTGAGTGGGCAAGTGTACCTTGACAGTGCCAGAAATTCTTGCATGGCTAAGGTGGGGGTGGCACTCACTGTACCAGGGACTTCTGCTGCCTCCACAAGGAGGGGAGCAAGAGATAATCAGTCATCCGCTGGCAGCCTTGGAAGCTGAGTGGAACAGTACCATTGTTACTGACCTAAGAATTAAAAAATAATTACCAGTAATTACTAGCTTGGATGACAGCCAGGATAGAAACTCACTAATGACTAAAGCCAAGCATTTTGTGACCCTCTAAGCATCTGTTGGAAGAGATGCCCTTTGAGCTCTTCTGGACTGCAGTGATTGCACCTCTCTCTTAGAGGGACACTTCTCAGAGCTTTGCTATGCTTGCAGGACCGTCACTGAAAACTCACGGTGGGATCTGCACTGATATCCCCAGTCCTGCCTCAAGGCTCAAGTCTCACACACAGAGAAATGACAAGGCATCTAACATTAGTGTTTCATTGGATTTGAGGGTAATTTTTAACAGGTATATCTCTAAATTTATTTAGACACAGACATTGTGTCTGCAGATGTCTTTGTGTGTGAAGTGATTGAAACACACGATAGCAAGTATAGCATGAATGTTGCCATCTTGGATCTGTAATAAGTCATGCACTCTCTCTGCACCCTTACACTTTTTTATTCCTGGTCTCTGTGCAAATCATTCTAAACTGATTCTAATCTGGTTTTCATTTGTACGATTAATCTGTGTGGAAGTAATAAACTTTTCCATATTACTTTGTGTAGTTGTACAAATTTATATTAAACTTGCTTTTTCTGATATATTTAACAGCAATTTTTAAGTCATCCTAACCATTCATTTGTGATAACCAGAGTTTGAGTGACCAGCTATTCCTAATGGCAGGGTATCTGTATACTACCAACTTCTGCAGTTTTGCATATTTTACATGGTTACATAAGCAACAGCTATTAGCTATTCTTTATATCATCAGTGCAAATTGATAGTGAAGTAGTAATTAATGTAATTTTTAATATCTGAAATTTAAATATTCTACATAATCTTTTCCCCTGACATTGTTATTCTGACAACTATATTGTCTTATCCACCAGCCTGCTTGCACAATATGGTCCCTTCTAAAGTTGGAGGTGCTTAAACTTCATTTGGAATCTTAGGTTTCCTTGAAAATAGCTACATTTAATTGCAGGAGTGCTTCGGGATTTAGAAAACTTCATTACCTGTAGTTCACAAATCTGCCTTCCAAGTATGTTTCTCACTCCTGATAGAGTTCAGTTGTATAAGATTGTTAATGGCATTATGCTCTGGATAACAACAAAGCATATTTAAACAGATAAGTTAAACCCAGATGCAATCATATTAATTGTTGTCTTGATGAAAAAAAAAGTCACATATTTTATTATAAATAGAGTAAATAAATCCCAGACATGTGGTTGCACTCTCTCTGGGTGGAAAGAGATGGCTTGCACATGCACCAGAAGCTTAAAAGTAAAGACATTCAAATGCATAATACAGGGGTGTAATGGCAGGAAGGAGACTGCAATACTCTGAAGATAGGGCAAAGCTGCAATAAATCTGTGTTCTAGAGGATTAGACCTGAAATGCCCTTGGCACATGCAGTTTGTGGCAATGGTAGAATATTGTGAGGTTCTGTAAATGTTTAAATGTAGGATTAATCCCACACTTGAAGCAGAACTATTTATATCTCAGAGTAGGATATGTTTCTTCCAGGCTTTCCATTCTTAAAATATGTTTTAAGTTCAGGTGTTTGGATTAATTAATTTTTTTTGTACACTGTCTTTTATTCTACTGTCCTTATATTCTTTAGAATCATTTGGCTGCAAATGCTGAAAATGGGATTATGCACAAGCAGTTAGGTGGAGATATTGCATTATGGTACTTAATTTCACTCATGTCAGTACTCAGACATTCTGAGATGGAATGAAGTCTGAACTGCCAACAGGCAAGATAAATAGTATTTGCATAAAAGAAAATCAACTGATTTAATTTTTTAATTGTGGCTTGGGGTTCACACTACTGGATCCACTGCTTAGCTTTTACTTTGAAGCCTTACTCTCTGAATACCATATTATTATTGTATAGTCATTTTTTGCTAAAAATAAAATTACATTATGTTGCAATCTTTGAGCCTCTAGCAAGGCCTCCGTGGAGAGAAAATGCATAGTCATGTACTAAACCCTACTTCCTAAGACCCTCTGTTATCTCCCTTATTTCCCCGAAAACTTAAAATTCCCTCTTTTCTTTGCTCTATACGGCAGCATTCCACCCCTCCTCCCGCTTCGAAATACTTATCACTAACTTCAGACCCTCTTTCTTCAAATGCTAATGAGGGAGATAANCCCGGTCACCGTTTTAAAGTGCCTCCGTTCTAAAACATTAAAAAACCCACTGATGTCCATTATTTGCAAAACTGACTTCCTTAATACTGTCAGAGATTTCCCTGCAGAGCAGCTGTTTTTGTAGGAACAAATGTTAAAGATTAGTATTTTTAGTTAAATCATTAATGAGCAGTTAAAGTAAGTCCAGAATGAATACAGGAAGTAGATTTATGGTTCCATACTTAGATAATTTCCTCAATATGGTGTCAAAAAGCTGATCTTCAATTCTTGGACAAGAAATAGAATATTTAAGACAGCAATAAGATTTAAATGTGAAGATGATGAGAGCTAAACAGTGCAAATTCTATTGTGAAATGTTTCCTTCATTTGGAGGTCACGTATCAAATTTTAATATGCTTGATCTTTTTCTGTTGGTAAACAGAGCATAATTTATAAATGTACATGAAGATATGAACTTGGATGGACTAATTATTCTTCCTTAAAAGCTAAATAAAATCTTCAAATCAAATAAAGAATAATAGTACTTCTCTTAACCACTGCAGTGCTAGGGCTCTAGTACATGCTGGAAGCAGACTTTCACATTCCAGGTTAAAAATTGCTTTTATTAAATCCGTGTTAATTTAACTTCACTGGTATCAGGGAACTTAGTCCCCTAGGAATATCAGAACCCAGATCCATATCCCTGGTGTAACTAGTTTAATTTTTCCAAAACCTGGAAGAATCATGGTGTTTGAGTCGGGATGTCTTGTAAGGAGAGTTATTGAAGGAATAGAGGAAGGCAGAAAAAAAAAGTACATTTAATCTGCAAATTTTTTCTATGTCCAGGCAATGTATGAGATTTACAGTTATCATACCTGCTGACACTATACATTTCCAAGCACGACCTGAGTGCTTGACCCTGGGAGAAATGTCATCTCTGCACCTGCAAACACATCCAGCTTCTACTGCCTGGAACAGCCTACTTGGTACATTGAGCATCAGCATTATTGGTTTGGTATTGCGTATTTTTTATAATGTTGTGTGCATTTCGGAAATCTGCGTTCATCAGTCTGTGTGTTGCTTCTCTGGTCAAGTTCCATTAAAGTCTATTAAATTCTATTAGAAAAAGGAGTTATGAGTGTTAGTAAAATTGCCAAGGGCCAAAAGGTAATTAAATAATAATGCTTTCACAGATCTCATTAGAAGCTGAGAGAAAATTTGCAATACTGGGTCCTGAGCAATATTGGGTCCTTAGTTTTAGATATGAATACATCAGCGTGTGAAAACATTTTTTTAATTGGAAAACTATTACAGTTTAGCTAATTTTCCCAGTAGGACATACATTTGTGACTCTAGCGTGACAAGCTGTCAACTGCTAGGTCACTGCTATAGACTGCATACTTTGACATAATTCTCAAGTTTATAAGGAAAGCTTTTGTATTATTTAGCTTTAAAATGACATAATTTCCTTTTAAACTTGCTCAGAGAAGTAGCAGAGTTGAATAATCATGACAAAATAAAAAGGGCCTTGGGGAAGACGTGTAAAGATAAATACACAGCTCAAAGACCTTTATAATATTGGGTAAAGTGACGTGCTATACTTAAGTTGCACAAAGATTAGGCAGGGAAAAATGGCTCAGACTATGGGCTTTCTTTTGTATTTTATCAGCATCCTGAACTTGTCAGTGTTTGCTTGATTTACTTCTCCTTCATCTTTGTCCCTTTAGCTGCCCACATTGAACCTTGAGTGAAATGTGAGAAGCTCAGCAATAATGTTGCTTGCCTTGGGTATCAGGGCCTTGAGCAAGTATAGCTGCAAGCAGAAAAGGGCACATGGTGAAATTTTGCAGTGTCTTTCAAGGGCTGAAACATTGCTTTTAAGATGAAAAGAGCTGCAGTGGTCAGCGACAACACCCCCCAACAAAACCGCAGCAAACTATTGAAAAAAACTAGAAGAAATAACTGATAGTAGAACTGACTAGTGCTGTAGCATAGTAATGGTCATGGATTTGTGCTGAGACCTAGAGGAATCCCTCTGGGTTTGTCTTTCTCTGTGCAGCTAGTAACGTTCCTGAGAGTGAATAGATTTGTCAAATGTAGAGGAGGAATATTGGGTTTTCTCTGAGGTGTAAATACAAATGTCTATTTTCAAGCAAAAGACAGGCATGAAAAGTTAATCTGCAGGGTGTCAAATCAATCAACTGCATTGGCTTGAAATAAGAATTTTAAAAAAGGAACAACTTAATGAAAACATGATTGGTCCTATTGCTTTTTCATTCACATATGTTCTCCCCAAAAGCTACTGAGCTGCCTGCCTGGGCTGCCATGTTGTCCTGTAGGTCCTCTGAGACACTTCTTATCCCATTCTTATTTCCCTTTGGTTATATCAACTCGACAGCTACTAGGACAAATGAGGAAATGAGAATTTGCCCGAATTGACTATTGTTCTTGAATCAGTTCATCAGCTGGGCTCGGTGTTGGGCCCTAGATAGTTAAATAGCACCATATCAGAAGAGAGTGATGATGATGAAGAGCTGATGAAGGCAGCGCTCCCACACAATGAATATTGTCAAGATATTCCCATGTCAGTGGGAATACTCACCACCAGGGACAGCTCATTGATGGTAAACTGCCTGAGCTTTGCCTGAAACAGAAGTCCTGGAAGAGTCAAAACTCTATTAAAGAATGTTCACTGTCTATTTCAGCAGCAGAGCCTAATCCTGTGGTATACATTCTGTCTCAGGCAGCGTCAAGCCACCGAACACAGCGTGACATTCACCTAGGAGAGAAGGAATGGTTTGTGACTGTGCCTTCATATGCCCAGACAGTTACTAGGTGTGATGTGGGATATGTTGATTGGAGTAAGCATGTGCCTAGACTTGCTGTTGTGATCACTTCAGTTGGCTTCAATTAGTATTCTTTAACATGACCCAGGCACTAGTTTATCACATCTGTTTTGTGCCTACAAAGCTATGCAATGGTTAAACACTCTTCTGCTAGACTGCACTCACATTAATTTGAAACCTGTTATTCATTTGCTGTTCATTTTGTTGTATTTTCTTCCTTTGCTGTTTTGTTGTTGTTGTTTGTTTGTTTGAATTGTTTGAATGATGAAGAGTTATTTACTGGAAAAGGTCACTGCTGATCTTCCTTTCAAGTATTCCAGGTTCAGAAATCTCTTGCAGCACTTGAAGCTTGTGGGTTTTGTGATGAAGGCTTCAGATGTAGCACCTGCGATAATGGTGTCGTGATCTATAGGACAATACTGCCAAGGAAGTGCCTGGGGCAAGGGATGTCTTCAAGCAGAATCCTCTGTCCTTTACTCGGATTTTTGTTGTATAACGTAAGCTGATGGTACCACTCCCACCTTTAACCTCTCTTTTGAATGAAATAGATGTTATCAGGTGTGTTAAGAAGGCATTACTGAATGCTTATGGAACACAGTGCTTTTGTATTTTATGTCCCGCTTGGCAGTTGTTTAAAAAGGTTTGCTGCTGGAGCTGTATATCGCTGCTTTTTCCCCCTCTATTTTTTTCACAGAAAAAATTAACTTTTACAGTCAGTGCAAAGTAGGAGAGTCTCAGAGGTTACATAAGTTTCAATTAGAATGCTGTGGGCATGAAAATATTTTTGGGAAGGAGACATCACATTTCAGTTGTCTTGGGAGATTTACCTTGGCACTCAAAGTAATTGTCAGTAAATTCATCCTTTTTTTGCTTAAACCCTTAATGAATAGAGTTTCAGCTGCCAGAACTCTGCTTCAGGGAACAGCTACATAGTTACATTGTTAAATATCTGCATAGTACTATCACAAAGTAGGGATGGGGTGAGGAAATTACCTGAAATGCAGACAAACTGACTTGCTGGCTTCTGCCTTGCCCAAGGGGGGAGCCTAAAGCTCCAGCAGAGCCGTGGCAATAGGAAGCAATGGGAAAGGGAGAGCTCATACATGGAGGAGATGAGGACAAAGGTGGCGAGACAAAATGTCTGTGATAAAATATGTTGCTCTGACTGAATTAGAAGCTTCTAAAATCAAAACCTTTAGCCAGCTATGTACTTTAAAAAGATAATGGAAGACCTTTATTCTGTTCAATGTAGTGCATCAGAAATAGTTCAGAGTGAAGATGAATGGTGGAAGAATGAAGATCCTTGTAAATATCAAGAAATAATAATAAAAAAATCACTAAAATTTTACAGTGTAACCTTCTAAATATTAAAAAAGCTCTGTATTTGATGCTTCTAAGCCAAATTTCAATGCAATGAGAATTTTTACTGCGTAGCTATAAACCCATGAAAATAAATTTTACAATATATATTCCAAGAGGGCAAACAAGATACTTCAATAAAAGTGTCTTAGATTTGGAGCTGAAATTTACTGCAAATAGTAATTTAGTTTGACAGTACAAGCATATTGCAAGATAAAAAGAAAAAGTGAGACAGATGGGAAGTGCTTAGCATAAAGGAAGGTCCAAGAGAGAAATAAAGTCAGATAACTGACTTTCCAATCTGGTTTGAATTAAAAAAAAAAAAAAAAAAAAAATGTCGTAAATCTATAACTTTTTCAATGTCTCTTTGCAAACCTTCTAAAAGTGACTAAATGCTAGAAAGGTACAGATCCTATCCACTGACCGAAACACCATGCTCAGGACAGAATACAAGTCAGCTGATGGCAGCCGTGATGTTAGTGCCATCTGGTATGGTCACCTTTTGGGTTGTTTGTTTTGTTGTTATTTATTTCAAAGTTAGACACCAGCATACTTATTGTGTGTGAAAGAAAGACATGCACATGTTCAGTTGTCTCCATTTGGCAGAAGTGGAAACAAGGCAACAACTTCCATAGGAAACAAGGCAACAACTTCCATATTGCTGCCTGGTTTGGAAGGCTTCAGGTCAAAACAGCTGGTGATTTCAGGGACCAGGGAATAGACTTAGTTCT
>VXBU01011722.1:23897-42049 GCA_013400315.1 Bombycilla garrulus
TGTGTGTGTTTTTGTTTGTTTGTGGGAGTTTTGTTTGTTTTGATTTGTTTTTGTTTGTTTTTGGGGGGGAGATGGGAAGCAGATGCCTGATCAGGCTAAGCATCTGTTTAAGATGTGAACTGCTAGGAGTTTTGCTGATGGTAGGTGAGCCCTGCTTCTATTTTCAGCTACCCAGAAGAAAAAATTACTAACTAATGAATTGCAGAAAATTTTGACTCAAGATATTTAGGGCTTTATGTTGAACATCATTTGAAACTACACTAGCTCCTAGGAGAGTGCAACAGAGAGGGAAGGGGAAGACAGAATTTTCTATAGGGGTCCTGCAATAAGAGAAAGAAAATTGAGAAGCAGAAAGAACCTTGAGGCAAAAGAAAAAGGGCTTCTTCTTGAATCTGCAGTTATTTATATGGTTGTGCTTCTTTATAATGAACTCATGAAATCTATAAATGATGTGTATCACCTAGGAAAGGGAACACCAGTAAATGGCATCTTATGGTATGACACTGCTTTGTTTGCAACTGACTCTAAGACCTAATACTCATTAAAATATGCTTTTGTCACTTAAAGAGTTCTTAGATTATCAAGCCTTTACAGAGCAGTCAAGCAATTCTTAATACAAAATGTGATTGATTTCTGAGGGTTTTGATTTCTGAGGGTTTTCCTTAAGCCTCTAGATTTCACTGTTTACTCATGTTCCCCCATCCTGCCCAGACAGTAAGTACACCTTATTTGTTCCAGACAGGTAGTTGAATATGAAAACGAATCATCAGTCAGCAAAGCTGGAAGCGCAATTATGTCTTGATACATATAATGTGGGGAAACTTGAGCACCACCTCCAAAGAAGCTGAGCTGCTGCAGTTAATCTACTATGGGTGGTGACTAATTCCTTTGGATAACTGAAAGAGAAATGAAAACCTTGCACTAGGACTTCAGTAAAAGCATTTTTGGTTTTGCCAAAATATTGGTTCTGCTGGCAGTGTAAAGTGTGAACAAAGATATTTGATTGCTTTTTTGCACATCTTTGACTTGGGAGGAATGATGATGTGGTTTTTGGGTAGAAAACTGATTGATGATGAAAAATTTTCTCTGTCCTTGTTAAGCAGTATTTCCTTTCCCAGGTGCAGCAGCACTACATGAAGAGATTCCCATACTCTAATTTTCATCCTTAAGTTTCTTCTTCCGTGGAAATGAAAATCCATTCTTGTCTACCAGCAGAGTTATTGATGTGACAACACCCTGAATTGTCTTTGTGAATCTGTTTTTGTTGATCGGAAACTATTTCAAGGGACTGAAATAGATTAGGAACTGTTCACCAAAGCAAGTGCTCACCTTTTTAAGCATCCATTAGAGCTGTAATCTCTAGCAGAAAAATGGTGATGGTCAACTCGGAGGAGTCTGGGAGAGACCTCCTCAAACCAGCACAGTGTGGATTAGGAGGTTATATATACATATATATATATATATATATGTATATACACACATGTGTGGGCTTCTCTGTATAAATCATTCATATGAGCTTATCCTTTTAACCCAGTTCTTCAGCTGGGCCTGCATAGGATAGAGAAGAGATTGAGCCCCAGAGAGTGAGTTGCTCATTTGTACTTAGAGCACCTAGTTTCTGCTGACTGCCAACACTGATGAGTCATATGCAGATTTCATCTGAGTTGCTCACAAGTTTGAAAAGAAAACCATTGTTTGTGCCAATGATATATTTTTATCCTGAAATGTCTGTTAACTAAAGCAGTACTGAGAACTTTCAATGGGTACGGGGTGAATATTTTGTAACTGGATCTTTTGAGGGGGGAATATTTTCACTGGTTTTGTCTTCCAGTAGTGGCAGCTGTTTTACAAGGTGGGTAGCAGCTCTGTATACCAAAAATGTCTTATGGGGAAGAAAAATACACAAAAATTATAAGTGGTTCTAGAGTAGAACATGCTTTTTTTTTTTTTGCTTAACAATTTATATTTGGAGAGGTAAGAATTACTTACTCCAGTGTTGATGCTTCATACTGGTTTATTTGGTTTTAGATATTCTTTATATCAAATACATAATTTCTCTTTTACATAATGATACTTGGGGCTCTTTTGTATTCATTGAGTGCTGTGTGCACCAGTGATCCAGCAGACTGATATATACTTGAGTAGCATGTTGAATCCACAACATCTGTCACTACTCCTCTGCAACCAGAACATCCCTCAATAACAGAGTATGCAGATTTGTTATAAACAGTGTGATTTCAGGAACTAAATACATATTATTTGGGAATTAAATATATATATATCACATTATAAAGAAATGTGTAAGTTCTATAGATAATATAGATGCATAAATGCTTTCCCCATGATATCTTGGAAGAACGTATTTTGTCTGTTTGCTTTTCTTTGCTTCTCTTTTTTATTTTTTTTAATTCGATTTTAAAACATGGACATTGGCTTTAAAAGTTTCATGAAAGGATTTCCTGATTCTACTCAGAATCCACTAGGCATTCTAATTTCTTCTTGTGGCATATTTTTCAAATGAGTGAAATACAGGACAGCCAGAAAGGTGAGTCTGTTAAAGTAGAAGAGTAAGTGGTCTATCTAAATACTTAAATTAGTTCAGGTAGCCCACTCCATTCCTTGTTATGTGGTACAGTCATACTTTTTAATACTTAGCAGCTTATAGGGCTGGCAGGCTTTAGTATCTGAAATCCATGGAAAGGTATGAATGGAATCTCTTGGTACTTTTTCCCACATTAATTTTTTTGCACATTAATTATCTACATTTAGAGCACTGTCAGAGAAAGACTGGCTCAAGAACACTTTGATTTTTCACTAAAATCATGAAGGTCAGCTGTGGTCTGAGCACATTCAGGAAGGTTGCACGGAATGGTGAAAAGTGAGCAGTGTGGGGATGGCTCTTCTATTAGCTCTTCAAGCTGAGAGTATCAATGCCTCAATGAAAGAATGAAAGAAAATGAGCACATTTCATGCATCCAAGACATGAGTAGAATGAGGACAAGGCTTGTTTTCCTAAGCTCCTTAAGTATCAAGACAGATTATTATGTATTTTTGAGAGTTTCCTGGCTCAGGTTTTGGGGTTGACCTGTAGCAGACCTTCTTTTCACCTTTTTCCTCCTGTCTTGAGTAACCTCAGAGCACCAAGCCTGACAGAGTTCAAGAAGCATTTGGACAGTGCTCTCAGGCCCATGGTGTGATTCTTGGGGCTCTCCTGTGCAAGACCAGGAGTTGAACTTTGATGATCATTCCCTTCCAACTCAGAATATTCTATGATTCTGTGATCTTTAATATTCTGCAGGCTCAGACTTTGCAGGCTTTTGTTCTCTCCTAGCAACACGTCTGCACTTGATTTCTACAAGTAGTTGACATATAATTCCTCACAGCCTGTATCTGTTGTTGTGCCTGTTTCTTCTACCTTCAGCTTCAAGAGCACAGTACAATAGACTATTTCTAATGCTACAGTGCCTTTATTTATGCAATGTTTATAGGGACAGAGCAAGTAAAAATCTCCTTAGTTGACAGAGATGCTCTTTACCATAATGTTAAAACACTGAATTAAGACTGAAGCTTCTAAAGCAGACCAGATTTTCTGCTAATGTTGTCTGAGTAGTTAAGGAGAATTTTCAACCAGGTTGTTTATGGTGTTAAATTCTCACTTTTGTGTTGTTTCATCATAACTTTTCTGTGTTGCCTGGCTTCTGGAGTCCCAAGAGGTAGTTGGGTAATTTTACAGGTTTTTTTTATTTCTCTTTTATTTTTTTTTTTCCCTTTCTTCTTATGGAACAAGAAGGAAATACAGTAAGGCACTGCTACTTGACTAGTATGTCATATTTTCTTTGAATTTCATAATTGAAAAGTTCTTCCCTGAACTGTTTTGATGATGTAAGTCATAATAAATTCCATGGGCATTCTTTCATTAAGATAAGCTAATAAAAATGTAGAAAAGTAGGAAAGGCATTGTGTCAGCCTGTAGGGTTTTGAAACTCTCATCCCTCTTACCATCCTGTATAATTTTTTGCTATTATTCTCCAGTCTATTAGCTAAATAACATATTCTGGCTAAGGTTTAGTGTCCAGTGGTTTCACAGAATGATTTATTTTCCTTCAATGTACACCTTATCTTTATATTGAAAGACGGAATTTGAAACCTTTATAGGAGAAGAGTTTAAAAATGGGTTTGGAAATGTTACATTAAAGTTCATATATTGCATCTTCTACTAGTTTGATACATTCTTGCTGCACCTAATTTAAAGATGCTTTGGAAGGGAAAATATTTACATATACATTTTACTTACTGTTGCCTTTACACAAAGTAATACATACCTGACATATTGAGAAGAACTGCAATAAGTTTTTCCTTTGATCTTAAACTCCTCTTGCTATGGCCAGGACTTTCATTTTGAGTATGCTAATAGCTCTTCAATTTAGCAAATTATTTGCTTATACTGATAAAATTTCCTACAGATGACTGAGCATAGCAGAAGATTAAGTTATTCCCCATGAAAGCAAAAACTCCTGAACAGCACTGTGTATTATTCAGGCAGATTTACTTATAATCTTGTGAGCATGCAGGCCTTTGATTTTCTCTCAAGAAAACACTTTGATATTTTCACTGGCATCTTAAACATTAGCCTGACATTTTGCCATTAGGAAATAACAGAAAAAAAAAGGAATTAAAAATGGAATAAAAGATCACTAGTGAGTGAAAGCTCATACATATATATCAGCCATCATCTCAATGCTCACAAAAGATAAAAACTTCCATTGCCATTGAGAAAACATTTGCAGCTTATAATAAGGGAGACCTAAAAAATATCTTCAAAGATTAATTTGGAAACTAAGCCTTATGTCTGTATCATTCACAAATGCAAGAGTGAAATTATGTGGGTACAAGCATGAGCCTTGAATGGCTGTACCAGGCAGAATGGAGGAGGTAGTGACTACAGTATGGGTTGAAATATTTTAGATGAGTTTTTCAGGAAAGAAAATACTGATGATCTGTGAGTTACAGCAATTGTTCTAACATGTACTTAGCCAGAAATCTGTTGCTTTGGTTAGATCTAAAGAGGAGCTTGTGTGCCTGAAAACTTTTCTATATCTTTTCATTTAAATCAAGTAATACAATGAAAATAATATTCTTCTATGAAAGATGGTGATAATTTTTGGTACATTACTCTTCTTGCAGTCCTGAAATGGTGCAGGTTTTTTTTTTTTTTTTTTTATTTTTTTTGTTTGGTTTGGGGTTTTGTTTGTTTGTTTGTTTGGGTTTTTATGTGTGTGTTAATCAAACTGAGTAAACATAATTCTGTTTATATCATCTTTAATGATAACCACACAGATCATCCATCAGTTTCAATTCCTTATATTTAGCAGATAGGCTGTCCATTTGAATCATTTTCATGAGTTCTGAGAATAAGCAATATTTTAAAGCATTTTAAGTATTTAACTTAATACTAAGCATATGCATCTACTATGCAGAGTACTCCTTTTTAGTGATTTTCTTATGAGAAATTAAATAAGGCTGCATTAACATACCATATATAGCATAATTAAAAATTACTGAAACACCTGTGACACACCTTCAAAACAAAACACTTCTCTTGTTTTCTCACAAGAGAGTCCCAGCAGGGGGCTCCCAGGTAACACAAAAATCTGTAGCGCCCACTTGGAGGATACCATGTATTTTAAAACTTTAAACTTTCTAGAATTTGAGTTAAATTACTCCTTAGAGTAGTCTTTTTTTTTATTTTATTTTTTTTAAGCCTTTTACCTAAAGCAGGTTTTGCTTGCTGAACTCTTTTGGCTCTTCTTGAAGTGTTTCAGTGGGAATTGCTTTTTTTTGCATCCAAAGGTAGATGGTGAAAAGTTGAAATTTTTGCCTTAGGTGTTTTAAAAATCTGGCTGATACAGGTCTTGTGCCAGTTTAGACTTAACTCTAATATTCCCTAGAGACATCTTGGAATCCTTATGCACTTTTAATTCTCTGTATATGGGTTAAATGTGTACCCTGTATTATCAAATTATATACAGAGCAGAATGATCAGTCTCATGTAGAGAAATAATTTTAAAAATAAAATAATGCTCTGCCTTTCTATAATCCTGCCAAAAATTTAAAAGTACTAAATTTACAGCTTTTCCATTTACTTCTTTCAGTGAAAGACTCAACAGCTGGAGACATTGTAACAAGACAAGTAAGCAGGTAGGCAAAGGTATTTGAAATTATGCCAGCTGTGGTCAATGAAATATTTCTTAAGAAATAATCCTAAAATCTTTTATTTTCTCCCCTCTTTTCTAGTCAGATGAAAATCTGACTAGAGATTTGTCAAAATTATTTCTTCAGGAACATTTATTCAGGTATGGAAATATTTATTACAGAATAGTTTAGGACTAATAAAAGAAAAATTGATTTTTTTTAATTGGACTCTAAAAGTGTATTCTACAGATGGTCTCTGACAGAAGAAAAGAAAAGAACAGGAAATGGGTTAGCCATTATTTGAACTAAATCCTTAACAATAAAATCTGTGCAATTTTTCTTTCTGTCCCTTGGCCAGGAGATATTAAAACTGATAAATGCAGCATTGAAGATATATGGGTAATTTAACTGGATAACTGTTAGGCATTTTAAAAGCTGCAAAATATTAGCTCTCGTTTTACTAAAAAATAGCTAGCCTTGAGATATATGGTCTTTGCAAAAAAGCTTATCAATAAACCTGAGAACAAGTTTGAAATGCCTCAAACCTGCTAATAAACCTCAAAATAATAAATTTTCCACACCAGATTTATTTCCCAGGTTCTTGATGTATACAAATACAACAGGAACAGGACTGGAAGTAGATTTATGCTTCCAATATGGCCATTTGATCACACTGTCTCACATAGTTTACAAATCCATCTATCTAAAGCCAATGAAAAATGCTGCATTTGCAATCTCTTATGACCATGCTCTCAGAGGTTGCTAGAGAGGCTCTGCTAAAAGAGAAATCAGCAGCATGCATCAGAGCATCAGACAGTTAAAGATCCCAGGCCTGAAAAGTAACAAGAGTTTAAACTCCCCCAGATTTCTTCTGCTTGTGCTGTGATACATGGGAGATGTCAGATTACCATTTGTACATAACTTATCTTCTCAGACTATAAACTCCTCTGTCTGATGTATAGAACTGATGTTAGTATAAGAGGGTATATATAATTCTTCTTGGATGACTGGTGTCTGGTTGAATCAAGCCTATTGTTATGCACATGGCTTGGAAAATTTTGTGTTTGTCATTTGCTAGTGAATGTGAAGAAATGGATACTCTGCATATGTAGAAAACATATAGTTTTACAATAAGTAAGCACAAGTAATTTGTACGTGTTTTGGTTTTGTTTTAACTATTTTTTTCAAAGAGAAGCTAAGTGTAATGAGTGCATATTCTTACTGACCTGACTCTAGAAAAGACCTGTGTGTGTTTTTTCCATTTGTGTGCTTGTGTTTTATTTAGTAGTTTGGGGTTTATTCTGTGTTTTCTGTTGTGCTGTATCTGGGAGTTTGTTTGCTTTTCTAATGGAATTTCAGAAATTAGAGCCAGTGTTTCTGTCAGTGGGACATGTTGCTGGTGCTGAGGTTGGAGACTGACTGCCATGTTACTCTGACCTGTGGGCAGGTACCTCAGCTGAGGTGAAACCAGTCACTCTGGGTGCAGACTGGGGTGCCCAGGCTGGGGCAGCTGCAGCTGATGTTGCTGCCTGACTATTTACTCAGAGACTGAGGAACAGCTCACTTGTCAGCTCAGACTCCTGTGTAGGTCAATCCTATATACATTTACCTACTATAGGTTTTAAGTGCTGAGTAATTTTCCAGTTGTTTTGTCTACACTTTGACTCCTGCTTTAGGCTCTGAGTAACTCCAGGACTTCTGATATTTCTAGATTCTTCCCTGGAAGATCATGTCTAATTATATTTGTAATCCAAAACTACATGAATTATATTTTAAGTACCTATCTCCTATCTGCTCAGTTTGATTTCCTTATTAATTGTTTTATAACTTAAAGCATTTTATTTGTCACATATTTTGCCTCTTAAAATGAGGTCATTTTGTCCTGGCAGTTATATGTATGTCGATACTATAGAAGAAGTGCCAAATGCAGGAATGTACTACTGTATTTTATGGAGCAATTAATTTTATATTTTAAATTTTATTATACTCAAGGGCTTTGCTACTATCTAGATTGTGAATTCTCTTGCAGTTACTTTTAAGCCAGGCAAGTGATATTTGAGAAGAAAGGCTAATCCTCTTTTTAGGTAGAGATATTTATAGGAGAGTGAGGGTTAAAGAGAAAATATATTGCCTGAAAATATTTCTAATGCATTATTATTTGTATCTTTGCACTGTCCTCAAAAAATTATTTTAATTTATTGTAAAATTACTTATAAACACTACATTTGATTGCTGTAGTGAATTAAATCAGTGCAGGGTTGCTCTTCACACTAATACCCTTAAACATATTATTTGGTACCAGCCAACCTTCTGCATGCTGTAGCACAGAGCAGACACGGCCTGACAGCTCTGGGGCTTCGAGCAAGGGGATGTGTCTTGGTTTTGAATGACAGGTGCCTGCCAAGGAAGGCAGGAGCCCCTCCTGGAACAGAAAAATGCAAACCCCCTCCCTCCAAGTTATTTAAAGGGGCTCTCAGGCAAAAATATGAGGATAAGAATAACAGTTCTTTAATATGTATAAACAAAATAAAATAAAACAAAAAACAAACAACAACTTCATAGGCAAATTAGAACAAGATGCAGTATTAAACACAAAACAAAACCTGACAGTTAGAATACAACCTGACACCCTGTCAGTCAGGGTGTTGGCAGCAGTCCAGTCTGAATGGTGGCTCCAGTAGTGCTCCTGGAGTGACAGATGGTTCTGCTGAAGCAGAGATCCTGTAGAAGGGCAGAGTTTTCCTCCAATGGTCCAGTGGTGATGTTGAAGGGTCTGGTCCTTCCTCTGGGAATCCAGTGGGAGAGAAGGCTGCTCCTCTGGGAATCCAGTAGAAGGCAGATGCCTGTTCTGTCCAAATGCCCAGATTATATCCAGGTGGGAATGCTTGGCTCCTCCCCCTGGGCAGAGCATCTCACAATGGGCTGATGTCATTCTATGAGTCATGTGGTGGGTCCTTGATTGCCCATTAAACAGGAAATGGCTCCCGGAGGGAGTTATCTATGACTCATAGGGCAAGGCATTGGTGGCCCATCAACAGGAGATGGTCCGGGGGAGGAGGTAAGGAGAACACTGCCCCTCCTGATTTTAACAGTTCATGAAGATGGAGATAGAATACTGACCTTCTGGAATATTTTACATTGTAACCTAGGACAGGATGTCTTGGAGAACAGCAGCCCCCACGACCTGGCATCACTTACTAATTTTCCTTTTCCACTTTCATGTCACTAGTAAACAGGCTGTACCAGCATTTGTTCAGGATTTCAGCAGCTTTCCAGGCAGTGTTTACTAGGAAAGTGCTTGTCACTTCGAGAGAACACCTAAATTAGAATTCATCCCTCTTTTGTATTTAAGTACATTTATCAGTTTGGAGCAGGTCTGGTAAAATATTTGCTGTCTCCCCTAGGACCTTAGTTTATCTGCCTGATACATTTATTGCACAGAAATGGTACAGACTGATTCCTCATCCTATGCCTCTCTGATTTTTGGCTGAACAACTGTGTCACTGATGTCAGAATCAACATCAATATAAATGAAATGAGAGTGAGGTTTGTTTTAAGCAGCCAAAAACTTGTATTTCATCCTTCAGTATTAATTGTTCTCACCATGCTCAAAATTAATAGTAAGTTAAAAGCATCCACAGCAAAGTACAGATTTAATTACTGTATCTTTTAAATTTTTATCATTAGAGGGAATTTCTTTTTAATAAATGGCTTTTTAATGAAGTTCAGGACCTGAAAAACACATATAATGGGGTATGTACCAAATGTACAGTGATATGATATATACTAAAATATGTTAACATATTAGGACTCAGCATAGATCTATTTTATTTATCTGTGTATAGCCTTATATAAAAACAAACACTAAATAATCTGTTCTGCTAAAGTATCTTCCAGCTATATAAGTTAAATTGCAGTGGTTTTTAAAATGTCTTTGCCTTTTTCTCTCAAAAATATGTATTGTAACTGTATATGTCCATTTGGTGTTCTGTGTAAAGTATAAGGAGCAAGAAATGTGTTAAAAATCTAGTATTTCAGGGGAAAAGCAAATATTATGACATTATGCAAACTTAAGTACTCACTTCCAGAGTACACAGATAAGTATGTGCTGCTTCAATGGTGTGTATTTTACTGGCTACACTGAAACAACAGGAGTTACATGGCTCAGTTGTGAAAAGCTTGTGAAGATTTTCTTTTTGGTTTCTCAGTTTTAAGATATCTCTGCATCTGAGCTTTTACATGGTGTAGAGGAGAAAGCTGAGGTAGTAAATACACAAATTCCTTTCTCATTTAATACCTACCCCCTAAAAGCAAGTAAAGAAGGAAATACTTGTAAAAATTTCCCTATACTATTATTGGATGAAGTGATTCTTACAGTGTGTATATCAATTTATTTGAAATACCTCTTGATCAAAAGTACTTCAGTACTACTCTCTGTCATCAAATTATTTTTTCACTTGATTTTTGTCTCCCAGTATGTTTGAGCCAACTATAATGGTGTTACTTAGACACACTGGAAACAAGCTTTGGTGGGACTGGGGTTCTTTGAAAAGTAAGACATAATAAAAAAATATTGAAGACCATTTTATTTGGAAGTGCAATTTTGATGCAGATCACGTTGACAGTGAAAGAGTAATAATTTCAAAGTATTGGAAGATATTTGCACTTCTTTTATGGGAGAAAAGGAGGACTTGCTCAGATTTAGTAGGCAGAACACAGCCTGTAAAATACAGGACAAGAAAATTATCCAAAATCTATTCACACCAAGATGGTAAGAGATGGTGTGCAGCCTAGAAAATGTGTAACCCATAAACTTCCGTGCCTTTCTGTGGGAAATCACTAGTCAGAGAATGCTGTGAGTTTAATTAGCATAGTCCAGTCTGATAATCAGGACCCTTGACAGACACAAACACAAATTTAAAGATTACAATCTGAGTGGATTAGGTCCAGCTTCCAGGAAGGACAAGATTTAATCATTCCTCTGCAAGCAAAGAATGTTTGTCAAATCCATGAGTTTTGTCTTTTGTAATGTTTAACACGATGATTGTAACAAGAGATTATTAACCTTATGGAACAGTATATAAGCTTTAGGAAAATTCAGTAAAAGGAATTCTGCTAATGAATTGGGGTTCGTACATCTCTCTCAATCGCCGATAAATTGGTGCCTCTGTGAGGAGAATAACCGGCTATCTGTCGGCAGTCGGCGACACCCTTGGAACTGAATGTGGCGGTGAAAGAACCTCACTGGGCCCACAGGACCTGGATGCGAGGAAGTGACAGGTGAGCCAGGGGAACTCAAAGGCATGAGATAGGATTTGTCCAGCCTGGGACAGGGTTTGTCCAACCAGAGAGACGTTTATAAAACCATGCTAAGCCTCCTGAGCAAGCATGGATATCCCATCTCAAAGCAGGACCTTAAGTCGCTATTAAGATGGGTGTCAGGTATATTTCCCGATACCAGCCCTGCTTCTATCTTTACTCTCCGTTACTGGGACAAGGTCGGCATAAAACTTTACGAACTCGCCACACTCCCTGAGCATGACGCAGAATTACAATTACTGCCAGTGTGGAGGGCTGTCATGGATGTGATAAAAAGGGAGGAGGGAGGGAGCGGGAACCCCTGCGAAGTGGCCACAGAGACGGCCCCGGCCATGAAGCTGAACAAAAGCGCGCCCAGGCCCCGCTCCCCGTCCCCTGCCCGCAGCCCTTCCCCGTCGAACTCCGGGGATTCAGCCCAGCCGGCACCTACAGCCCCGCCGCTGTCCCACCAGCGACCCCAGAGCCGCCAAACACTTATCGCTTATGCGGACACTGACTGTGAAAAGAAGCCAGAGACTTTCAATCCCGGACCCAAAAAAGACCCTGACTTATTCGGTTTGCATAGGCAAACCTTTGATACCGCAGAAAAAATCTTTGCGGCCCCCGTGCGCGAGGAGGAGGGGGAGCCCTTTGAACCGCGACCAATAGATCCAGATACTAAGCCTAAACTATTCTCTCCTACACAAAAAGCAACGGCAAAAGGTTTCACAAGAATTGCCAGTCTTTACAGGGAAACTCATCTCAGGACGCTGGACGACACCGCATACGAATGCAAATGTTTCAGCCGATGCCTCAGGGCGGACAGCAGCTGATGCAGCAACTGGGACCGAACTTCAGCTTCCAACCAGCCCAGCCGCCATAGACAGCACCGGCAACACCCGGACCCAGGACAGCCACTCCAGGAACACAAGGACTGGACATATCAACCAATAACACAATAATAATCTCTAATTGCTCGATTTTATTTCCCTACAGGATTTTATGGACTCTTTGCTACTCGCTTACCTCGCTAACAGGTCTGTTTGTTTTGCCAGGAGTCATTGACTGATTCGGTTGCGGAGATAGAGATCATGGCTTGGACCATCCCCCCCGCCAACCGCCCTGCGTGGTCCCGGCTGGGAGCATTTTCATGCCTCTCCCAGCAGCTCCCGTCTGCACCCTCGATAGCTGAACAAAGGTGTAAAGGGGGGTGGGGGGGTGGAGACATGCCTGCTGAAAGGCTATGCAAAGCCTATATGTATTTAATTTTTGAACTGCTCAATGACGGTTTCGAATCCCCCCATAACTAGGCATTTTGCATCATCCACATTGCTTTCCTACAAGGAGAAACCACCAGTATTAATACATGACCCAGAATCTGGTAAAATTCTTGGGCCTTACCCTTTGAACCCTTTGATTACAGAGGGGAGGTGAGTTTGCTTCCACAAAAACCCCACACATTTTCTATCTCTCAATGACCCTCACAATAGCCTCTTACTAAAAGTGCCCAGGCACTGGGGATGCAGCCGGTAACTCTCAAAGCCTTGATGCAAATCAAAGCCCCAGTCAAACAATTACCAGTTGCTTGTCTTTTGAAGTCCACTGTTTATCCAAGTAGCACTGAAAAATAAGTAATCTTGACTGTCTTTATTTATAAGCTGTTTAATACTTCTTTTCTTTTTGCTTTAGTACTACTTAGCTAAGGAGAAATGACAAAACCAGCCACTTTATAAAACCTTCACATTCCCTTGTATATATGTCTATCATTATGAAAAAGTCTTTTCTAACTGTTATTATTAGGAAATTTTAAAATATATTAGGGAAACTCTTCCAGTTAAAGCCTGGACCCTGGCCAAGTCCTAGCATTACCTGGTTGAGAAGTATGCCAACAACCTAGATGTCTTCTGCAAAAAATTATACTCAAGTAATTTTGACTTGCTGAATTTGGACTTATAATAATTGAAACTCTTTTTAGGTTGAACTTGGAAAATCTTACNCAAAATAAAAAAAATTCTACAAGATCCTTAATTGAATGTACAATAATGAAGCCTAGCTGATTTACTAACCTAGGAAGAAGGCATGCATGTGTTTTATAACCAACAGGTCCAAAGCAGCAGTCTGAACAAACACTGGTCAGCCTCCAAAACAGAATGAAACCCAGAAAAAAGAAAAATTCACCTAATCATCATCCATCTCTAAAAGTAACCTCTAATAGTCTTATGGACTTGGTGGAGAGATAAGAAATTTAGTTAAAATAAGCTTATATGTATTAATCATTGTGTTATGTATTGTTATAGCTATAATCTACAGTGTATAATTTTTTTTTTATTAATTAAAAAAGAAAAGGGGGATATGTGGGAAATCACTAGTCAGAGAATGCTGTGAGTTTAATTAGCATAGTCCAGTCTGATAATCAGGACCCTTGACAGACAGAAACACAAGTTTAAAGATTACAATCTGAGTGGATTAGGTCCAGCCTCCAGGAAGGATAAGATTTAATCAGTCCTCTGCAAGCAAGGAATGTTTGTCAAATCCATGAGTTTTGTCTTTTGTAATGTTTAACACGATGATTGTAACAAGAGATTATTAACCTTATGGAACAGTATATAAGCTTTAGGAAAATTCAGTAAAAGGAATTCTGATAATGAATTGGGGTTCGTACATCTCTCTCAATCGCCGATACCTTTCAGCTTTAAAATTAAACATTTGTTAAATAATATTATCTAATCATGTTTTTTTTGACTTGTTATTTTGACACAATGAAATAGTTATTAAAATACTAATATATTTAAATAGTTGACATATAATTTTAGTAACCTGAATTTGATCTAGACCCTGCTTGAATTAAGTCATCTTTGAAAAAAGCTTAGTGGGCTTTGCAGTACAAAATGCCTTTTTAGTTCTTCAAAGTGCTGTACTTGATAGCTGCAATCAATTAGAGCATCTAAAGCTTGTGTTGAAATTCAAGCCTGTGAAGTCAGCTGAGACTCCACCAGACTGCTTATGTACTTCAACCACTGATTACAGGAGCCAATGCTCATCTATTTAAAGCTGAGTCCATGTTCAGTACTTGCGTGTTTCTGATTTTTTTTAATAAACTCTCTATAGAGACCAGTTCAACCTGAAGTATTTCCTCATCTTCCCTATGTATTAAATGTTCCCTATGTTATGTATTCAAAAATCTTGTTACATGGAATAAAAACCAAGTTGGGTAAAATTGGAGGAAAAAGTTCTGAATCAAATACAGGGAATTATTTGATAGCTCAATGTGTGGAGTTTATGAATAGTTGCTCCCCCAGAGCTGCATGCTTCTGCCATGTCTGCTGTACCCTGGGAGTTCTGAGGGAGAAGGTTTGCTACACATGCCACTGGAGGGAATTCAGTTTGTGTGTGTCCTCTCCTCAGGGGTGAAGAGAGCACCTCTTTTGGGGATGGAGAGCTCCTGGATTTACCCTGGCTGTTTCTATTTGTGCTAAAGGAAGAGAGCAAGGCTGTCACCTGGGGCTTAACTGGCCTGGTGGCCAGAGAGGACCCTAACATTCTTTCTTTTTCTTGTAGTTTTCAGCCTTCCTTTTCAATTTGTGCTATTTATTAACTACCAAATTGCCACTTAAATTTATTGAGCCTGCCAGCTTAATTTTGCATTTGATGATGAATAAAACGTCAGTGTTTTGGAAGAAACTTTTGGGTTTGCACATAGAAGCCCACAAGCAGATGGAGATTTCCTGATTTACCTACAGTACTAAAAGTCTACATAAATGATGCCCCATAAGCTATGTACTCATTTTTGTCTTAAATTTCTTCGGTTTCATCTGTGTGCTTTCAGTTATATAGTACTACAATGTTATCTGCCTCAGGTATTCTTAATCAAATGATGCTACATAATTCTAAAATCCTTGATAAGTTGATTGAGATGTTTCATTTTGTATAATAAATGTGAGTAAATTGGTAATGAGATTGCATGGAGGTATTTAAAAGTCATGTAGACATGGCATTTAGGGACATGGTTTAGTGGTAGACATAGCAGTGTGAGGTTAATGGTTGGACTTGATGATCTTAAAGGACTTTCTTAAACCTAAATAATTCTATGATTCTGTAATCATCTTGCACCAGCCATGCCATGGCCTTAAAATTGGGTTGGTTACAGGCCAGCAAGAGGAGATGACCATAGGATTGACAGAGTGACACAGATTATTCAAACGGTCTGCAAGCAGCTGAAGGGACAAAGAAGACAATCATTCTGCCTCAGGATGAATTTGCCATGTTCTCTTCCTGCATTTTTTTCATTCTGAGTTAAAGGAATGCTTCCAGCAGTGCACTGCCTGTGATAAGGCATCATGCTGGCTGCCCAGCAGGCACATATGCTTGTTTAAAGGTCTGTTGGGAAAAAAGTTTGCAGCAGGTGCAGTGTGACTTGTTGCAGGCTGGACAGGCATCCACAATGTACATCTGAACTGCCTCTCTCATCCCTACCCCTTCCTAGTAGCTGTACACTGAGGAATGTCTTCATTTGCCCACAAATCCTGAAAATTGACCCTCTGAGATGGAAATGTTTTGGGAAGTAGAAGAAAAGATTAATAATTTCTTGATTTATTTTTGCAAAATTATTGTACATTTTTAGGGTTTAAAAATATAAAGGGAGTCCCAAATTGGTTCTCATGAATCTTAAAATGCTCACTGCTAAATCTTTTGCAATTGACAGGTGGAAAAAATATTTTTTTAGGATTTTCAAAATTATCATCTAATAAAACACTACTTTACGATTTGCTCTGTATTTTCTTCTCTAGTGAAATAAAGTGTAGCTTTTTATTTCACTACATAGATGACACAGCTTTTTCTCTTTTAGAAGAACTGCAGTCTGCTTTTTTTTGGCTAGACCTGTTTAGCACACAAGTAGGACAACCTATTGAATACCAGTGTAAATCAGCTACTTGTTGCCATGACTCAATAACTGACTCTTCAAGGAAATCCATGAAGATGTTTAGAGGGAAGCCAAAACTCCATAGTTCCAAATCATGGCAATGCAAAAGCAATCCACAAACTATTAACATTTTATTGCAATAAAAATGTAAACAACTGTATAGCAAGTTTCTTTAACAACACTCTCAACTATATTGCCAAAATTGAGGTAGTAAAAAGATAATTACTTAAATTTACTTTCATTCCACCTCTAGGATATACTCCCATGGATATTGCATGAATAAATGGTTAGTAAATCCAATGTTAAATGGATCAGTTCTTGTTTGTGAATTGCCTGGAGGTAAGTCTGCCAGTGTTTGCATCACAGAAAACTTTCTTGTGTAAGAAGTGGTGAAATAAATCCTTTTGTTTAAAATGAAGATTATTCTTCCCCTTGTCCTCTTGCAATTGTAGCAGTACCTAGCAAAGTGGCATCCTTTGCTGTAGCAGTATAAAAATGTGTGGTCTCACTGAAACCAAAAGTTTTAGATGCTCCAAATCAGTTCTTCACACCTTGTCGTGATATGCTCAGTCCCCCTGCCTTGAAATACAGAATTGCTCTAATCAAAGGTGGGTTTGTGTCTGAACATGAGAAGAGAGAGAAGTCTGTGTAAAGGTGTCACAGAAGATATGTTACGCTTCTTAACAACTAAGTCTTCTGAAGGATATGCTCCTTCCAATACACATGAAATTCTGCTGTTTATTGTGAGGCAATGTAATGATAAAAGAACAGATGTCTCTAAAGCAACGTGGTGTCATTTTTCTGCTAGTGAAAATCCGAGAAGAATTAAGGGGTGGCACAAAATACTAGGAAAGGATGACTTAAATCAGACTTTCATTCCTGACATCATGACATAAGAATTTGAATACGGAATTCAGTACAATAAATTATTAATGGTTCCTTAAATATCTCAAAGACACTTTACATGTCATCATCTTACTTGGGAAAGGCAGAGAAAGAAGAAGCAAAAAAACCAACAGTATATATTGGCTTAAGATTCTGGAGCTTTGGGAGAGATTTCTAGAGAATCTTGCCTGAACAGGAAATAAAAGTAATGAGAGACAGTGCTAGTGCCAGAACTGTTAGAGCTGCTAGTGATTGGCATCCAATCACTTGTTAAAAATGGGTAAGGGAAAAAAAAGAATAATCCAGGATTTTACCAGCTGTACTGGTACCAAGCTGGCACTGTCTCATACACCAGCCTCACAGTGCTGCATGTTTGTACATTGACACCAGGGATTCTTTTTCTTCTTTCTCTTAGCTGGCTATACCACCAAAAATGATAATACCTGCTGGTAGGAGCACTTAACAGAAATTGAAGAAACATGATCTTCAGGCAGATAATTAACAGTGACACTTAACTTCCTGACATATTTGAAATTATATTCAGAGGAAATATTATCTTGGAGTTAAATGAGTTTGTGTGTGTAGTTTTTGGGTGAAAGGATGAAAGAGTTATTTGGTTAGCAATGTTACGCATCTTTTACTACTGTGGACAATTAACAGAATTGCCTTTTGAAGCGAGACATAACAACAATGCACAGTTTTAGAGGTCAGAAGGCTTAGGAGTATTCTCTGTCTGCACAAGTTTATAGCACATGTTCTTTAAACAGTGGGGTTATAACAGCTGAAAGTTACTGGACAAAAATAGTCAAAGGGATTGTTGAGTTTATCATAGAAACAATACAATAATGGAGACATC
>VXBU01011725.1:883-89661 GCA_013400315.1 Bombycilla garrulus
CGTGGCACATGGCGGCGGCAGCACGGCTGGGATGGAAGGAAGCAGCCGCGTGGCGCTGCTCAGCGCACGGTGTGGCGGAGCGGCCGCGAGGTGCCGGCGCGGTGCGGACGGACAGAGAGACGGCGGAGCAGCGCGGGAGCGAGGGAGGAGCGACGGCACGGCAGCGGCGTCCGATAGAAACCGGGGGGACTGCGTGTGGCGGCGATGGCACGGCTGGAAGGACCCGAGAGACGCAGGAGCAGGCGCACAAGAGAACCTCGATTGCGAAATCAGAAACTCAGATTTCGCAATCAAAGGCTGAGCATTTACATATGCAAATAAAGCCGCGCGGGAACATGGGATGACAACTCGAGAGGGGAAAAGGACTTAAAACTCCAAAACTAGGCATTATTTAAAGAAAATAACAGCGCGACTTGCTCGGGAAAATGTGGGACTATGGATTGGGGCTTTAGTGAAGTGTCGCTGTAACGTCAGAGAAACACGAAGGAATACCGACTGGGCCAGCAATGAGCATTAACATGAGCCGTCCCAGCTCGACTCTCGTGAGAACGGAAGGCTTCAGCCCTGCTCATCAGCAAGGCTATGAATTTCCTCCTTTGCTGCAGCTGGCATAACTCGAAACAGCGGCAGATTTCAATCTCTGCACTTAGCCATGGCTGAATTCTCTTAATAAAGGCATTCAAAGGAGTAAAAGCTCCTGCCCAGTTTTTTATTCATAACACTAAGGAAGTGTGTCATGACAACACCTGACCTCCAGCCATGTTGCGGGAAAGCAGCCTCCACGGGGAAAGAAGAGTTGATGGATAGACTTTCAGAGAGGCCAGGCTTGGCTGATGCAGCCCCATGGGTATAAAAGTTGGAGCAGCCACTTCATAGACTCGTGCATGGTGGCCTGTCACGTGTTCTCAGCACGCTGTTCGTTTTCCTTGTTTAGTCCTTATGTTGTATTTTGTTAAGGTTTAAGAAACCTTAGAAATTTTAAAAAGAGAGTGTCGTTTCTCACAGAATGCATTGTATCCTGTAAGTGTAGTATCAGCTGGGAGGTTCAGGACACCAGTGGTAAGCCCATCATTCTTCCCACCAAAAGAAGATGAAATGGAAAAAATCTGGGGTGGCACACATTCCTGGCACTTCCTGTGATCTTGTCAACCACAGTATTACCTTATCTGTGCCCCTCTCCTGCTACCTTCCTGCTGCTAACAGACTACTCTCAGGTTTTCATCTGAACTGGATGAAGGGCTTCTCCTGGGGTTTAGCTACTGCTGTCCCCTGTCCTCAGCCAGCAAGCACAGAGCAGCTTGGGCATGTGTGACTGAACCTTCTCAACACAGGGTTTCCATTGCATGGATGGCACCAGTTCCAGCCCCGTGCCAGGGCCCGAATGGAGCCTGGGAACAAGTGTTGATCATCAGAGCTCAAACCAACCCCTGGACCTTTTAATGATGCATAGCCGCAGAGAAGAGCACTCCTTACTGGAAGAGAGACACCAGCCTGGGGTGGGACCAGGAAAGGTCGTGAAATCACTGGGGTTGTAATAACTACTGCTGTCTGTCCCGAGCTACATGTCTGTCAGAGGTCAGTCGCTCTAGTATTCCTCTAAACACCTCAGAGCTGCATTTTGCTCTTACTCATGTAGGCTGCCAGAAGCAGCTGCAGGACTAGCTGCGGTGCTACTGACGCGTGTGATGCAGCCCCTTAAGCACAGATGCCTTTGTAGCCATAAGCTCGTTACAGCTTCAGCATAAGTCAAAACTGGTACTGCTGCCAAAATACTTGCAGAAGGAACATTTTTTAAAATGGTATTATTTTGAAAACCTGGCTATAGGTTCAAGAAAGAATGTGATTTCACGGAATTTTGACAAACCAAAAATTGATTCTAGTATCACACACATATACAATAAAAATACGGATATCTGCAGAGGGGTTTAGATGAAAGAGTTTCAGATGTTTCAAAGTACTGAATAATATTTTAATAATATTTTCACTGAGAATTTAATACCTTTCAGCAATTAGAGTATCTGGTTTCTGATTATTTTTTGGTCTCTTTTAGATCTCAAAGATATTCACAGGTTGTAAACACTTGAGCATTCACAGATCATGTGTGTTGTGTCTGGGAAGGACTAAAATATGTTTCTACTGTAGAATCTATAGTGTAGAAGGTGCAATAATAATAATGATCTTTTATTAGTAAATCTGGAAGAAAATAATGTAATAAGATGTGCTCAAATAAAGTCTTTAACATGTACTACAACCTTTCCTCTCTGACAGTTTAAAATTTAGTAAATGTTAGTAAGGGCTTTTTCTTGACATAATAAGTGATTTGTTCAGGTTTGACATGTCCATAATGGGAACATGCAGCCCATTTTATGTACAGAAATACAATGTGCCCACAACTTTGAGCTTTGTCCATGCATAGTATGAGCCTTGCCTGGAAACTGACTTATTTGCCTCGGAGAAATGTGAACTTCTCAGGAAATGTCGGTTCGTTGCATTTATATAGCTGACTGAGAAGACTTTATTTTATTGACATCCTTATCCTGCTCTAATGTGGACTAAGGATTCAGTTGGATCTATTCATGCACAGAAAGCAGAATATACCCAATGTCTGGAAAATGTTAACTTGTTACCGCGCTCTACACTTTGGCATATCAAAAGCTGATGAGTAGGGCTTAGAAAATGGCAACCTGGGAGGAAGTAAAACTCCTAATTAGCAGCTACTATCACAAACAGGCAACAATAAATACCCTGCTTTTCACCTCAGCCAAATGATTCATTGAGGTGATAGTATCAGCAGAAGACCTCTTAAGACTTTTTTTGAGATTTCATTTAACAGATTGATGGCCAAATGAATGTCTCATACCTGTTGAAACCAATTTGGAAAGAGTTTTTGTCTCAGATCAGCTAACTTGGTCCTTTATTGATTTTGTTTTTATCATATGTTTGAATTCTGTCTTCCAGCTGATTTTTTTTTTTTTTNTTCCAGCTGATTTTTTTTTTTTTTTTTGTCTTGTCACCTGATTTCATCAGGGATCAAGTAACCCACTTAGAGGTCAGAAAACTGAGAAGTGATCTGGTACTTATGACACAAAATCTATAATTTATTTAATGGCTGGTTACTTAATTTTATTTCAGAAGCAGGGTATGTTTCTCCAACAGAGCTATAAACTTCAATAACCTGACCTCTAAAAGCAACATGAAAGTAAAAAAAAACCCTTAAAACATAGCTTTTTCTTTTTTTTTTTTTTTTTTTTTTAAGCACATATGCCATCTTTTGCTCTTTTTTCCCCTTCTGCTTTTCATTTCTAGTGAGGATGCCATCTAACTTTGGACACAGCGTAAAGCCAGTCCTATTGTACTGCCTCACCTTAATTTCAGAGGCGGAATTTCACTGAAATACCTCAAAAATAAGCTGTTTCTCTAAAATTACACTTCCTTCTTTTCAATGTGCTTATTCACAGCAGCAATGCTGTGAGCAACATGCAGCATACCAGTATGGACTGTTTTCCAGCCCACTCTAAATAAGAAATAACTGCGAGCTAATGTTCTTTTAAATATGATCTACTCACTCTGAAGAGTTTAAAAGGACTTGAAATACTACACAGATGTGTTGATTTCATTGAAGCAGATGACTCGGTATTTCTTCCCAGATCATCTATATTATAAACAGTGGTATCACAGCCGTTATAGGGTAGAGATGTGAGTTGGTCAAAGTCGGAAGCGCGGGACAAATACTTTATCACAGACGTTTCCTTGCCCTGCAAACTTACTTCACTTATATACTACTCTCTTCAAGACACCTGCGATTTTTTGTGACCACTTCCTGGCAGAAGGTGTGACAATCATGGGTTCCCGCCACCATCAGCAGTGCGGTTCTGTGATGTGCACTGTGGTGTTAGCCCAAAACACAGCCCAGAGTTTGCTGAGTGCTTGAAGCCTTGCTTTTTTTTTTGTGGATTTAAAAACTACTCTCAATTCCCCTGGCTAATTGTTCATTAGTACGCTCTTTTAAACATTAAACAAACCCTTTTATTTACCTTCCCTGCTGCCTGATAGTCGTCCTCAAGAGGCAAAGATGCTTCTGCCTTAGTGACTTGAACCTATGTGACCTGAATAGTCATTTGAGATGTTAATTCACTGAAGAATGAAGCTGAACAATGATGGATTGAAGGATCTCCCCCACCCAGAAGAAAACATGGTTGCCTAAGCTTTGTGTATTGATCAGTTAAATTCGGTTTAATTCTCTCCAGAGGCTCTGTGCTAGCCAATTTCTAACACAAAAGGAAATTATAATCTCAGGAATTTTAGGAAAAAACTCTAATTTTCTGTGATAGTAGTCCAGTCAGGAGTGTTTTCCCTGGAAGTACTGCAGAAGAGCAAGACCCTTTGTGCCTTGTGCTTTTGACTTAGAAAATTGATTTATTCATTTGGGTTGCCGACTGCTATTGATATTTCCCACGGTGACTTTCCTGTCACCATGACAAGGTCAAAGTAAACTAAACTCCAAACTACAATTTTTTCTGCTACTTGTGGGTTTCTACAAACTCTTCAAATACATCAAAGGAAAAAAGTATCCTCAGGAAGAAGAGAACAGTACATTGAAATCAATTGTGTACTGTTTTGCTGCTTTAAAGATGTGATGGTAGGATTCCAATGACCCCAACAGCAAAATTTGTGCTGTTATTGAATGACAGCCCTGCCTTACACCTCCAGCTAGTACAAATCCAGGGAGGTATAAATTTTCCTAAGTGTTTGGAAATATGCAGAACTATTCTAATTTATCACAGTTGAGAATATGAACCTACTTCCTATAATGGTCATTAAAACCTTAAAACCTAACTGAAGTCCGGGACATGATTCCTCATCACAACACGTTCTCTAGTGATGGCTCTGTCAGTGACCTCCGAACCTGGCTGGTTCTCTTGCATCTCACTAAGTGTAGTGACAAATGAGCAGATTTCAAAAATGTAGTGAGTCTGCAGGTGGATATTACTGCATGATATTACCCTGTGTCATTTGGCAGCTTTGAAGGGCCTTACAGACTTTGAAAAGTTCAGTAGTAGCCATTTACAGAATAACCTTTTGTTTTTAAAAGCCTGCTTATAAATAAGCATAAAGCTGGAGTCTGATGGCTGCTCAGCAGATAAATCAAAACTGCATTAGGAACTCACTCAGAGCTGTATTCTTACCTTGCTTGCAAAAGCAGAACTTGCTTGTCTCTGGAGTGTGCAAGCCAGCCCAGGAGCGTGAAGGCTTGTGAAGGGAAACGTCTCACATTCCCCTGCTGTGGCCTTGAGGACACATTCTCTGACACAGCTTGCCCATTTCCTGGTACACCTCCAAGTAGATTGTGCCAGTAAGCAGCTTCAGAGCAACCTTTGTGCAAAACAAAGCATTTGGTGAAGTATCCAGTGGAAAACTGAGACAAGGGAAGAGAAAAAGCACAAGTGTGCACCCAGCACAACCTCTCGAATCCATGTTTCACTTAGGGTTTCTGTAGTCTGCTCTCTGTTAAGACTTCAGAAAGCTGAGGACTAAATCTAATAAAGCCCGACAAATGTGCTGTGACTATTTGGGGTTCTATTGAATTGTAGTCAGTGTCTCTGTCCCCTTGCATTCATGTCACAGATAGGATCTTCAGCATGGGGAAGATGTGTTGGAGAGATGGGAAAGGAGAGGTGAGCTGTGCCCTGACCTACCCTAGGAAGGGAGTGAACTTGACTATGTGTGACTACCTGCCCCTTGGCACTAGGAACTGTTCCTTATTTACCAGGTTATTTAGTCAGAGCTGTTTGTCTTAGTGTAAAAATCCGTATCTTCTCCCCCAACTTCATTCCTGTATGTTCAGAGCAGAGTGCTTTCCATGCACCTACGTTTGTAAATCCCCCCAGTTCAGTTTATAAATGCTCGCTCAAGTTTACAAACTTGATGGGTAGGACAACACAGCTCTGGGTCAGCAGCATGAGCCCAGGGCTAATCCCTTACCCCTCTCTCCCACCTGGTCTCAGACATGCAACAGCTGAACCTAAGGCATACAGAATCTGGTTTGCAGCCTTGGATTCCACAGGCTGTATGCCTTTGGGAAAGTAACCTCACTGCCAGGTCTCTGACTGCAAAATGGAAATTACATCTCTGCATGGACCTTCCACATCCTTAAATGAGAGTGGATGGTTCTAGTGTGAAGTAAAGGCATCTGTCTCTCCTTCTGCAGAGGCATTACATGACCTTCAAAAGCAGCTGGTGCGGATACATTTTGTGCAAGATGGGGCTTGTCTGGACCAGTTGGGAAGTGAAATCACCAGCTGGGAAGAGAAGTAGGTGGTTGTTTTTAAGTAATTTTGGGTGAAAAGAAGGAAGGCAGCAAGGACAACTTTCTTGCTTGTCAATGGGCATTGTGATAATACATTAAGACAAGGCATTTCTTAATTTCCAAGTGTCTCATCTTCATCCTGTTGACCTTTATGTTAATTTTTGTATCTTCAGAACACTTACACTCCTCTATTTCTATTTGGAGTTTCTCTGTATTTCTTTTCCTTCTCATTTAATTTTAAGTTATGTATGCTAATAACACAATTGAAATAATGTTCTCATATCAAGTACCATCCAGTCTTTCCAAAATTACCTTTTGCAAGGAAGCAGACAACAGCTTGAGTGCCATTCAGATGGCATATTTAATGCAAAGCTTTTGAACATTGAAGAGGGTCAATTGCTGCCAGGAATTATTTCTGAGGTGATTAAATAAAAATATAGGTCTCAAAGGCTGGAGAGAGCCACTGGCCTGAGTCTTTCAATGCAGAAGAATAAAAGCACAATAGGGGTCTGTGATAAAATGTGTCCCCCACTGCAGATATAACTGCAGATGTTATTGTACAAGGATATGAAAAATCCTTTCAGTGAAAATAATTTTCGTAATCCTATACAGAGGTTAGCTAATATCTCTGAGTCAGCACTCTTGTAAAAATGGAGTTCTTCCCAAACTTTTATCCATTGAGTATTATACTGAATTTTCATGGCATGCTTATTTTTCAGTTTCACAGTCTTCATGAGCTATTTGTTTTAATATTTCCTGAAGAACATTATGCAGTTATTACATTCTGTGCATGAATAGCTGTTTCTTCTATCTCAGAACTCTTAGTCTTCACCAGTTCCTTCTTTTTCTTGTATTAAAGCTGTTTTATTTAAAACTGATGAACATTCTCAGCTTCTGTTCCCTTTTATTAATCTCTTTATTGGTCTTTCTTAGTCTCTGGGAGTATTTCCTTGTTGGAGATCATATCTGCTGCTCTTTACATGGAACTGATTTCCTTCACTGGCTGCAATTTGATGAGGACTGGCAGACTACAACTGCAAGCATTATTAAGAGTGAGAGGGTGATGAGGACTGAGATATGACAGTCATATAGAATTCTGCCCTGTTCTTGTTGCCCCCTTTTTAATCAAAACCCTTTTTCTTTCATTGGTATTAAGTAGAGGTTTCTTCTGGACCATCTGTAATAACTTGCAGATCTTGCTCTAAAACTTATCACTTCATTGAAAATACAGTCCAGTGGTGCACTTATGACTTTGATTTGAATAAAAAAAAAAAAAAANCCATAAAAAATCAAAGACTCAAAATTTACATACATTGCCTGGTGGCTTCATTTTGTCATCTCTGTATGTCTTAATCCCTGACTGATGTAAATCACTTAGCATCATCTGCAACTTTTGCTACTATGCCCTGCTGTGAGATTATTAACAGACTCAAATACAGCAGATGCATTGCAAACACTTCACTATTAATCTCATTTCTACATGAAAGCTTGCTCTCTATCCTTTGAATTTTGCTGTTTCCTAGCCCTCTTCCAAAGCACAGCAGAACATTACCTTTCACCCTCTTGGTGCCTGGTTTTCTTTAATAGCCTCACTGAGGGACTTTAAGAAAAATCTGAGTAATTATATATGCAAGTGCTTCTTCACTCACTAATTTGTTGACACTTTAATGAATCTTTATAGTTGAAGGAAGGTTTTCCTTTGGCATAAATCAGCACTATTACTGTAATCATCTAATTTTCATCTAGGTGGGTTTATAAGAGCTATTTAAAATAGCATGCCACCCACTGAAGACTCATCACTCTATTACTGCTCCAACTACCCCACAAATTTCAATTTCAAATTCACTGCTCTTCAGGCCTACAGTTTAGCAATTGATTTTAATGCTTACTTTTTAAAAGAAACTTAACAACTTCTTTTACAACGTCTTCTGCATCCATAGATGGTTATGTTTCTAGTCACATTAGTTTCAGCTTTTCAGTATAAGAACTTAACTCCTGTCCTTCATAATGCCCTTTAGTCATGTATGCATTGGTGCATGGAAATCCCCACCCAATTCTATGCATTCAGTGCAATATTCATGCACAGCTGAAAATTTAGTCTGTCTAACCTGTTGAACATCTTCTACTTCAACTGCATGTTTTATCTGTAACTTTCTGGCAGGTACACCTAGTGTCTTTTTCTCTAATTCAGCTTAACAGCCCCCACTTTTCTCTACCTTCTGTCTTGCCACAACCAGTCAGGCAGCAAAGCCTACTGGCTGGACAGATATTCCCCAACTTTTCAACCTCAAAGCACTTCTCCAGGGACACGTAGCAGTGAAAAGTTGCTTTTCAACACACATCCCTGCTGTACAGTCCTGAGCAGAGAGTCTGTCTGAAGACCATCTCTGTTCCTGGTATTGTTTTCCTGTCAGAGCAGATTCCTCCATCCTCGGTCACCTTCACCGCTGACTGCACATACACACCCACCATGGACTTTGCAGTGGAGGTACCTGATGTAACTTTCAGGACAATTTAGTTCCTACTTCTCTCATGAGTGCTTGTATATCCCAGCTGGATTCCCTTTACATGTCACATAGGCCAAGCAAGTTACAACCTCGAAGCTATTATCACATTCTGCTTTACTCTTACATATCCTTATGGCCTTCATCTGGACACTTTCCAGAACAAAGAACATAAAGGCGCTGGGGTAAGGCAGTATCTAAGACAGCATACTTATCCTTTAATGAAGGCCAAGGGGCTTAATACATTATAAATGAGTCATTCTTTCTTTAGTTCTAGTAAGCCCACCTCAGTTCATTTATGCAACTGTTTTTTTCACCCACTCTTCTTTTTTAATGTGAGGTTGGCATTGATACTCCCAGAGTTGAAAACGCCCCATTTACTGCCTATCCAACACCCTTCAGATGAGAGTTTAATCAGTGGCTGGAGATGCCACAAAATTTTGACTTGCTGCATCCTGTTATATCCTGTGCAAGGAAAAATGTGATCATGTTGTCCAGAAAGATATATAATCTATCTTTTAATATATCTTCTAATTGTTTTCATTTGCCCTAAGCACACCTTCTGGAAAAGGTAATTGCATATAATTCATAGGTATTTTACACTGTAACAGAGTTTTTCTGATGGATCAGTATACAAGAATCCACAGATAGTACTCTGGTTTTGTCTCCTGGTTTCATTTTCTGGCCATTTCATATGAAAACCCATTATGATCTCTTTCTGTCGGTTAAGTTTATGGAAATTTAGCTCATTGAAATGAAACTTCTTACAAATGCCATTGAGTACCCTTAGAGACAAGGTGTTCCTAAGAATACTTTGAACACAAATGCTTCATTTCTTTGTGGACTTGCTGAATCCACTCAGGAAGAAGATGCTTTGAACTGAAGTACCCATCTTCTGAAAGGAGATGTACTATGTTCCTTTGCATCATGCCTGTAAGTTTCAGCCACAAAGCTGATTTTTTATACATTAATGGGAATATGGAAAGAAAGGGGTTTAAAATGTTTCCCATCTTCCTGGCTTGCAGAAAAGAGCAAATCAATGCAAGAAAAAGGATATGCCAAGAGTCTTATAAAATTTTGATCTCTTAATAGTGTCAAAGAAACCTGGAAAATCGATGGATTCACCCTCCTAAAGAAATTAAAATCCGCCCTATACAGGACTGTGGTACTGGATGTTGTTTTATTTTAACATGATTATGTGCATTCTGTAACAATAGCAATCATCTATAAAGTTAATGCATTCGATATTGCACAAATAGCAATAATTTTAGCCAGCATTCTCTGAGTCTCCCAAACTATATACTCTCAGAGAAGTGTAAACTCAGGATAAGATTTCACATTTTGACATCTTTGACTCTTTACTTGAATATTATTTGGTTAATGGCATTTTTAAATTATTTTATACATATCTTTATATTCATGTGTATATGCATATCAATATCTCTATCTAACTAGTTGTTGGTGTAGACATTGTATACATACATAAAACCCAGAGCAAAATATGACATTATCAATTAAACCTAACTTTAAACTTTAGCGTGATAATAAATGGAGACAGGAAAATAATTGCTAAGAAAGAATTAAGGAGAATAGGCCTCTAAAATGGACCAGGTGCCCTGGTTTAGGGGAGTCTGTGAATTAACAGCTTGGGAAGGTGAGAGGAACCAAACTTGGTAAGTCCTTGCAATGAGAATTGTTGGAGGCTGAGGAATATTTGAGGGAATACTGCAGAAATTTGTTATCTGCTTGCCTTTGCTCATGGCTCCTATTGGCCACATAGGAGATACAGACATCTGATCTGGCCCAGTACTGATTTTTATGTGATTTTGTTGTACCCTCCCTATAGCATGATTTAGATTACTCATTCCCTTTGAGTGTCTGCTGAACTGCTCTGCCCATTCCTTTCAAGATCAGGGATCCTCCCCTGCTGCCCACTTCTTGTCACTGTCATTTTTAACTGCTCTTCATAAACTCATGCATGGAACTCAGGACCTTCATGGTCTTATATATTCTGTAGCTCTCTAGTGGTTGCTATGATGCATCCTTCATTTCATTTTGAATTCCAGATTTCCTACTGAAAACAGGAAGATCAGGCGCTTAATCATATGACAAGTAATGTGGTAACTCCCAACTTTGTCACCAGTCATGTCACATGTTTTTTTCAAAAAGAAATTAGGCACAAAATTCAATTTTTGTGAGGCTAGAGATTGGCTGTTGCCTATTCTATTTTGACATTTCTGCCCACTTCAGTCCTACCAGCCGTTCTGTAAGTGTTACTATGTAATACTGGTAATTGGTTGGACAGGTGATAGTTATAAATTAAGTTGATTCAATCATCTAGGGAAAAAATAAGAGGGACATGTCATTTTCCATGTAGCTCTTTGCTATTCAAAAGTGCAGTTCCAACATTTTCTTCAGTAGCATGGAGGAAAATAAAGTTACTCATAAAATCCTTGAGTACATCCTGTCAGCACCCTGTAACCATATACCATTTAAAATCAGCAGCCCAAATACACATTAATTTGGTTCATCCTATTCAACTAATGGGTCAATTATGATTGGAAGTAAGAAGAAAAGGCCTGACATGTGTCCTTCTAGAAATATTCTCAGCATTTAAATGCCCCTTTTACAGGGTCCTATATGATATTTTCCCATAGCTAAAAGAGACTCTTCTGTTTCCCAAGTACAGTGCTAACAACTATGGCAGCAACAGTCACATTGTCTTTACAGCTAAAACAGACATTACAAGGACAAATTTTTTAGAGGCAGTCTAGAAATCTTATATTAGACCAACGTATCTCATTGGGTAGAATGAGGTTGTTGATCATCTTTTCTTGGTCCTCTCAAATATTTTCAGAGTGGCAGGAGAGTATGGCAGAGTATAAAATTTCTGCCAGATTGTCTGGGAGATATTCAGGCCAGCAACAGAGCCACTCTGAGGGCTGCAGGCAGATGTTTAACTCATGGTTAGGCTGGCCAGGGGTCTGCACAATAAATACAAGAGGCATCAGAACAAGCAGAGAGATGTCTGGGCAATAAAACTAATGGGGGGAGAGAGAGAGATCTTCATACATCTGTCAAGGTGCTTTCCAACAGAGTCCACCAGCTTGATGAGAGAGTGAGCCCTCAACACCCAAGCAGCACACTTGAACAGACCTGAGCAAACTGGTGAAGAGGAAATGGCCCCACGTTGCCTCAGAGGAGGCTGAGGCTGGATATTAGGAAACATTTCTTCACTAAAGGGTTGTCAAGCACTGGAACAGTACTGTTAGGAACTGCGCAGGGAAGTGGTTGTTACCATTCCTGGAGGTATTTAAAAGAAGTGTAGATGTGGCACTGAGGGACATGGTGAACATGACAATGCTGGGTTAATGGTTGAACTCAGTGATTTTAGAGGTCTCCTCCAACCTAAATGATTCTATGATTCTATTAAGTGCTGTGCCATCTGCCTGTGGTTCTGCTGGCTCCTGGAGGGACCAGCCTCTGAGGGAACTCCCTGGTAGCATCCCAGGAGCTGTCTAGGCATGGAGCAGATGTCCTAGCATAAGTGGCACACTTCCAGAGGTACTCTGCACTGTTTGTCTTCCATGAAAAGCAGCCACTGCCTAACCTTAATCTTCAAAGATTGGTCTTAAGTCAGCCTCGTCAGCCCTTAGATCTTAGCTGTTCATGGTGCCTACAGGGAGCTCGATTACAACAGCAACCACAAAAGCATGAGTTTAGTCGTTGCTTAGTCATATTGAGTGGATGCTCTGACTCTCACTGACAAGACTATGAAATAATGGATCTAGGAGCTGTTTCCTCTATATCTGTGCCTGTTTGTTCTTCTTCCACATGAATGGGGTTATCCATGTATGTGGAATAAATTCAGTTCTCCAGAGTACAACCAGGAATGCTCTGTAAGTGAGCCATACATTTTTAGGTAACTCCAACTGTCCTCTGTAGTTAACAACAGATCTTCTTAAAGGTTGCTGATCTGTCAACCTCTTGCCCTGTTCCAACATCCAGGACCAAATCCTGGCTTAACCCAGAAAAAGACAATGGGGACCTGCTATTATTACTGTGAAACCTTACGTCTGATCTCAAATGTAAGGTGCTAGTTATGACCCATAATGCTTCTCATCACTGCCTGAAGGAGGTATTGACGTATGTTTGTATATATTCACTAACCATTGTTCAGACAAGCCTCACAAATGCAGGCAAGTACAGCCTTTGAAAGTCATGAGATTGACTTCAAAAAGTCATTGGAATCCCTTGGTGAAAAAGTATTCCTCTAACAGGTTGCATTCGTTATATATATATGAATAAAGTATTTGTTTTAATACTAACTTCATGGTGGAATCACAGCAACCTCTGATGAAATCTAGTTAACTTGGGAGGATGGAGAGATTGGAAACCTATTTCAGTGCTCATAGGAGCAGTGTCTCTGATCAGTCCTCAATTGCAATGTGGTAAATTCATAAAATACTGTGTTGCCATAATACAGTGCTGAAAATATGCTACTGTTTTGAGAATATAAGCATGTGAACATCCTGTTCTGTTCAGCATCTCAAAAAAAGTGGGAATTTTTTTGAGGGGAAGAAATTAATATAGCCTGGCCAAAATCTGAGTTTAAGAAATATAAAAGTCTTTACTCTTAAGAGACGTATAGTGGACAGTATAGTGGTAACAAAAAAATTATTGGTTCAGAACCATTGCTGCATGTGCTTGTCATTCATGGATCAAGGTTGAAAGGACTTTTAAAATAAAAACACAAATAGACCAGACTCTTCAGAAAACACTTACTACAGATACTTACTACTTCAAGGTTTCATTGTGTCTCCAAAGATTCAGCAAGGTTCAGGAAAGAATATTAATATTTGAGCAACTAGGAGAAGAAGCTGTGACAGCCAGGGTGAAAAGCTATCCCAAAACAAGGAACATCTGGGGAAGCCTTTGTGATAAAAATTCAGAACATCTGAACAGAAACATCTGGGACAGAACATCTCAGAAATCCTTGAAAATCAGGACTCGCCACCTTTCAGTTTGCTCTGAGTTTCAGATCTTTCATACAGACGGCAGCATAACACTTCTAAGCCAGCTTTACATCTTTGTGTCACTCTCCACAGGAGTAGTGTGACCCTACCTGTAAGAGGACAATTTTTTAGGTACCTGTGTCCAAACTTAGGCAATTAGCTATTGCTTTATTAATGCCTGGGAACTTTAATGAAAAATCAATTATGAAGTTGCAGCCTTACTGATTTTCTGTTTTAAAATCAACTTCATTTTGCCACTTAAGAGAGGTTTTAAGAAGTATCTACAAATTTAAAAGGCTATTATACTTAATCTAATTGCATGAAAATGTGTCAGTAAATTGATGCCACTTTTTAAACACTAACTTTTTTTTAAATTTAATTCGTGGCTTTGTGACAATGATGCACCCTTCAAGCACAGGATCTTTTATTGGACTCAGATTTCACAACCTAATCATACTTTAGTATTTTGAGAGGAACTTCATGATTTGAAAAAATTATAGCTAAGTAATGGAAAAAAATGCCAGGAAACAGATGTCAATTTTTTCTTTGGCTGCTTTATTAAAGCTAACATAATACAGAAAGCAATTATTCCTTTGGATTTCTTTTTAAAGATGTCAGAAAAATAGCGAGCTGCAATTGCTGCCTGAGCATATATAAACAGACTCCATCCTAGCAAATTTATTTTATGAAGTCTTAAGTGATAGATTTTGAAATTTTTGAAACTTCAAGTAGAACCCTTACATTAGTGTAAGACAAACAAAAGCAGAAGATACTGGAAGAAAACAAAACAATTTGAAACTAATTTAGAGCTTATTTTGGAAAAATTAAGAACACATAAAGCTTCAACAAGATTTTATCCTCTGCTGAGGTAGCACTGTCATACAATAAAATGTAATTAGAAAGGAGTTTACCCAAGGTTTTCAAAGTGATTCAGAAATTCAAGTGTCCTCTTTTTCTCCATTGCCTTCAGCTCATGTTCCCGGGAACATCCTTGGCATCAGTTGTTCTTTCTGGTCAAGGCAAACCCAAAGCCCTGGCTTGTAAGTGGGATGCTTACTGAGGCCTGGAATACATAAGAACAGTTTCCTTGCAGTTATGTTAAACATAACCTCTATGCCTCGTCTCCATGGGTGGGTGCAGGAAGACATGAGCTCACTTTGCCTGTGCTCCAGGCTGGTCGGCCAGGAGCCAGCTTTGTTTTAAAAGCCACACAACTCTATTAGTTTCTCAACAAGGCAAATCAACTTGTGCACAGCAGTAGCACAGCTCCAGAGTTTCTGATCCAGGTTTAGTCAGAACAAAAAAACTTGGACCTGTTTACAACCATCCATGCAGACCAGCTCTGAAAATCCCACTGAGTCACCTCTGGTAAATTATTTCAACTTCTACTCCCTCTGAAAACAAAAGATCTCAGTTTTTGGGCTACTGTGCTGCACCTTTTGATTTCTCTTTGTGGAGGGAGCATAATTTAAAAGCTCTTGCAGAGGCATCCTGGCAGCAAATGGGAACCTGAACTGCAGGTTGGTAAGCAGTGGTAAGCCTAGGGTTAAATATGCATTTGAAGGCATAAGCACAATTCAAATCTCAGAGTATACTTGTGTAATTATTGGTTTTTTACCCTCTTCTTTCTACTCATACTAAAAATAGCAGGAGATATGTGTATGCATGTGTGTAGAGAAGTTCAGCTAGATGGGAGAGAGGCATCAGTCCTTTGGTGTCTTGCATGTGTTTGTGGAGTGACTGTCTCTGCTAATTATCATCTCATGTCCTTCAGTAAGGAGCTGCTGCATTTATCCCTGCCCTTACTTGCACTGCTGCATAGAAAAGGGTAAAACTGCCTTTACTACAAGAGTGCCTAAAGGCCCTCTCAGGATGAGGAACCCACCACAGAAAAACTATCCTACCTCTACAGAGCTTAAGCTACCAAAGAGGAAAAAATGGCAGCCTGTCTGAGAGCCTGACATGAAAGAAGAAGCAAGAGAAGGAATAACAATGGCAGTACCTCCCACCTCTGAGGTCAAGGTGCAGGGTGGGTAATCGTGGCCCAGCAGCACCTTCAAGCACTGTTTTGCCCTGCTGTTAAGGTTCCATTATACTCTCATTGTCCATTGAAACCAGGTTGCAATGAACATATCCCTTGCTCTTGGCAGCCTTCTTCTGGGTTTTATACCATAAAAGTCAGTGTTAGGTGCCTGAGGAACCAATATGTTATTGCAGGTACACGGGGAGGAGACAGAAGGGGTAAAAGTTCTCCTGCAACAATCCAATGCCAAAGACATTATTTAAAGCTATTTCCTTTTACACTTACCAAGTGGCTCAAGCCATCAAGCACAAGAAAGATCTTCGCTTTTTAGAAGCAGCATCTTCATCCAGATTTCATGCCTGGAGAAGTCACAGCCTTCAAATATAGCTTCTGTGGGGAAAATCCAGCTAATAAGACACCCAGAGATTGCAAGCACTGGTTATATATAGCGAATGGCAGGGACACATAACAGAGTGGCCTGGATTGCAATTACCTGGATTATCTGAGCATATGCTGAGTACAGCTCAATGCAGAATATCCATCTCAGTGCAAAGCGTTACAAGTAGCATTTCTCTTCCAAGGATTTCTACTGTGAGATTGGTAAGAAACTGGCTGGAGCAATATTTCATTTTAAAGCCATTTCACAGAATTAACTGATTAATTTTGCATTTAAAAACACTTCAAGAGAACCTGACTCTGGTGTTGATATTGACAACTTACATTGCTGTGTTGGTGCACGAACACAGAGAACTTGGTGTATTATGGTTTTTTTCGGAGCAGAAGAGTGTGTCTAAGAGAAAGGACAATGAGTGAGCTTTTGAGATTCTTTATTTCTAAGGTACTGGTGAAAGGAGAAACCCCTAAATGAGCAAACATTCTGGAGAATCCAGCTGGGAACTGGTCAGTCAATATGACCATAAGGAGTATGAATGTCATCTTAAAAGGGATTGTGATTTCTACAGAAAAGTTGTTTTGATACCTTGCAGCTTGCTACTGCATTCATCTGTCGTCTTATGAATGGGGTTTGTATTAGAAACAAATTTAGCAGAAATGGACTTTGGCCTGGTGGGTTTTTTTTCAGGGCTAGGCAAAAACTGGACTCTGATCTTTCACTGTTACTGTAATGCAAAGAAAGATCAAGAATATCAAAGGGTGGTTAAGACCCACTTTCTGCAATTGTGAGTGACTGAGCAAACACAGTGATATTTGTACTGCTTTATTTTTTTCATGAGAGTTTAAGATCATCTTACTAGATAAAAATCAAGTATAACAGAAATTTTCCTTTTATACCTTTATTTTTACTTTGTTCCATTGATCTTGGTCTGGTGACAAGGTGGAAGAAAGGCAAAGTATTAGAAAAGAGCCTCTGTTACCATCTTTGAGTAGGAGTGTTAGTAATAGACTATTCTATAGTTTTCTTTGTTTTATCACATCAAACACCCAGGGCTGAATTGTGCGAACAATTCACATTAATTCAATGCCAAATACTAATAACAGAAAAAAAAATGGTGTCTGAAGAGTTCCAGTAATGCAGCTGGGATTCTTTTAACTGTTATACTCAATCATAGCAAAGTAGGTTATTATACTTTAAGCTGTCTCTTTGCCAGACAATCTTTTTGAAAGGAAAACAGTCTGGATAACAGTATGTAAGAATTTTCCTGTTCCTTTTTACTGTATTTGCATCCAGTTACCACACCCCTGATTACTGGTTAAGCACTGTCCCTTTTTTCTGGTTTATTTTGTTGCCAACCATTTTTGCTGTTGATTTTGTACTAACAAAAGTTAAATAAATGAACCCTGAAATAGCAATGGTTAGGCTATAAAGATCCTGAATTGACATCTCTGCCCTTACCACTGACCTGAGCTTGTTTCTTCCTCAGGAGTAGGAAACATGGACAGGTAGGCACTGAAACAGCCTCTGCCAGTATGCACATGGATTCATCCTCATACATGTCATTCCCAGGGCTGTGTCTCTCCTTTCTGAAGCAGTCTTTTATTACTCAATCTGAAGTGACATTTCCTTTGTGCAAACTCTCTCTTACACAAGCAAGTATGCCTCGGGCTATATAAATTACCCAGCCGATCATTATGCCTCCTTGATTCAGGATTTCCTTTTGCAAAGCTGGGGAAGAAAACAGCAGAGAACTGACTGTGTTTTCTGTGCCTCTAGCTTTCACTAGCATCTCTTCTAGACAAAGATTCCCATTCCCCATTCTCCATCCCATGTGTGTAACTATTCTGCATCTCATTTACTAACCTGTAAATGCACTGAGCAGGTCTGAGAGACACAATTAAGTTATCTACTCTGACCTCCCGTGTAGTAAAGGCCATTCATTTTTATCTAGTCACCACACGTAAAGCAAAATAAACATAACCTGTCCAATCTAGCTGTGGACAAGTGCATGTAATTATGAGTGCTATTTCATCTGCACGACCTGTTAAGCTCTGGAGCCTATCCCAGAGCCTGTGAAAGTTAACAGGAGTCTTTCTAATGCCACACTGCATGCTTAACAATGGCTTTCACCAGTAGATTTGTGAGATAAAAATAAACAGAAATATGACTAATTGTTTATATTCAGCATATTGTTTATATTCAGCTGCTTGTTTCAAAGGATCTCAAGTGATATATTTTAATTTAATGACAGGCTTTCTTTTGATGTCTAATTACAAAACAGGAAGAAAGTCTATGACTCTGCACAATACCAAGAAATTTCTTACTGAAAGCTAATTTTTTGGCAGTAAATGCATTTTTTTTGCAGAGGCTTTCAGACAGCAATTCCTGGCCAAGTGTACTTTCAGCACCATTTAAGTTCCACGTGTTAAATAGAGACTAAGTGGTTGTCAGCACAGGGAATAGCTATGTCCTTCCTGAACTGTAATCTGTTACTGCTCTGTGCAGTTTGTTTATGAAATAAAAGGCATAAATTTAACAGCACTGTTCAATCATTAATTTTTTGATTAATACTTTGTTCTCAAATTGTCTGTAAGACCAGAGAGATTCACCTTCTTTTTTCTGCTGGATATTGTGCACTATTGACATTACATATTTGTAATAAATAGACATTACAACTTGTCTTGCTGCAGGGAACTCTGTGAAGGACATTTCTCTATTTATTAAAAAGTGCAGATTAAACCATGTTGGTCTTAACAATCATTAGGTTCTTCTAATGTTACAGTCAGCACCATGCTGGGGTGACATTTCTCAGAATAAAGCAGCTATCTACCAAAATCTGGTTGCTCTTTTCACTTGTGTTTGAAGAAAAGAGAGAGGAATTTTCAACCCAAGTCTGAGGCACAAGTGGAGACATTCTTGCCACAATAGCATCTGTCAACGATGCACTTATCCCTTACCAGAGGCTTTACACCAGACTTTGTGGCCATAGCTGCAGCAATCATCCCAGGCACTGTGGTGAGCTGTCTGCCTGGGAGAGGTGAACTGTGCAAAGCTGCCACTTGTGTGCCCTCCTCTGACAGATGTCTCCATCTTGCAGAGATTTTTCACTCCATGTCTGTGTGTTCTGAAGATAGATACAGGTTAAAGCCATCTGTGTTTCCTAAAACACTTTGCTGAAGATGCAACTTGCTGAGCCACTTGGGTGCTACTGCACTTCTGATGCCCTCTTGCCCCAGCAGTAAAGAGGTTTGAGGAAAAAAGGGGCAATATTTCAAAGGCTGTGTGATAAGGCTGAAGGTAGAAGACACTCAAAATCAATGTTGGTTAGATCTCTCCTATAAACAGTTAGGTCTCTCCTAAAACTCCACAGCGCAAAAAGGAGTAGAACAGATTTCAGTGAATCCCAGTGGTGCTTGGGATCATGAGCAAAGGGGGAAGTGAAGGAAAAGTGCACAGGACTGAGTATGTCAGCAAATGTAATGCAGCCTCTGGGGAAATGAGTGACCAACATTACTTAAACTACCTACTTTCTTCCCTGGTGCCAGTTACTTAGATGTCTAAATAAGTGTTTGCAGTCAGATAACCTCACTGAGATATTGAAGCTATTTCCTACAGTAAATACAAGGAAGTGCGGAACAAGGGCATACTGAATGTAATAAGAAAACTCTGTCTTTTTATCCTAGGTTCAAATGAAAAACACTGCTGTGTTTCAGCTGCTACCTCTAAACGCTTCCCTCTAAAAAATATGGCATAATTGCTACTCCAGCAGGATTGTTTTACCCTCACATCACTTTTACAATCAAAAAGCTTTTCCTGCTCTCACAGGTATTTTTCCCCTCTCTCCCCTAAATCCATTTACCTTTTCCCTTATCACTCACAGCCCGGAGGATGAGTTGTTCCCTGACAGTGTGATGAGGAGTGGGTTGGTGTAAGGACCCCTAACCCTGGCTGCTGCCCCATTCCTCCTCCCACCTCCCTATCCAGCCAGCAGCAAGGTATTTCCCTCCCCAGCCAGAGCAGACCTGCACTCTCCCTGCCAAGTGTTTTGAGATGAGTGTGTAATTAATAAGTTTCTGAGGTATTTGTTGCGGTTTTTTTTGTGCCAGTTTTTTTTTTTTTTTTNGCAAACACTATTTTCTAAAATAAACAACATAGGTAGGGAAATATTAATCTCTTAAGCAGCTGCTAAGACCCCAAAAAGCCAGGAGAATTGGAGTCGGGCTGGAGCTGCCAAGCCGTGGCCATGTGGTGCCAGGCCGGCGGAGCCAGGGCTGGCGGGCTCCCAAGCAGGGCCAGCAGAGGTCCCGCAGCTGCAATGAAACCAGGGCAGCGGCGGCAGAGGACCCGACCCCCCTCCCGCTGGTAAGAGGCTGTGGAGCCGGCTCCCTCCTGCAGCCAAGCAGAGTCCCTCGGAGGCGGCGGGAGACAGCGAGAGGCGAGATAACCGCGTGGCACATGGCGGCGGCAGCACGGCTGGGATAGCAGGAAACAGCCGCGTGGCGCTGCTCAGCGCACGGTGTGGCGGAGCGGCCGCGAGGGGCCGGCGCGGGGCGGACGGGAAGAGAGACGGCAGAGCGGCGCGGGAGCGAGGGGAAAAGCGGCGGCACGGCAGCGGGGTCCGATGGAAATTGGGGGGGACTGCGTGTGGCGGCGGAGGCACGGCTGGAAGGACCCGAGAGATGCGGGGCGGCGCCGAAGTTCAGGAGCAGGCAGACAAAAGAACCTCGACTGCGAAATCAGAAACTTGGATTTCGCAATCAAAGGCTAAGCATTTGCACATGCAAATAAAGACATGCAGGGACATGGGATGACAACTAGAGGGGGGAAAAGGACTTAAACCCCCAAAACTATACATTATTTAAAGGAAATGACAGCGCCCCTTACTCGGGAAGAAGTGAGACTATAGATTAAAGCTTGAATAAAATATCGCAGTAACCTCGGGGAAATGTGAAAAGATAGGGACTGGACCGGCCACAGGGATCGGCACGAGTTCTCAGAGGTTGATTCCCGTGGGAGTCGGCCCGCAGCAGTACTAGTATTTTCTCCTATGCTGTACTGGTATAATGGGGAGCAGCGGTGGATTTCAACCTGTGTAGCTACCCAGAGCTGAATCTTCTAAATAAAGGCATTAAATGGAGTTAGGTCTCCTGGTAAGTTTTTTATTAATAACAAGTGGAGTTCCCTTGTAGTCTTCAGCCATTCCCACATTGTTAGAGGAGGCCATGGACAATTCAGAGAAGCTGTTCCTTCCATAGGATGGGGGCTAGCTAGGACACAAGCACAGTGCATTATAGGTCTTCCTGTGTCTTCTAGTGCATTATGTTTTATAGCACTGAACAGTGGCCTCTGATGCCATTGCCTTTGTCCCAGAGACTCCCCACAGCCTGTCTTGTTTTGACAGATGCTCTCTGACCCTGTGTCCCAGAGGAGACCCCCCCCATCCCCAGCAGCAGCAGAGGTCACAGGAGGCTGCTCTTCCATGCCTCCCGTTTCATTTACCACTCAGACTGCCCCTCGGATACTTCCACAAAGGGAAAAGTCAAAACTAGGTTTCAGTGCAAATTGTGAAGGGCAAGGCTGAATGTCTGGTCTCCACTGCACCTCCACAGACCATATCCAAGGTTTAGATTTTAGGCTCATTTAGATGTTGGCCTCTTATATTAAAAATCTATTATCATTGAGTAATCTGCCCTCCTTCCTCCTTTACACACATGATCATGTTGCATCAAAACACCACCATCATAACATTGCCCTAAAATCAGCTTAATTGATCCTGGCAGGAACCTTCCAACCTATCGGCGATTGTAGAGAGACGGGAACCCCAATTCGATGATCAGAATTCGATTTTACTGAGGTTTCGAAAAGTTTATATACTATTCCATAGGGTTAGTAATCTCTTGTTACAATCATCGTGTTAAACATTACAAAAGACAAAATTCATGCATCTGACAAACATTCCTTGCTTGCAGAGGTTTGATTCAATCTCCCTCTTCCTGGCACCTGAGTAGTAATCCACTCAAACTGTAATCTTTAAGTTTCTGTTTGCATCTGCCAAGGCATCTTGATTATCAGACTGGACGTGCTAATTAAACTCACATTATTTTCTGTGGTGATTTCTGACACCAACCCTCCCCTGCTGTACAGAGAAGTAGGATATGCTGCTGCGTCTCTGGCTGCCAGATCTGGCTCTACCTTGAAGGCATCCAGACTGCAGAACACTTCAGTGCCTTCAGAGTCAGGGTTTTGATCACTGTCTAAATTATCTCTTTTTTTTTTCTTATGAAAAATGCCAAGAGCCTCTTAAGTGCTGCCATCAAAACAAATAAAGAGGATGAATAAGAGAGCTGCATGGAAGACATAAGAAACTCCATGCACAAATTGCTACTTTTCAGTGTCTATACTAATCACGCTTAGATGGTGTCTGTCAGCCCTGTAGAGGTCATCCATCTCCAGCTGTAGATTTCTTGCTATGAACTCCCTGCCCCATTCCAGAGCAACTATTTGTGCAGCTTTCTACCATATTTAGCACAGACTGGGAGCAGCTTCTGGACAAAATGTTGGCCTTCAACTCCTCTGCTCAGCTGCAGTCTAAATCTGAAAGGCTCTGAGATCACTGGGTGCCAAGTTAATTTGTTACTGGATTTAGCCTGGATGCTTTTAGAAAGAAAATAAATTTTGGCTTGGAATCAGTGCTTCTATTTCTCCAGATATGGCCCCCTTTGATGGATTAAAGGTTTATTAAAGTTGCATACAAATATTTTTTGCCCTATAACTTGATGAATGCAATTACATGCATAAAGTAGAGCAGTTCTCTTAGAACATGAAGTTGAAAGGTTTGTAAAACTTAGAGATTATTACCATGCCCAGATCACTATAGGGCCCATGGTGTGCATCCACCCACAGAACAGCACTTCAGGAAAGTAGAAATTAGGCTACCCTCAGAGACTGTCTCCCTGGTGAGGTGAACCTTCAGGGCTGGGCAGCTCAACTCTTCCCGTTAGAAGTGTGCCAGCCATTTTCAGGTGCAGAATTGCTTATAATTGCATAGAAGAAGAGCTATGTAGCACCAGTGTATGTGAGGAAAGGCAGATAACTAAGACATTCAAATGCAAGTGTCAAGATAAAAGAAAAAAATGCACCTCTTTGTGACTCCAGGCATGGAAAAAAAGGAAGAGATAAATAAAAATATATTTGTAATGTGTGAAACGTTAATAACAGCCTGTGCTAAGAATAGTAATTCAGGATCCTGTCTAAGCAACTGTAATTGGGCTCCATGTATCATGATGCCTTTCTTTATCACAACACAGAAACAGGCAGCTGAGTGAGGACACCTATTTAAGGAGTGGCCATAGGCTGTGCCACAGCTCATATACTCTGTTATAGATATGTGCTGGTTTGAGATTGATTGACATTTTGGTGGGCAGGAAATAGCCACCCCTGGAAGTGAGGTGTGCCTGTGGATTTCCCATGAGCCCAGTGCAACACCAATTGTGGGCCAAATTTAAAGACAGACAGGGAAATGAGCCAATCAAAAGTGAAATTCGTCTCAGTAGGATATACATTTACACAGGACTGCCCGGGAATCGCTCTCTTTGGTTTCCGGCCTTGAACAGGTACAGAGCTGCGGGCTGTGCCCTCGGCCCGGCTTTCCCTCCCCAAGGCCACGGAGGCCTGCGGGTGGGGGAGGCCGGGGCCGGGCCGTGCCGAGAGCCCCTCATGAGGGAGATATCCCGGCCGGTGGTGGGGAGGATGGAAAGGAAGAGCGATGCCTCGTGCCCTGGCCCAGTTTCCCCCCAGCGTCCTGTGGGGGGAGATTGGGTCATGCCGGACCAGGCCGGGAGAGAGAGCCCCCACCCTCCCCCAGAGGGAACCGTCCCGGCAGTGAGCGGAGGGACAGAGGGACGGGCTGGCCCCAGGCTGGCAGAGAAGAATTTCTTCCCCTCTTCCCAGCGTGGAGAATCTCCCGTTTCTCCCAGCCGCGGCTCCAAGGACATCTTATCAGAAGAGCCGAGTTTACTGGCAGAAGTCCCAGAAAATGAGGTTTTAACTGCTTCTTGCCCAGATGGACCTTTTTAAGGCATGCATCCTACTCAACTGAAAGGGGAGCAGCTTGAAGGAGATGAAGAGACAGGGCTTGAGACCTGATGTCAAGGAAAAGACAGGAAAGAATCCAAAGTGGGAAGGAAGAATGAAGGAGTGGGCCAGGTTTGGCATGGACTTCTCTTGCAAAGCCATAGAACTGGACTGGATTGCTTCTATAACATGTAGAATGCTTTTTAGGGGGATGTCCTAGTCCTGTGGGGGGTGCTAATGAAGCACTGAATTTTGTCGTCCTCGGCCCCAGGGACGACCAGAGATGGGGAATGCTGGAGCATTGATTGTTGACGTCCTCGGCCCCAGGGACAGCCAGAAATGGGGAGTGTTGGAGCATTGATTATTGATGTCCCCAGCCCCAGGGACAGCCAGAGATGGGGAGTGCTGAAGCACTGATGTAATGATATCCCCGGCCCCAAGGATGAGAGAGATAACTGTTCCTTGGGATGAAGATGGAGCTGATGAGGAGAGTTTTTGGGTTTGGACTAGGAAAAAGACATTCTTAAACTGCATCCTAAAAGCTAATACAGCCCATGAGCAGTTGTGAGAGGACTGTCCCATGGGGGGCGATGTTGCACAATGGCAAGACGCGGGCGAGCCATTTGTGAAGTGTGTGGCCACAAGAGGACTGGTATTCTTGTGGGGGATCTATGGCAAAGCAGGAGGGACTCTGCTCTTCCTTTTGGGTTGGGGAAATGATTGTTCAAGGGGTGGATTGACTGAAAATCCTAGGTTCTGTCTTTTCATGTGGTTTGGTGGGAGAGTGAACCGTAGGTGGGGGGAGGATGGATGTTTTGAAAGTTTCCTTCTGGTTTCTGGTTTTTTTTTTCTTCTTTTTAGTGTTAGTTAATAAAGTTTCTTCTCTATGCTTTAAGTTGGGTGATTGTGCTCCTTTTTTTGGTCCTACCTCACAGCAGAAATTGAGAAAATATATTTTCATGGGTGCACTGGCCTTTGGTCGATGTCAAACCATGACAAGATGTTAGTTGCACTTATGGTAAGAGGAAGTTTAGGAATAGTGAATGACTTGAATGAATGACTTGAAGAAACAGTGTTTGAGAGGAAATTCAGTGAAGTGAAATGAAAGCATCTGACAGAATTGAAGAAAACTCATAGGAACTTATGATAGTGGTTGAATATTTTTAACATGGCTAACTGAGAAAGAAGAGAATAATAAAACTAATTCTTTTCAAGAGCACAAAACAACTAAGAGACTATTCAGAGTGGCTAGCAGCACTGGGTTGAAGTAGCAAAAAGAAAACATTAGCTCAGCTAGACAAAAGTGGAAAGATCAGATTTATTACACTGTGGAATAGCCTCCTGAGGGAAATATGGGAAGTGTATTGCCTGTTCATTTTAAATAATCTGGACAATGTGATGAAAAGGTTGCACTTGGAAAAAAAAATCTTGTCTCAGCAGAAAGTACACACACAAAAAAGCAAATCCCCCCAAACCCTAAACCCTCACTAATATCTCTTCATTTGTACTGTTTTTCTCTAACCTAGTCCACTTCTAAGTGGTACAGAGTAGCTTGCTGCACTTTTCCAAATTGTCCAATGTGGACACGACCCAACCATCATCTGAGGAAGAAGACCCCATTTTCCTACCACAGGGAGTGACCTGATATTAGGCAATTTAAGTCACCTGCTATCAAACAATAGGACCAAATTTATTACTCCCCAGCAAAGAATTATTTACCTGTGAAGCTCAGAGGAAATATCTAACTTTGCCTTGTACACAGGCACAGCAGTCATTGGAGCTGCAGATGAACAGCACTGATGGCTCCCCAAGAGGGATTCGATGTTGACTTCATTCCCCCCACAAAATTATATGGAGCTCTTGGGTATTGTTTGCTTCTTTTTTACTTATGGAATTGCACATATCCTCAAGTTTTTTTGCATGTTATACAAATGTCACTGTTTTGTCATCCTTCCACTTTTTGAGGGTGTAAGGGGCCCCTGCACTGGTCTTGTCACTTGTCATATAGAGAAAGGACAAAACCCAGGAGCCCATGATGCTCAAGAAACTTTGCTTATGTTTCTTCTGTGCATAGATCCCCACATACTTTAGTTGCCCGTCACAATGCCTGTAATACTGACAGCTAACTGTAGCCTCCAGCTCTATAATTTTTCCACTCTCAGCTTGTTATCTTTTCAGATTTACCAATGTACCGTAAGGTCAGGGAGGGGAGAAAGCCATGGGAATATCAGAGGTACACCATCCTGGATAAATAAAGTCTTTGGTCTTCAAACTGAGAGCTAAAATAAATTTGTGAGAGGAATGTCTTATAGTAATGCCTTATAAAACTTTGAGAGGATTTGTAAAAGAAGAAAAAGTTATTTGGGCAAATTCAAGGCATTCTGTTTCACTAAACTTACTTCATTTTCAGGCTTTTGAACCACCTTGTGGTATTTAATTTTTTTTTCTATTTCTTAATAACTGTTACTCAGGTTTTGTTGAAAATTATAATTTCGAAATTAAAATCTGAACTTCTAACGTTAAAATACTGAGGCAACCTGTTTAAGTGTCCTTAAATTCAAACACTCTAAAAAAGATGGTGTCCTAGGTTACAATGTGAAATATTCCCGAAGGTCTATATTCTATCTCCATCTTCCTGAACTGTTAAAATCAGGAGGGGCAGTGTTTTCCTTGCCTCCTCCCCCGGACCATCTCCTGCTAATGGGCCATTAACACCTTGCCTTATGAGTCATAGATAACTCCCTCCGGGAGCCATTCCTGTTTAGTGGGCCATTAAGGACCCACCACATGACTCATAGAATGACATCAGCCCATTGTGAGGACCCACCACATGACTCAGAGAATGACATCAGCCCATTGTGAGAAGCTCCGCCCGGGGGGAGGAGCCAAGCATTCCCACGGGGATATAATGTGGGCTGTCGGACAGAGCAGGCATCTGCCTTCTACTGGATTCCCAGAGGAGCAGCCTTCTCTCCCACTGGATTCCCAGGGGAAGGCCCAGACCCTTCTACATCACGACTGGACCACTGGAGGAAAACTCTGCCCTTCTACAGGATCTCTGCTTCAGCAGAACCATCTGTCACCCCAGGAGGACTACTGGAGCCACCATTCAAACTGGACTGCTACCAACACCCTGATTGACAGGGTGTCAGGTTGTATTCTAACTGTCAGGTTTTGTTTTTTGTTTAATACTGCATCTTGTTCTAATTTTCCTATTAGGTTGTAGTTTCTTGGGGATTTTTTGTTTTATTTTATTTTGTTTATACATATTAAAGAACTGTTATTCTTATCCTCATATTTTTGCCTGAGAGCCCCTTTTAATAATTTTGAGGGAGGGGCTTTGCATTTTTCTGTTACGGGAGGGGCTCCTGCCTACCTTGGCAGGCACCTGTCTTTCAAAACCAAGACAGATGGTGACATGTTAAATAAAATTCTCTGCCTTGTCTGCAGCATGTAAAACCAGTTCAGCAACAACAGGTTTCATAAAACCCCAGAATAAAGGATAATTAGGGGGAAGACTAAACCTTGATTTAACCATCTGTACAGTGCATTTGAAGTTGTGACTACAGCTTTTCTAGAAACACCCAAGGTGGCCCCTATAAAGAGAGCAGAGAAGCTGTGGAAATCATCTATAACAATAGCACTCCACTACTGCTTACAGCTTACCAACCAGATTCTCTGTAGAGACTACAGAAAAAGTGGGTTGTGCCCATTTGCGAATCCGCTTCTAGCACTGATCTCCTCACAACCTATTAATCTACAGGTGGCATATAATTAGTTTGTCTCCATTGATTTCACCTGCAAAATATTTTACTTTTTTATAGTAGTAGAGAAGATGCTAAATAGACACTACATCAAGAGATTCCCTGCAATGTTGGACATTTTCACAGTAATTAATGAGTCTAATCTAAAACAGCAGGCTACATAATGATCTCAGCAATCAAAACCTGTACCTGCTTGGTAGTATTACTGCACTGACAATTTTACATGTCTAGAAGCTTTCAACCTATGTCGGAGAAGTTATTAAAGACAGATAATGACACTATCACTATTCATCACCTTTATCCACCTCCTCAGTTCCTCCTAGGAAAGAGCAATCTTTAACATGTTCTGCTTTCTATATCTGTGCTGTAAAGTTTGTTGTGCTTTAATTGTGCTCAGTGAAGGAAGATGTGATGAGATGTGAAAAGTAATTGTTTGAAAATACCCAGTATGCATCTCATGCAAACAGTCATCATATATATTTAAGGTAAAGATCCATGCTATATAATTAGGTCAGCCACTATTTTAAGAATTGGCTTAACAAGCAGCAGCAGCCCACTTATGTGGCAGATTAGTCAGTCTGTGCAAGCAGACAGAAAGCCAGCTGGACTGAGAGAGCAGCAAAGCCAAGTACACATGGCTGTTCTGAGTGTGCTTGATGCATCCTCTTTTCCCTGGATTATTTTACTCATCCATTCCTGTTTTAAATTGACAGTTGAGATTATGTTTGTAAATGTCAGTGGAGCTCAAACTGAGGATTCAAATCCAGTCTTGTTTTTCAGTATGTCATTTCTATAGAACTTAGTTCTCCCCTACTCTTATGTTCGACGTCCATCCTGTCCCTCAGTTTCCCCATCTGATTGACTGTATTTTAATATCAAGCTGAGTTTCTCACTTCTGAGTGATCAGCCTAAATCAGTTGTGGCCCTTTTTGCTGTGTTTGAATGACATTTTAGTTCAAATATCTTTTAAACAAACATTTTAAAGAATTTTGATCAAACAGATAAAAATTATTCTGACCTTTTCTCAAATTGCTTTTACCATCTTTAGTTACCTTTCAGATAAAGATTATTTCTCTAAATTTTATGTCTATTAACATTCACTGACTGCAAAGTGCAAAATCCACTACTTAAGTATGTGCAACAGTAAATTTTAAAATCTGCACTGTTTTAAATATTATTCATTGTATTAAATATTGAAAAATTACTTCCAAATCACAAAATATTTCAAGCTGTGTATTTGGAGCTCTAATTTACTTTTGTTTCCTAACTCTTAACATGTATTTTTAAAAATTTGTTCCACAGCTGAGAGAACTGTAGGTTTTAACTACAACGTAGAGGTCTTAAAATCATCTGATTTTTTTAGCTGAAGGGTTATGCGGATCACTAAATAACAAGGTTAGCAATAACATCTTAGCATTGGTGCCACTGGAGTATGAATATTGGCTACAGATAATTAACCCATGCAAATGTGTTGAACAAATGATGAATACACTCACGGGAGCAATCAACATAGACTCCAAGATATGTCATTAAAATAAAGGCCAAAACTGTACAAAGTTACAATGCAAAAATTGTTTGCCCAAATCCAATGTTTTCTTGCCAGAGCTGAAAATTTGTAAAAGATATGGAGTGTACTAGATGAAAGCAGCAATTTTCAGTTATTTTCCTCCAACAATCATTAAAAAAAAAAACCAATCCATTGTTTATCAGTTCTTCTCCTGTCATTACTATTAACAATTTTGAGAGCTCCTCCAATGACTCCATATCCCTCCTATTCCTCAGATATGCTTTTTACCTTCTTTGATTCCTATGTGTATTTCACACTTATCTCTCACCTTCTCAGGCCAGGTCCTTCATCATCTCCAGCCAGGCCTCATGTGAATAGCCCCCAGATTGCCTTTGTCACTTGTCTGGATCCCTGTGTTACCTCATCAATAAATGCCCTTGGTGTCTTCAGATATTTCTTCCAGATATACCTTTTATCTTCTGGACCCTCTTCCCTGAGGTCTCCCTGTGTCTTTGTATAACGTCATCCCTTGCTCTCCCAGCTGTCTCTGCTTTAATCATTGGAGTGTCTTGAGATGTCTCCACTCCTTCCTACTATCCTTCCTATTCTTTTTTTCTTCCCACTTGTGTTCATACCCACTTCAAGTATGATCAAGGAGGGGGATGACTTCAGTCACCATTGCTATGCTAAACACCTTGAAACAACAGAACTGCTTGGCTGGCACAAAACCTATTCACTGAGTGTAAAGATACTTTTTTTTTTTCATCATTAACCAGAATATTTTAGCAATGTTTTCCATGTTAGTAAATTGAATGTGTCCAGGAAGCGCAAGACAGACACAAAACTGCTCTATACTCTCCTAAGGATCAACCTGTTCAGGGGACAACTTGCATTACCTATTGGTTCCACTTGGTCACATAAGCCCAATCTCACACATTTCCCCTTTTTTAACATCCTCAAGACCTGTGAAAACCAGTCCTTGGGTTAATATATGCATATGGCTTAACATGTAATTTACTGTAGCTCCTCCAATTATGCCTTTTTCTAAAGTCTTGCTTTAAACCGAAATAGTTCTTTTGTCGTTTCTTTATCTTCTCAACCATTGTTTTCAGTCCTGTAATGCCAGCTCTCTTTCCAGTCTTTTGTAATATCAGCCCTCACAGATTTAGACTTCCAAGTGATCAGGACAAGAACTGACTCTCCTTTCTTGAACAGTCCCTCATAAAATGGATACCAGATCACAGCTAGAGATTAAATGTCCTACTGCACCAGGAGCAATAGAATGTTAGCCAAAAATACAATCACACAAATTATTAATTTAGCTTTTTGGTTCTTTTTGTGAATGATTACAACAAACTGTAATGAGAAGTATTCATATTTACAAATTGGTTCAATGTCTTAAAAATTTTGAATGGTACATTTGCTCACAAATTATTTTCTGTTTATATACCTTTCAGTTCTAGATGGTCATGATTCACTACCTTGTGTAGTGAATCCACTTGTTCACTTAATGCTACCAATTTTTAGTTTCAAGAGAAGCACTGGTTTACATAAATAATTCTAATGCCTTGGGTTTAATTATTTCTTTTTGAAAGAAAAGATTTGTAGAAGTTAAACAAACTTGTTTTAAGATCCTAAAATATATTTTCAGTAAAGATTTGTATGAGCAATACTATCAGCGATTGAGAGAGATGCATGAACCCCGATTCATGATCAGGATTTCTTTTACTGAGTTTTACCAGAACTTATATACTATTCCATACAGTTAATTTCTTGTTACAATCATCATGTTAAACATTACAAAAAGACAAAACTCATGCATTTGACAAATGTTCCTTGCTTGTAAAGGGTGATTCAATCTTGTCCTTCCTGGAAGCTGGACCTAATTCACTCAGATTGTAATCTTTTAAATTTCTGTTTGCGTCTGCCAAGGGTCCTGGTTATCAGACTGGAAAAGCTAATTTAAACTCACAGCATTTTCTGACTAGTCATTTACCACACAATACAAATGTTTTGGACAGGGTATGGGATTATGGGTGGGCTGAAGCATAGATGTCTCAACATTCATTTGGAAAGACAAGGAAAAACAAGCATGATCTCCTCATGTTGGGACACCTTTTGCCAGTCCCTTACTACCAGAGGAACTGCATGGGACCGATGCCTATCTTGGTTTGTCTCACTGTTTTCTGCAGCACTGTACCTGAGCACCAGGATTATCTGATAAACTGGCAAACTTGCCCATCTGGACAACAATTCAGGGTGTTTAAATGCTCTTGCCATAAAAATCCAGCAGCCCTGCTGAATGTCCTGGCTGCTGACAGCAGATGAAGCACTGACTGCAGCTCTGACCCTAGTGGCCAGCTCAGCTCTCTTGGCTCTCTCCTGAGCTGGACCATCATATCCAGCCCTCAGCTGGTGTGCTGGTGGAACTGGAAGGATATGGTGACATCATGGTTGTAATTAATCAGCATTTAAGACCGAGTTCATATTTAGAAGTCTAAACAAGTGCTATAGCTCTTTCACTGTGTTTAACACTGATTGAAGGGATGACTGTAATGACATGGGGGCTAGCTTTTCCTTGGGGGCTCTCCAATATGGTCAGTGGCATCTGAGCAACCCTTATAAAGTCTGGTGAAAGAGAAGGAAGCAGAACCTGGTCAAGACGAGGAACTTGTATATAAATTCAGAGTTAAATGTTGCCATTTCCAGGACCTAAAACACTGAAGGAAATTATATTATGTCAGTATTGTAGTATAAAGACAATGCACACTTTCATTGTTGGGGTACGTTAAACAGATCTTACGGCCCATCTGGATTTTCAGGAGAGATGTGCTGATTCATTTCAGGTTCATCTTTCATTACTGATTAGTGGTGGATCATTTTTCTTTGTAGAAAAACATACATGAAGAAGGAAAGTTTGCTTGGTGATTTTTTTATGTACCAGCCAACACTTTCTCATCTCAGAATAGCTCCAGATCTTTATAAAAAAAAGATTTTGTAACTTATAAAAAACCCAAACCAATGGAAGGTTAAATAATAGATACTTTGTTAAAAAAAAACCCACAACACTTTCAAGTTCTGATAATTTGCCTCACTAACTCTAGTGCACTGCTCCCTGGGGTTATATCCAGAAGCTTTGAAATCCATTAATGGACAGATATACAGGAAGCTGAGGGATGGGAATAGTCACACTGCGTAAGTTTAATGACCCATTGTCCTGATTTTAACCCCAGCCAGCAGCCAAGTCCCATGCTGCCACTCACTCACTCCCCATCAGCAGGATCAGGGAGAGAATCAGAAGGGTAAAAGCTGGAAAATTCATTGCTTGAGATAAAGACAATTCAATAGGGAAAGCAAAAGCATGCACAGGAGCAGGGGAAAACAAAGAATTTATACACTGCTTATTGTGTGTAGGCAGCTCTCAGCCACCTCTAGGAGATCAGGGCCTCATCATATGCAATGGCCACTTGAGGAGACAAACCTCGTCACTCCAAACATCCCCTCCTTCTTCTTCTTTCCCCCACTTTATATACTGAGCATAATGTCACATGGTCTGGAATATCCCTTTGGTTGGATGGGGTCACCCATCCTGGCTGTGTCTCCTCCCAGCCTCCCATGCACCCCTAACTTCCTCACTAATGTGGCAGTAGAAAAAGCAGAAAAGGCCTTGGGTCTGTGTAAGCCCTGCTCAGCAACAAAAACATCTCTATATTATCAACCCTGTGCTCAGCACAAATCCAAAACATAGCCATATGCATCGCTGTGAAGAAAGTTAACTCTACCCCAGCCAAAACCAACATACCCATCTAGTGCTATATTTTGTTTGCAGAGTAAACATATCAGGTGCTGCAGAGAGATGGAACCTCCTAATAGGAAACCACAGGTTTGAGGGATTGCTCTGATGAACAGTCAGGTGAGATAGATAGGGAGATTAGATAGATAGATAGATAGATAGATAGATAGATAGATAGATAGATAGATAGATAGATAGATGGATGTACTGCCAGAGATAGCTTAGGCTTCCCTGTGCAACATCACCATCAATGCTCTACATTGCTCTGGAGCAACTAATTTTTAAAGCCTAAAAGGGAATAGCTCAATCTCTGTCCTAGGCATTGATTGAAGGGCTGTCAAAATGTTACTGGATTTGGAGATGTTATGTAAGATCTAGGCTAAGCAGAAGAAGATGGCTTCTCTCACTGGCTACTCATCAAGCATTCACAAACTTGGGTAAGAAACTACCAGCTTGAAAAGCACACACTAGCACTGCCCTATGCAAAGCCCAGGGTGGGACTTCCAAAATATGTTGTGTTTCATAATCCCACCCCTCCTGCTGAGCTTCTCCCTGGGTGAAGGATTGTAAATATCACAGAAGCTGCTCGCCCCAAGACATGCTGCCAAGCAGCTTTCTTTTACAATTACCCCATACTAAACCACATTGTAAGATAATTATTTCATTAGTTGGAATGCATGTTGGGACAGAGCAATTTTTGCCCTTTCCTTTTCATCTCCAGTTAGGAACAACTTGGGAAGAGCCGCAGAGGGAAGAGAAAGCCTTTGAACACCCTTGTGTTTACTTTTCTTTAATAGCTCTGAATCCAGAGAAAGTTAGGGAGTTCACTGGCAAGAGTGACAGACCTGGCCAAGAAATTCACAAGCCTTACATGATTTATCTTATTCTGTGTGATAAAAGTGCAAGGAAAGTTAAAAATACTGGCCTGCTTGACCAGCTGTGATCAGACATAGCTGTTTCATGAATTCCAGAGGTCATCTATTATATCCCCACACTGAAAGGCAGATAGGTGAGCACTCTGCTTTGCCATCACTTAAAATAGAGAGAGTTAATCAAACATACTGAAACATTTAATATAAGCAAGCCCAAGGCAATAGACAGGACAAGATTTAAATCTTTCAGAGAAATAGATTGCTGCTCTCTGATGAGCGGGCTGAAAGATGTAGGACATTTCTAAAGCTAAACAAATGGGACTGAAGAATACAGACTTTGACTATAAAAACAGATGTTCTGGCAATGTGTTATCTATCATGTGCAAAACAAGATCCGAAATAAATACGGGGTTTCTGAAAATGAAAGAATTTGTTCAGCATGCATGAGCTTCAAGAAAGACACAAGTCAGAGATGAAAGTCGTGCTGCATTTGTCCAGAAAAGAGGTGCAGTGACAATTACAGCAGGATTACAGAAGGAATTGAGGGCTTGTTGTAACAGGATGGAGCCCCCTTCAGTGTGCTCCCCGTGTGCCCTTCTGGGACATACAGTGGTCTGGTTCAGTGCTCAAATCCTACAGAGTGGGTTACATGGACTGACTGCTAGTTTTCAGTCATGTGCCTCTTCCTTTCGCATGTGAATCTCTTAAAATGAACTCCCACATTTATTTCTTCCTCCTCTGGTTATTTTATTCTCATCACTATAAATAACAATTGGCTTGGTGGGCATTGATCTGTAACACTCATGCATATGGAGAGTGTTGATTGCTAATTGAAGAAGCATAAATCCAGTGATCTGTGGAAGGTTTGCAGTGTAACAGGAAAACTTATTAAAGTAAAATTATCAACTTGAGAAATAGTATGTTTAGAGTTCCTTTCTCCTCAGTTTATTAAAGCAACCATGACTGGTATCAGCAGAGGTGGCTGATACAGAGCTAAAAATTGAATCCAAACAGGAAAAGGTAAATAAAGGAAATGTATCCTAGAAAAGTTTCTCTTTTAATATTCAGGGATGTAATCTGGACAAATCATCTGGATTACCTTCAAATTAATAATCCCACAATTATGTGCACAGTCACACAGCATGAAGACTAAAATCAGTAAGATCTAGAGCGACTGATATCTGGGCTTGCTCGTTTCAGTTGTTATTGAAACACAGATATATGTTCCTGCTACACACTGTGAGGAAAGCTCATTCTCAGGATAAGGCACTGAGAAATGGATTGAATCCAGTGATTAATTTGACCTATGTGTCACAGCATGCGCATACTTGCACCTGCACACAAAGGCATAAAACCAAAATATAGGTTATTTGATACGAAAGTAAAATAATCTGTGGTGGCACTGCTTCAGAGAAAAAGTGTATCTCACAGCATCACACCCTTCCCTTGGTTGTTTATTTATCTTGCCCTGATCCTCACAGTTATTACAAAGTGGCTGAGTGCACAACTGATATCTTCCTCTAATCAAAATTGGAGGTGGTTTGCTTCACAGAACAAAAACAAAGATGAGGAAGAGAAAGCAGAAGAGGCAGGGGATGGATCCAAGGATCCTGCAGGTGTTTGTGTACCACCAAATGGGATTTTCACAGTTCATCCCACTACCCTGCAATGGCCTCATCCCAGTCCATCAAAGTCAAGCTTCCAGACAGCTTGCTTTCTTCTGGGTCTTGTACTGCAGCCTGCCATCCCTGTGCACCAGAAACACCAGACCTGTGCTGCTTAACTTGTACAGGTGCTTATCACAAACCCACTTGAGAGGTAGCAAGGGATACAGCTCAACAGTACCGATCACAGCAGGGCCTATATGCCCATCAGTTAAAAGAAGTTGCAGTGCCTTGAGTGACACCAATTTCACTGCAACATATTTATCAAATTGTTTAAGCAAAGCTGAAGGGAATTAGGTGAGACAGATATAAAGTGTTACATTAATTTCTAATGCATGGATTTGAAGGAACTGGATTTAAAATAGATGTGGCCTATAAAACGGTATGTGACAGTAAATAAACATAAAAGACTGGGTTTGAAGGTTAAAATGAGGTTTTAAAATGAAGGATGCTAGTCACACTAACATTTTGTTTCAGCAAAACTAATCTGCTCATTCTCTTTCTAAGAATCCTATCACTGCCCTGAGAACATTTTTTTGTCCTCCTGTGCTCTTGTCTGGCCCTGGAAAAGTAGAGCTCTGGGACCTCTGATCAAACTGCTTGGAAAAGAGCTGTGTGACAGGGAGCTGTGAGGAGGCTTGTCAGGTTTTCTCCCACTTTGCTTCAGAGCTTATTTTAGCTCACTTCACCTTTGGGGAAACTTCCTGAGCTACACTGCAAACATGCTTATATATGGCTGTGTACCATACTCATCCTGACTCACAGACTGACTTCCCACCTGCACCTCAGCCCTGACCCATCATCATCACAATTATGCTGATGTTCAGAACCACTGGCTGCCCTGCTGCTCCTGGGGTGGTGGAACAAGGTCTGTCAGGCAGGTCCTGCCCTGACAGTTCCTATGGAGGCTGGCCCTTACTGCTGCTGGACAAATTCTGGCATCCAGCTTTGTAATTTCTGAGGCAAAAAAACATCTGTATGTCTTGTTTTGAGCATTAGGACAACAACCATATGCAAGCATCATCGCATTTTAGTTCATATATTTACAGAACACTCAATTCCTTCTAGTGAAAAGATTTGGACCCATTATTAAAGATGTTACACAGGCTTTCATCTTAAAAGTGAAATTTGCTTAATGGCCACTATTCAGCATGTATTTATCATCCTTGGTTACTACAAAATATTCTCAATGCCCAAAAACTATTCCCAATGACAGTTCTCAGCTTTTAGTTCCCTGACAAGCATGTAGACAACTGAATGGAGTAGTGCAAAAAAACAGAAATATCTTCCTAAGTCTTGGTTAGTTCCCCTGGTGCTTTTTTAAATCTTGATGCTGAGTTACCCAAACCAAGAACATATTGCTATGCAGTCGGTGGAGTTATTTTAATAGACTAGCAAGTGTTAAGGGCCAAAGGTAAGTTTGGAGTAACAGTGGCAAAGCCATTTAAAACTCTGGCTGGTGATTAAATTTTCATATTGCTTAGCCTTACATTCAAGGGCAAATATCGTCTTCCAGCAAATGAGCACAATCTGGACATCAGCAACCGTAAACATCTCATGGGAGTTCTGCCCCTACAGGCAGCATTAGGGTTGTAAGAAAAATGAAAAAATAGGGTTCTAGCAGGATTCCTGGTCACTCCATGTCTGTGTGGATGTCACCATGCTCAAGAAGAGCAAGCACAATGTGGTGGCATTTTTGCTGAAACAAGTGAGGCAGAGCAAACTGAAGTTGTGCTGTGTTTCTTCCCATTGATTTCCAAGTATGAGTACCAGCCCCCAGTACTGATAAAAGCTGTCCATGCTCATTATATTTGTGGTACATATATGAACATACTGTACACACCCCTGCCTAATTAGTTGCCCACATCGTTGTAGAATGGCTAGTTTATCTTATTTCTCCTTTTTCTTACAGTTTTGAGGCTCTTGTCCATTGCCTCCTATTCCAAATTATATTGTAAATCCGTAGTCTTAAAAAGAACTGTGTCTGCTGCACTTGATGCAGTGTGGGATATGGTCTGTCACCAGGACAAATCAGCACTTTCACAACAGAGGATAATAAATAACAGATGGAAAGTGCAACTGGACAAAGTTTGCAAAGTGCAAATTTTCTTGTGATTCTGTGATTTCTGCTATTAAAACTTTGAAATAAGACTCTTTCTCCTGCAAGCTGAGGGAAAAACATAAAACAGCAGTATATTTTCAATAGATTAATATTAACATAGTAAACTTGGATTTATTAGGCCCCAAACCCTCTAAAAATCTTTGGGTTTGGTGAATAACCCAGAAAATGCTTTCATGGTATCATATTTTCTGGCATTTCCTTGCAATGTTAAAACACCATGGGAGGCCACACACCATGTTTCAAAACCGTAGTGTCTTGAGATGGCCTGTTTGTTTTGGTTCCAAGGGACTGAGTTTCCTCTTGTTCAGTACACTATAGTTGCTCTTGGAGTGATAGTATCTTTTCTAACTTGCCTCTAATTAAAGCTGCTTTGTAATAATGCATGTGCTCCCAGTTAGGATGGAAGCACTGTTTACAGAGTATCTCTTTCACACAAATTTCTGCTCGGGTGCATTTGCTGCCTAGAGCTAATGAAAGAAAATTTTTGAGTTGAAATTAACTGCTGAGACTAAATTGTAATTAATTAAATAGCCCCATGGGAAGGCCAGAGTATGCTTATGCTTCTCCTTACCAATCACTTTTACCTTTCATTTTTTTTTTCCATTTGTACTCTTTCTGTAAGAAATTATTTTTATGACTCCTCTTCAAGAAGTTGGTCCTTGCTACAAAAATTTTGAGAACGTGTTCAAAATAGTTTTTTAATGACATAGGTTTCTGGTCATCTGTGTGAAGCCTTCTGCTATGCTCCAAGAAACACTAAGGTAACCACCCTGAAAGAGGGGAGAAACAGTGGTTTTCATCACCCATCATGTCTCATGGATTTGGGACAACTCCAGAGTATGATATGAACAGGGAATAACCCATCCCATCCGAACACTGCAGATCTTGCTTGCAGAGTATGTAGAAAAACAACAGCTTTAGAGAACTCCCAAAGCTGAGAACATAATGAATGCAGCCCTGCCTATCTCTGGCATGTTCTTGTTGTCAGGGCTTGAAAATGGATCGATACAAAACAGAATGGCCTGATTTGTTTCTCCGATACAACTTCATCAAGCTCTCGACAGCCCATGATTGCCAGTGAAGCTGCTGGGGCTGCCCCTCTGCCAGAGGCACTGCCTCACCCTTCCTGCCAGTGCCTTCCAGAAGCATCACCTGGCCAACTCCAGGGACTTACCTCCTCACAGCTTACAGTAGACTGTTAGATGACCATATGGGAGAGAAAAGCTCATGTGTACTATTCAGTCCTATAGCTTCGCTTGCAATTTCCTCTGTGTGCACACCAACAGAGCAAGCACTGTCATTTGAGGTAGAAATTACAGCAGGGCAGATACAAACCACCTAAGAAGTCTAATATGCACCTCTAGAGAAGATTAAGATTTAATAATTTAATATTAATGTTTTTCCTTTAATGAAGGGGTGCAAAGTACTAAATGTTGGAATAATTCACAGTAATTCTCAGCTTTAAAGTCTCCAGTGTCTTTATCCTGGCACTAGACTGGTCAAAGATCTAGAGAAACATCATTAAGCCCTGGCAACAGGAGTCATGCCAGCATGGAAGGGGACCTGACAATATGCAATGTACTTTCTGTCTGATACCCATAATTCACTACAGAAAGTGGTAGGTATCAGCAAACACTGTCTGTTTATTGACATATGGCAATGTTATTTCAAGAATATTGTTTTGCAGCCTCTAGATTGTACTTCACAGAAACTTCACCCCTGTCCTTAAAAGCTGAGAGAAAGAACCTGCCAATTACCTTGTAGAATTACACAATCTTTCCAAATCTTGAGGCCATTTATTATTAAGGCAATTATTCTGAGGCTATCATATATTAACTGGGCAAGCAAATTGGCTGTCATGGTCTAACCCCAGACAGGACTGAGCCCCACCAGACAACTTGCTCATTCTTCTGGCAGGGCAGAGGAGAGAATCAGAAGAGTAAAAATGAGAAAATATGAGTTGAGATAAAGATAGTTTAATAGGAAAAGCAAAAGCTGCATGCATAAGCAAAGCAAAACAAGTAATTCATTCACCACTTCCTATGGGGAGGCAGGTGTTCAGTCACCTCCAGATAAGCAGGGATCTATCATCTATAACTATTACTTTGGAAGGCAGATGACACAGCTTCCAATGTCTCCCTCCTCCTTTTTCTTCTCCTAGCTGTATATGCTGACCATGATTGGGGGCAGCCCATTTGTGTTCTCTCCCAACTCCTTGCGCAACCCCAGCCCACTCACTGGTAAGGTGGGATGAGAAACAAAAAAATCCTTGATGCTCTTTAAGCCCTACTCTGCAAGAGTGGAAACATCCTTGTTTTATCAACACATTTCCAACACAAATCCAGAATAGAGTACCATACTACCTACTGTGAAGAAAATTAACTCCATCTCAGCCAAAGCTAGCCTGTTAGCATATCACCTAGATGTGCTGGAGGCAATTTCCATACTGAAATATCTTTCCATGTGTTGTCATGTTCCTGTGTATCTGAAAATGGGCAGAGCAATGACTTAAATCAATCACTTAAAGTAAATTTTCCTCTCCAAAAACAGGATTCTAGGATGTTCAGGCAAATGAAATGTGGGCGCAAACACAACATTGTCTGATTCAAACTATCTACAGTATCCTCTAATAGATGCATTATCATAAGAAGCGCCCCAATAAAGAGGACAAACTATTGCAATCCATTCATTTTTACGCCCCTGTGAAAATAACCTATTTCTCTTTGGACAGAATTCTGGCTTTTCCAACTCTTCTTTTCTATACCAATACTGTGAGAGGGCCACAGAGCATTTAGTTTAATATTTCTTCTATAACTTCTGAAGTTCTATTTCCAAGGACACGACTGTGGGAACACTCTGATAAATCCTTCCTCCTTTTATTCTATAAACTCTCTCTCTTATGTCTTGAGATAAAATTATACCTGCACTTCTGCAACCTCTTCTCTTGAGGATAGCACAGTGATTATCAATTAATGTTAAGGAATTATGCTTTTAGTGGCACGGTAGTACAGATATGAGCACAAGGCTGTGTTGGGACTAAATATCTTCCACTACCTCCTTGAGAGTGGGGTCAGGGCTGACAGAGGCTAAAACTGTGAATCCCATCCTAGCACTCAACAACATGTACTCTTAACACCTCTTTTAAAGTGTCTGCTGCCATAGTGAGAGTCTGGGCTGAAGACCAAGAAAATAATTTCACTGATTTCAGTGGGTCTTGGGTTAACCTCTAGAACTGATTGGGTGTTTCAGCATGGATTATACCTGACATCTATACAGTAGATAGATTTTGCTCATAGAAAACATGGGTTGAGAGGTTTCTCCCATTTAATAATTTCTGTGATATATGGTATTTTATTTATTTCCTCTGAATGAAATTCTTTTCTATTTGTATTTATTTAAAGAATTCCTGCTCAGAAATTACTGACAGATAAAACCCCTTATCAGTGCAAGACACTATATCACACTGAGCAAATTATAGTACAGCAAACCCCCTCAATCGTTCAGAACTTTCACAGATGAAAGCAGTGCTAACAGTGCTACTGCATGAAAACATGCAGTACAGGAATTCAGGGCAACAATCCAAAAGGTTCACCAATGGCCAGAGGACATATATGTATGTTTATGTTTTATATAGATATATATAAAACCACCTCTTTAACTAAGAAGCAGTCAGGAAAGCTAGTCATTTGATGTTCACATCTGCCTCCACTTGTACATAACAAGCCAAAGGAACATGCAAGGCCTGCTTTACTGAGTCAAGCCTTAATACGAGGTGTGCCCTGAGTATCTCCTTAAAAAGCTGCACTATCACAGTGGCACTTATTGTTCAACACTGTGGACTTGGGAAAGATGTCATATAGCCATTGGGTGCAAAAATTCATCCAGGAGGGTTCTGAACAGCTCCTTCCTCCCTGGCCAAATACCTCTGTCTCAAAGAAATCAAGAAGGGCTACCTGGCTCTCCTAGCCACTCGACTTGTCCTCTTTCCTCCTCCTGCACTACCATGTTCCCCTCACATAGAATAAAATCATAGTGAAAGGAAAGAAAAATCTCCCTCCCTGACATCCAGATCTCTGAGAGTAGGACTCTGATGATGTGGCATGAGCACCACAAGTCTGCATTGAGCGACAAACTGCAGGATCTGAAGGGCCGTCTCCACAACATACTCGTGCTGAGATTTGTGTGGTTTATTTCAAAACCCATGGTGTTCCCCCATCCCTGACAGTTTTCAATTTCAAAACCAGTAACAGTGAACAAAAATTATTTGTGGAGCTTCCAATTATGTAACAAATGAGAATGTTGTTTCAAAAGGTTTCATGGACTGACCTAGCCTTACTCCCACTGCAGTCAATGGCAGAGCTCTAATTGACACCAGCAGAAGTAGAATTAGGGTGGTGGGAAACTGTTTTGAAAATCGGATGGAAAAAAAATCTCTGAACCACATCTGCTTTCCCTTTCCACCCTGTCTTCACACACCCACACCCGTCTCTCGGTCTCCCTAGCTGTGGTGAAATGATGCACTAATTGGTTCCACATGGACAAGACCACACAGAGGAAGTAATGTTGCTATAATATAATCTAATCTGTGATAAATTGCAGTACACTCTGAAATTTGGGTCGAATTGAAATTTATTAATTATAGCAAACAAGACGTAAGCAAACCAGCGCTGGGTGACAGGGGAGTCTCGCTCCACCACTGCCACACTAAGAGCCTGTTCCAGTCCATCTTTTATACAGTCCCATTTCCTGCTGACGTGTCTTCTTAGTTGTACTCTGCGTATGTCTCCTACTGTTGCTAGGTGGTCGCATCCTGCCTCCTGATGGTCCTTGGATAAAGGTTGGTAGTCTTCCTTGGGTGTCTTCCTTCCTTATTTGGTGTTCCTGTTCTGATTTCTGGAACTCAAAGCTTATTTGAGCAAGTACTTATTGAGCAAGAGCATATTTATGTATGAGTTTTATCTTAATCTAAATACTTTTGTTTCCTGTCCTTGTGGTTTCTCTTACAAGGACTTTTAACTTTCTGTCCTTGTGGTTTATTTTACAAGGACTTTAACTTTCTGTCATTGTGATTTGTCCTTCTTAATGAACAAAACATCCTTTAATTTACCACATAGTCTAATCAAAATAATTCTCAGGTCTGAGTGAGCATTTAAATGAAAACACAGAGCAGCCCTTGACAGTTCATTCTTGCTGTAAAATGACTGAAAGCTGTGGGTAATTTCAATCCAAGATGAGTTCCTAGCTTGTTTGCCTTTCCATCATACATCTCTTAAATCCTAATTGTATGTAATCAACAGTATAAGCAACATGATTCTTCTTGTAGTTGACAAATTCCTGGGTATATTTTGCATGCTTTCAGATAAGTACACAAGAGTATATAATCTCTTTCTACCTGAGAGTGCTTTACATCAGGTAATTACAACTTAGCTTAATTGAAAACGTTCTTGAAACAGTGTCTTTTAGATCCACAAAGCTAATTTAAGGAGCCAGTGGGCATGATTAGGTCAGAAAACAATTAAGGCCAGCTGGGAATTAAAATGAAGGTCACAGATGAGTGACTTTATTTTTGGCTGGACTTTCCCAGCAGGGTGTTTCTTCATTACATCAAAATAATAATCCATCTGGGTGCAGAATAAGGCAGGTCAGCCCTTTTGCAAAGTGACCAGAAAGGCTGTATTATGACTGCCTCATCCACATCTAGCCTCCTAAAACATGATTTTTGGGGTTTCTGAGCATCCACCTTTCTGATCTACTCCACTCTTTGGGAGGGTCCAATACACCAAAGAGAAGATGACTTTACATGAAGGATTAGCTAGACTGACAGGGCTGAAGACCCAGGCAGACTGTATGCCTCCCATACCAGTGGATCCAAAAGCCATGGTGCTCGTTGTCCTCCTCACGTCTGTCAGGCTGCAGTAGCTGCTCCTGCAGGAAAGGTGAGCCGGGACCAGATGTAAGCCTTGCATGGATCATGGGAACTGCTCCCCAGGGCTGAACGCAGGGGCAGAGATCAGGCTGGTAACAAAACCCACGGGCAGCTGAGAGCATCAGACAGTCCAGGGTCTAGCCAGAGAGCTTAGCCAGGAGCAGCAGGAAACAGGTCAGAGATGGGCCCTTTCTTTTACTACTGTCCAGCAGATCAGATGATGTCACCCACAGCTCATAGTGACATTGTGATCCAGATTCAAAAGAACATGACTTGATTATAATTAACAGAACAATACTGTGCATATTTGTGGGAAGAAGTTTCATTTCTTAGGTGATTGAAGGTGCAGGTTAAAAGATAAACTTCAGCCAACTCTCAGAATGTTATCCTGCTCCTTACAAGCTATTTTTCATAGGCATGAGTAAAAATGAGTAAGTACCACCAACTCCAATGCTATTTCACTGCTCTTGACAAATTAATTTTGTTCATAACAATAATAATAACTAACCCTCTGCATGTATGACAGTATTTTGCATTTTGTAATTTGGATGAAGACATGAACAGATTTTCATAGCATCCTTGTCTGTCAAGTATTGTGATCCTGAATCTACAGATAAAGAAACAGCACATTTACCCCAACAGATTTTAGACAGTGAAACAGACTCTAGACAGTGAAACAGACTCAACCTTGTTTACATGTGGGTCTTGACTACATTAGGCTCATGCAACAGTGAAAGAATTCAGGGAGGATATATGTAAGGAAACCAATTATTGTACCATTTTTGTAATATGGACTTCTTAAAAAGCAGCCTCAACTATTCATTTGTAAAAGAGAATATAATCACAATATCTGACTACTCTAAGAATCACATGAGTACAAAGTGCAAGGTTTGTGAGCTCAGTTCTATCCTCATACTCCAGACAGTTCTTACTGATTCTTTTCCACTATGCTGAAAACTCACCTGATTTTTAAGATTTGTTTTTAATAAAGCTAAAGAATTAATAAGTGATGAAGTTACATCATGGAGCAATGCACAAAATATGTACCTGTCATAAACTAACAGTGTAATTTTAAAAATCACATAGGTTTGAACATTTTACAAACAGAGTGTACGACCATGTTGAAAACAAATGTAACTCATATTTAGAGCATAATTCTACTTAAATTTCTATTCAGATTAAACTTGTGCTGTTTATGAAGCTTGAAAAATAAAAATTTTAGGAGAGGATGTTATGAAAGTCTAGTTCTCATTTCTATGTCAGTTTTTCCACATTCATCAATTGTCCACACTTGGTTTCCATTGTACTCCCTAAGAGGAATCTTCCAGTTCTGAGCTTGTCTTCACTTCTGATTAGCACATACACGACAGAAGTAGCTGACTTCTTTTTAAACATCCCATTTCACACTGAGGAGCATAACTGTAGGGTTTGAAAAAGATTGGCCTAAAAGCCGATGCATTTCTTGGTTTTTTTAAGAAAACTCCTAAGTTCACTATGCAGAAACAGCTGCAGAAAACCTATTTGATTGCTTCAGGACTGTTGAACCTATTTCTCCTAAACTGGGCCAAAGAAGTTTACAAAAAGATGCTTCCAACTCTGGCTGGCTAGAGTGCTGTAGGAAAATGAGATATATTAATGGATTAATGGATCCGGGAAGTAACTCAAGTACCCTAGTCCTACCATGATCCTCAATTTACTCATTATAAGTTGCCTCTAAAAAAAGAGAAAAAGAAGCTGAGCTGAAGTATTTGGCCCTACGCCCATCTATCAGAGTGTATGTCTACAGCTCAGTCACGACTAGATGTGCATGTCAGGAAGGTGAAATCACCAAGGCATTAACTCACCCATGAAACCTTGGGACTGTGGGATTGAGAAAATAAACTTAACTCAGCCACAATAGTCTCCACTGAAAAAGTTGGTAGATAATAGTGCAAATGTTTAATAATAACATAGATATGGCATCTGCCAAAAAAGATTTTACACAAATATAAAGTTCATAGCACCAGGCCACATCAATAGCCATGAGATGGTAGTATACTGAATTGTCAAGGAGGAAACCCTACAGGCATGCTAGTTCCCCCACTGCAAGTGAGGGAGAGATTCTCCATTTCTTACCATTTCTGGAGTTGCAGCCAGGCTCAAGCAACCCCCGCAATTAGTACAGACAGTGAACAGTTATGTATCTGCATCCATGCAATGTGATCATTTAGGTCATGCCCAGAGAAATCAGTCATGATCACCGGTTCCCTCAATGAGCTCTGTACAGGAGTGCACTATATATGAGCCCTTTCCACGCAGATCTTCTTTGCTAAGAAATACACTGTGACACTTTATTACCCTTCTCTCAAATAAATGTCCTTAATACAATCACTGTGTTTTCTTACCTCAGTGGTCTCCATGTGTAAACATTCAGATAATTCTGCATCGATGATGGCCTTTTCTGTGAACCATTGACATTCTCTGTAATCCTGTTTCAGGAATGATGGGGAATTTGAACAGTGCCTAAAATTTGTGTAGGTACACAATAAAGTGAAAAATGTCACCCAAAAGAAATTATCTATTGTTATTTATGCAGTTTATTAAATTAATCAATTTATCCTAAGCATGTATGTATCATGCTTTACCTATGCAAATAGATAGGAATTTGTCTTGGTTTTGAAAGACAGGTGCCTGCAAAGCAGGGCAGGAGCTTCTCTTGGAATAGAAAATGTAAAACCTCTCCCTCCAAATCATTAAAAGGGGCTCTCAGGCAAAAATATGAGCATAGGAATAACAGTTCTTTAATATGTATAAACAAAATAAACTAAAACAAATAAACAACAAAAAAACCCAACAAACTACAACCTAATAAGAAAATTAGAAAATGCAGTATTAAATAAAGAAACAAACCCTGACAGTTAGAATACAACCTGACATCCTGTCAGTCAGGGTGTTGGTAGCAGTCCAGTTGGAATGGTGGTTCCAGTAGTGCTCCTGGAGTGATAGATGGTTCTGCTGAGGCAGAAATTCTGTAGAAGGGCAGAGTTTTCTTCCAATGGTCCAGTGGTGATGTTGAAGGGTCTGGTCTTTCCTCTGGGAAATTCAGTGGGAGAGAAGGCTGCTCTTCTGGGAATCTAGTAGAAGGCAGATGCCTGTTCTGTCCAAATGCCCAGATTATATTCAGGTGGGAATGCTTGGCTCCTCCCCCTGGGCAGAGCTTCTCACAATGGGCTGATGTCATTCTATGAGTCATGTGGTGGATCCTCACAATGGGCTGATGTCATTCTATGAGTCATGGGGTGGGTCCTTACAATGGCCCATTAAACACAAATGGCTCTCGGAGGGAGTTATCTATGACTCATGGGGCAAGGTGTTAATGGCCCTTTAACAAGAGATAGTCCAGGGGAGGAGGCAAGGAAAACACTGCCCCTCCTAATTGTAACAGTTCATGAAGATGGAGATAGAATACAGACCTTCTGGAATATGTTACATTGTAACCTAGGACATAATTTTACATGTGATTTCAGTTATTTTAAATATCAGTTTTGTTTCTTGTATTTGCAATTCAGTTGCTTAGTAAGCCAGAAAAGTCCTCATTTTTGTACTAGATTTGTTAGTATTACTGGAACATGTCTTTTGTGAACTTGTTCTTCCCTGTATAGATAGACTTTGATTAGTTTGATGGTACTTGTCTAATTTTCACAGTGTGCTTGATATTTTAGCTTTTTTTTCCCTCTATCTGTGGCTTACTATCAGTGAAAAAATAAAGTATTTGCATGACATGAATCTAAGTTATGATTTTTAGTTATGAACAGGTAATCCATTCCATCTGAATGCAACTGCTCTCAAGACTCCTTCAATGAGAGCTTGATAGATCAGTCCTGTTACTGAATTTGGTGTTGCTTTCATGACCACTCTCACTACCAGCACCATCCTGATATCACCAGATCAAATGGGGCAACAGTCTTTTTTCAAGGAGTAATATATTCTGGTTAGAAATATAACAGCTAAAAGCATAAAAGTGTTTCCACCCCCAGCAGCTGATTATGCAGGGGTTAGTTCATTTTAATTTCTTTCAAAAGTGATCTTCCCTTCAACAAGCTTTGTTTTTTTCACTCCCATTCTGGTCTAAATCCTTGTGGTTCAACCAGGAATTCATAAATCTTTATTTCCTCAGGCACTTCTCTTTCTGCTTTCATCGAGTATTTATTTTTATGGTAATACTTCAACATCTTAAACCACTGCTAAGCAATTTATCATAGTAAATGGCATTTCCTTTATGTTATGTCCTTGTTCTTGTACCTTATATCTAGTTTGTTTCAGATAGTAAGCTCTTAGCTATTGCATCCAGAATTTCCAAAAGGGATTGGTTATTTTTTTTAGTTTTTAACCCGAAGAGGGCTCAGCCTAGAGGTTCACAATGAGGTATAGCACAGCCCCACCATTAGGTCATACCAGGCTGTGTGAAATGCAGTTGTTGTCAGTAACTGCCAGGGACAGACAGATTCTTTCCATAACCAGCATTACTGAACTTACACCTCTTGCTTCCCCATTTGAAATATTTGATGAGGAATTTCCCAGCCTGGGACCACTAACAGCAATGCTCCCCCAATCACAAAGGAAGGGAAGCGTGGAGACATCTTCAGAGAACATGAGGAGACCATGAAGAAAAGAAACAAAAACAAACCAGAGCTCTGGAAGAACCAGAGCAATGACCTACCTGCAGTAGGAACTAACAAACTGGGCTGTTTTGATTCCCCTTCCTTTGCTGCTGCCCACCAGCACAAGCACCTCACACAGACAAATATGTCTCTATCATATCACTTCCCTATCTACGATATCTTTTCACAGTTTGTCTTCAGGGGGTAGCGCTTTCTCAGACCCTGATGGGCACCTTGACAGGGCTTTGCTCAGTCTCTGGAGGGGTCTTTGGTCCTAGTCTTCAACTCCACCACTTAATTCAGCTATAGATACTTCAGCTTAATGGGTGACATTAGTAGGAAGAGGCTGGCAAGGGCTGATCCACCACTGCTGCTGAGCTGTGCCATTCTGCAGGCTCCACTTGTCCCCAAAGTTCTTGTCTATATCAGCATTCAAAGCCATGGCTGAGGTGACATCTGCTCAGACAAGTGCCTTGCTCTTGCTGCAACCATCCTGGCTGTGATGGCTGAGCTCATCTATGGGCTTTGTAACCATTTATAGACAAATATATGGGCCTGGCAAGGCATCACTGGGATGAGCCAGAGCGAGAATTGAAAGAAGTAACCAGGGAGTACAGTCATGAGCCACAGTTTAACATGACTGCAGAGTTGTTATACCTCTCCCACAGATATGGGCTTTGGGTAAGAGAGGGAAGGGGAACAAAGAAATCCTCCAGGAAAGTGCTTGAACCCATTAGTGAAACCTTCTCTCTTACTTGAGACCCTTTTGTTCACTGATCATTGCTGATCAGTCATTTCAGCACTGAGGAAACAGTTCCAGCTGGCTCCATGTGCATTATGACATGAAATCAAGAGCATCTCTAAATGCATCTCCTTGGTCCTTACCTGCATTCCGTTTCAGTCCTCTGATGGGACAGGGTGATCTCTCCCTTCAGGAGCTACAGGCCACAGGGCTTGCCTATTAGCATGTTTTTTCTCTGCTTTAGCATAAGAGTTTGTTAGCCATATAATAAAGATGGAGCTGATTAAAGCATGTCTGGGCCTGGACTAGTACGTCATCACAGCCCTTTGGAGCCGGCAGCATTAGACAATACTCCACACCCCAAGAAGGAGAATGAATTTTCTCTTACTTGGCACAGTTGTATCTAGCTTGCTATGCACTTCACTGACATGAATCATAAATCCCTTTATGGGTAGGCAAGCTGATGTACTGCACAATTGCAGAGAGACTGCTCCTCTCAGGCCAGATTTTCCCTAGTGAACAGTACTGGTGGCTCCTGCTGCTAGCAGAGAAAGCAGAATTTGTCAGCCCTGCTCTGCTGCAGGAGGGGTGTCGAGCAGGTAACTGCACTGTTGTTGACTGCATGCTGTGTGAAGAGAGGCCATTTGGAGGGTTGTGTCCTGTCCCTTCCTGCAGGATGGATTTCATCCTGAAAATTCAATAGGGTTTCAAGTTAGAGATCAGATTTCAGCCCTGTGGCATTTGATCATAGAATCACAGGATACCAGGTTGGAAGGGACCCCAAGGTCCTGAGCAGGAGCCAGTGTACAACCCTATAAGGCACTTAAGGAAACTACGATTGCTCACTGGCAAGCACCAATGTGGTTAACCTGTGACCAGTAACTATTCACACTCCAGGGGCTGGGAAGAGCCCACATGCCTACAAATGGCTTTTTGTGTCTCCCTAGAGGTCTCAAGTAGAAAGCAAAGCACCCATCTCTTCTGGATGTAAAAAAAAAGTAGCCTTTGCTACTTAGATACCTAGAGTGAGTAGATAAACAGCCACAGTGGGACTGAGACTGCCCCCAGCCGCTCGTTTGTAGAGGATATACAAAGGACCTGCAACCACCATTGTAGAGCACATCACAGGTTTCCTGCGCACAGGACCAGTGACCATCAGCTCTGGATCATAAATGGTGCTAGTCCCTGCCTCTGTCTTCACTGAAGTGAGGCAGAGATATAAATGACTATGGAGAGTAGGAACTTGATCCTGCTGACTATGAGGATGGGTGGGACTGCCACCATACAATTTCCCTCTCTTTGTAGCGATGTCCTTGTAATGCAGGTGCTGACCGATACTTCAGTCTTCTGAGACTCAAATCTTCTTCCTCAAAGGGCCAAAAGAGCTCAATGGCTCCTCTGTGGGCTAAGAGTCTGAAGACAGTGCTGCTCCTCATCCTTCCTGAGCAGCTAAACCCTACAGCCACATGGTTTAGAAACAGGACCTCTTGTTTACTTTAAGGGGGTGGGGGAAGCTAACCAGCCTACAGCAGTTGTAAGGGGCTTATGTTCCCAGATCCAGAGACACTGTGCTTGAAGGCCAGCCTCAGTGACTGATTACATGAAAATTTCAGTATTTCAGGATACTGCAGGTTACAAATGCCAACACTTTTTTCTGTCATTTAGAATCTGAATTCTCCACAGTGATTTCAAGGTGAAAATAACTGGGGTGCATTACTTACTCCCTGATCATCCAAAACCTCTTTAGAGACACTGTGATTCCCTCATGTGAATGACCAGTAAAGCCTCAGATGCAAAGAGCTGCACAGATCTTCATAACCCCAGACATTTATGTGTAGAGAATAGTTGCTAAAAATTCCAATACCAGGGGTTTCCAGAAACAGGGAAATTATTGCAATCACTGAAAGACAAGAAGGTGCAAGTCCTTCCAAAAATCTTACAATAGTGAAGTTTGCTCTCTATTGATTTATCCACTTGGCTCATAAAGATAAAATTAATGAAACTTTTTTTTTTTACAAGAAATATTTTAAACAGTTTTAAAAATTTATCTTTCTTCTCTCAGGTCCCTCCCTGACATAAATATTACAGTCATAAATGTAGCCTGTGATAAAATCCTCTCCTAATTTATAGGATTGTGTCCCTAGAAGAAACCATTGCTTGTGAAGTTTTGCCAGCTCTCCAGCTAAGCCTGGTACTGTGAGTTTTTCACTCCACTTTTTGTGGATTGCTCCACTCATAAATGAGTTTTAAAGTGTTGTGCTTCTGGTGGTTTTTTGTGAGCCTTCCTCAGGCACAGCTTTCATAGGGTTTCACAAAAAAATTAAAAAATAAGGCCTTTAGTGCTGCTAATGTAGAGGCAATTTGCCAGCCTCTAAAGAGAGGCATTTCACATAACGTCCTGTCCTATTTAACCAGCCTCTTTATCACCTTGATATTGACAGCAAACAGAAGGATGTATTATGGGAATAATTTTTCACAAGCTGCCCTTACCAGTGAGTTTGACTGAAACCCACAGTTCTTCAGCACTTGCAGTACTGACATGCCTGGAATCTGAACCAGAAGACCAAAAAGTATTGTAAGATAATTCCAAGATCCAAAGATCTTGGGCAGGACAGACTGGGAATGAGATCCATCATGCACAATGTAAAAATTCTGCACTCCAGTTTCCTCAGAAAACAGGCTATTTCCCAGTTTGCCTTGCTCATTTCAATTTCCTGTCATACAAAAATTCTTTTAAAAATTACAGAGTTATTATTGTCAAATCATGAATGAATAGTATAACTTCTTCTGCTCTCTAAGAAATCTTTTCCTTGTATATAATTTGGTTTAAAGAGCATTGACTTATTATGGAAGAAAATTGTACTGAGAATTTATAGTCATTTTGAGCCTGATCATTACCTATAAATTTCTTTGGACATGACTGTTCCCTATGTAAAACAGTCCTAGCAGTTCAGCCAAGGTTTCAAGTAGTCTGGCTGATAAGGCCACTTCAGTTTTCAGATCCAGCTTTTTAGTTTTCTCCTCCCTTTTCCCTCTCAATTTTGTACTATCAGTGTCTAGTCCCTAACCAGTGTGGTGAATAAAGTCTACTGAAGGCCAAGTGTTCTTTTATATATCTGCAGACTCATCCACATTCCCCTTCAAACCTCCCAGCTCACCTGAACTGCTGTCTTTTGGTAATTAGAAGTTTCCAAGCTTCCAAAGACCTTTTCCTCAGACATATTATCTCTATTCTTTCAAAACGACCTGATTGATGCTGTCTGAAACACAGACAAAGCAACATTTGTTATCTTGTTTCCCCAGATGGTTATTGAGTTGAAAAGGGTGGAAAGAAATCTTGGAAAGTCTGCAGTTAGATTTTCCAGCTTCAAAGGAGTCAGAGCAGGAATGAGCTGGCAGGCATGGATTTGGTTGGCATACACCACCATCCTGGTATGAGGCTCACCAGCACAAGAGTGCAGCTAGTGCAGCACTCTTCTACATCCCATCTAGACAATAGAATTAAGCACAGGATCTTCAGGGTCCGCCTGTGTTTCTATGTGTGCACATAACCACTGATTAACTACTGATTAAAAAAAACCCACTAGTATGTGGTATAAAAATGAAATCTCTCAGACTACTTTAAAATCTTTAAAGCATCCCTATATATGTCAAATATATCATATGTAAGACAACCAAAGACCAAAAGTTAATTATCAAATTATTACAAACCCTACCACATTTGCTAATATTATAGTTCTTCAGTAATGGGTACAGTAATGTTCCTCAAATCAGATTTTTTTCATCACTGAATCTAACAGTAGCAAAACTCCTACTGATTTCATCTGAAAGCACAGTGTACTCATGTGGCCCATGAGTAAAGCTACACTGCAGGTCTCAAACTTCCAGCATTACCAAATCCTATATCTTTGATGCAAATCTCAGTATATTTAAGAAAGATAAAGTTCTCAGACACACATAAACAGAAGAGGAGACCAGCTTTGGGTTAAAAGATTAAACAGAAATATAAACTTGGTTCTCCAGCTTGCAGAAGAAAGTTTGAAAGGTTAAGGATTCCAAACTGGTTGACAACAATCATAAAATATCCCGTTCTTCAGGTGTCTTGATTTTTAGCTTTGTGTCATTAAGAGTCCACACATAGAACTGCAAAACTATGTTCCTAAAGAATATGCACATGGCAGGCACTCAGTGAATGATTTTCCCTACAAAAAGCTAATTTTGGAAGCATGTCAAGAGTCCTCTAATCATTGCTACCCCATTTAGTTTATGAGTGGTGGCCAAGCACTTTGGCCACGCAGAGCAGATTTTGAGAGGGTTTGGATGTTAGCACTAATTACACAACATATAACTGATTCAGTCAGTCTGTCTTCATAAAATATCAAGAACTTAGGGGCAGGAATACTGTTTCTATTAACTTTTTGTCCAGTCTCATTTTTGTTGCCTTTTTGTACCACTTTGGCAGTAAATATCCTCCTAAAGGCTTTTGATACTTCCCCTGAAAGTGCAAAGAAGTCTGGCTGTAAATGAGAATGAGGTCCAGCCAGTCCAAACAGAAATGCAAAAAGAAACCAAATACTTTTAAGGTTTAATCAGCTTTAGCATAAATCTACCCCTTACATGGGCTATAACAGCATGTTACCAGCCATCCTAACTGGATTGTTTCTCCAATTGTCCCCTTTAATCAGCCTTTCTGTCCCCTGGTGCTCTTGTTTTATTACTTCAGTTGTAAACAGGACATTATTCAAGACTCTTTCAGGCTAATTGCACTACAAATATTAAGAGGCTGACTGTTAAGTGGTCATAAATGAGACTTTGTAACTACTGAATCGTTAATAAAAATAATGAAATGCAATTGTTCCATGTAAATACAACTGAGCAGTGTAATTTTTTTATAATGATGACTATTTAATTGGAACTTAGGTTCAGTAGTTTTGGATTTCTGACAATATCACTGTCCTTATAGCAACTGGCCTTTGAAAGCTGATTCTCTATTCTTCTGCCTTCCCAAGGAATTCTGTGCTACATTCAAACCCAGATGCACAAACTGAATGCACTTAGACCATGAGTTGCCTTGAGAAGCTCAGTTTTGGCTCCACAACATAAGCATCTTTCTTAGATGACCAGGGCCCAGACGCAATGGTTACCCACAGAAACTGTGGGCTCTGTAGTTTCTTAGAATTAAATGTGCACTGTGATGTAGAAATAATTCCTGGTCTTCTGGCAGGGCCAAACATGGTTAAGACCCAGTACTCCAGAGAATATTTTGAGTAAGTGCTGGAGCATAATAAGGAAGAAATCCTTAATCTGAGCAGAATTACTTCAGACATTAACTCAGGACTGCCTGTGAGCTCAGAGATAGTCCAGCATGTTGCCAAGGTGCAGGTGTGGCCAGGTTTGCTCAGCCCAGTTCCATCAACTTTCATCCCACCATTCACTGCAATGTTGTGATATGACCAACACAGGCTACCCTTCTTCCCAGAATAATTTGGTGTGTTATGCAGTAAAGCAGGGGAGGATAGAGAGGCATCTATGTCACAGATGTCCTAGGCAGAAAAAAAAACCATCCAGAGCCACAGAGCAATAAGGGTGCTATGGTTTGTAAAGTTCCCTAGCATGTGCTCTAAGGAAAAATGTGAATGTCAGCAAGGGGATAATGCAAGCAGTAAAATGCACATTTCAGTGACTATCACTAGTGAAAATATTCCTCAGGTTATCTTGCCTTAGAACAAATTAGTTAACGACTAATTATGTAGCGACAGCTCTTGAGCCTGTAATCCCTATCAAATTGCACTAAGTGAGGAGTGAGGACTTGTCCCACAAGTCATTATACAAACAAACAATTTAACATGTTGTTCTATTGTATTTAACCCAATGCTGTTGCAAGCAGAATATTTCAGTGGGCAAAACCAAGTATTTTAATTCAGAAACAAGATAGCTCAAAGAGCTAGATAAATCCCCAAAATAAACATTTCTATTGGGGGCTTCGTTTGTGGAGTGACTTGTTGTAATGCTGACTAATTGGTTTGTAAATTCTGCTGTGGGCTCTTTTTCTTATCTTACCTATATTTTGCTAGCAAAATCCAAACAAGCATTCAGTTCCTAAAGTTATCAAGTAGTTGCTACAAGAAGCTCTGACCTTTTAAACTCCATAAACCTTAGGGGAATAGCAAACTCTTCTACTCCACTAGCTAAGAAGGCCACTTTTTAAAAATTAGAATTGTACTGAATGGTATAAAAATCACAGTCTCAACTTTCAGTTACCATTCCCATTGATTCATATATTAGGAAGGATGTAGGTGCTACAGAAAATAATACAACCCACTCCTTCTTCCTGGAGAAAGTTTACTTTACACTTGGCCTAATAATGAGGTGCAGATTTAATCCCATTCCCAAAAGTTTTACTGCAAAGTGAAAGAAAACGTGATCACGAAGCCCAAAAATACACGTGTTACATTGCTTTCAGGATTTCTTAAATAATCACAGAGCAATCCTTCACATAGCTATCCTCACAAACCCTTCCAAAAACAGGAACTGTCACACAGAGAGAGAAAGCATCTGATCACTAGAGGTTCCTGACTTTCATGGTTTTCCACAGGAGTGAAATGAAACACCTCTAGTTATCTGTGTCCAAGTGATTTGATTGCATGAGGAGGCCTTGCAATGAGCAAGAAATATGGCCAAGTTAATGACATACCCACTGGACTGCCTTTCCTTCCCCAAAGCTTGTATTAAATTCAGGCTTTGGTGTTGCTGTTGCAAATACAGTTAATAACTTTTAAATTAATTAATAAAGAATAGGATCTCCTTGGAGTTCTCGTCTCTAATTAAGTGGTGGCAGGGGAAGCATGTACTGGAATAAGAAATAATTGAAACAAGGAACCTTTCTTTTTTATCAAGCTTTTTAGCATTTTGGCATTCTTCCAGCTACATTTCCTATAATTGGAAACATTAAATTGCCTGATTTAAATCTGCAACCCCCCACCCCCTCTCAAGCACACAGTCCCTTCGTAGGTTATGACACAGGTCATGAGTCAGGCTCTAACTGGAGAGCAAGTTGTGAGGATACAATGCTGTTATGTTCTATGAAAGGGCTAGGTGAGGGGTTTTTTGCAGAGAAGAGATTCCTGAAACATGCTGTTTCAGTGATAGCCATATATAATTTAAGTAAACAAAAAAAATTGCAAATTTTGTCTTGACATTTCAAATTCAAGAGCACAAAAGCATGTAATATTTTTGTGCAAATTATACAAAGTAGTTTCTTTTTTAACCTTTAACCACCATGTCTAACCACCATACAAAATATATTATTTAGGAGTAAAAAATGTGTTGGTAATTTCTGGATAATTTCTTTCTGCTTCCATTTAAGTTCACCACGAAAAACAAACACATTGTATTTCAGGTAAATACAACCTTTTTTTTTTCTTTCGTTTGGTTTGGGTATTTTTAGTGGTTTTTTGGGTTTTGTTTTGTTGTGGTTTTTTTGTTTTGGTTTGTCAGGTCAGACAAACAAAAAAAGTCAATTACTGCACAACTCTAAACCTGATGCTAATAAGAAACCCTTCTACTAATGGTCCAGGTGCAGTAATGTGCTGACAGATATTGTGTAAACAGGGTAATGTATGTGAGGGGATGTCTCCAGTGCCCATTCAGTCACTGACTTCTCCATCTGTATTATGGTCCTTATGCCTTCAACTCATATTCCAGGGTTTGTGTCATGTACCACAATTCCTTTGGCTTTCTCATCTATTGGGGTAACAGCACCATCAAACCCAGTCCTCTCAACAAATTTCACCCCTGTCCCTCTCATGGACTAGTCTGTAGCATAAGCTCATGGAGTGAGTCAGGATCAGACATCAGAATTATTGCCATGAGATGTGGGGAAAAATATCTAAGAGAGAGGAACCAAAACTGAAAAAGAAAGATACTTAACCGTAATAGAGACAGGCTATAAATGCCAGCTATATGAAGAGCAAGAAAGGAATCAGGGAAGTGTTTGTAAGTAAATATGGAAAGATGAGTGGGAAGAGTGAGGACTCTAGCAGCAAGAAAGATGTGCACCCTTTCAGACAGATGGCCATAGCTTTGGTGAATCTTCAAGATGGGTGCTCCCTGCACTGAAAGGGGTGAAGAGTCGCAGCAGGGAACCATGCACTTTATGTGTCTCCAGACTATCCCAGATTTTGTGATCTCACCAGCACATCACAAATGCTGCTTATTCAATGAAATTTTTGCAGGAAAGTGAAGAGGTATTGCTGTGAATGTGCATAGCAAGAAGCTGGTTTTGTAGCTAATTCAAGCACTATATTGGGGACTATATTATTTGTCCAAAACTTTGGGTTTAGTATTCATGGCACGTCGCTAGATTTTAACACTGTCAAGACATGTAAAAGTATCTTTTAATGATTATGGATTGTACCTAAAGCATCAAAATAGTAAAAATCCCAAAATCTCCTGTACTTATGAGATGAGGAAGAGGTCTGTGGAGAAAGAGATTTGGGCTTTTGTACATAAGCAAATTAGATCAGATGTAGGTCTTTAAATTAAATTTTAAAAGGAAAAATCACTATTTTCTAATAGAAAATAGTTTCAGACTGAAGTCTATGCCACGAAAAAAAGTAATAGCAAAAAGAAAAAGTGAAAATACTGCTGCCTTGAAAAAGAAGGATAAAAGTTGTTCTGCGGTTGTACGTACTAATCAGCCTTGGGTATGAGTCTCTCCAAGACTTATTTTCTTCCTTTTACATATACATCTGTGGGATATCTCCAGAGATTGCTTACTGAACTTGTTTTTTAACCCTGATGATCTGCAGTTGGAGATAATAAAATATTAACCCAGCAACACCTTCAGTATTTCTGTCTTAGTCCTCCATTTCCTCCCAAAGGACCTGGGTAGTCTGCTCCTTTCTCACTTCTCAGCATCTCAGATTCATGGGTTTTTCCTCACCTGTGCATCAGCTGTTCTTCCCTAGTACCTCTGAGAAGGGTGCTGCCTTTCACATGTCTTGGTCAGCAAGGACTGCTGCTTGAAAATACTCTAGTCCTGAAGGGCCCTTCCAGCTGTGCTTTTGAGTGTTTCTTGGAAGAAATATTTTTCTCAATTTCTGCTGTGAGATAGGACCAAAAAAGGAGCACAACCACCCAAACTTAAAGTATAGAAAAGAAACTTTATTAACTAACACTAAAAAGGAAGAAAAAACAGAAACCAGAATGAAACTTTCAAAACATCCATACCCCCCGCCACCGACTGTTCACTCTCCCACTGACAACATGAAAAGACAAAACCTAGGATTTTCAGTCAATCCACCCCTTGAGCAATCATTTCCCCAATCCATCAAGGAAGAGCAGAGTCTCTCCTGCCTTGCCATACATACTTCACAAGAATACCAGTCCTCTTGTGGCCACACACTTCACAAATGGCCCGCCCGCAGATTTGCCATTGCAAAGCATCGCCCACCATGGGACAGTCCTCTCACAACTCCCCATGAGCCGTATCAGCTTTTAGGATGCAGTTTAAGAATGTCTTTTTCCTAGTCCAAAACCAAAAACTCTCCTCATCAGCTCCATCTTCATCCAAGGAACAGTTATCTCTCATCCCTGGGGCCGGGGATATCATTACATCAGTGCTTCAGCACTCCCCATCTCTGGTTGTCCCTCAGGCCGGGGACGGCAACAATCAGTGCTCCAGCACTCCCCATCTCTGGTTGTCTCTGGGGCCGTGGATGACAAAATTCAGTGCTTCATTAGCACCCCCCACAGGACTAGGACATCCCCCTAAAAAGCATTCTGCATGTCATAGAAGCATCCAGTCCATTCTCTATGACATTGCAAGAGAAGTCCATGCCAACCAGACCCACTTCTTCATTCTTCCTTCCAACTTTGGATTCTTTCCTGTCTTTTCCTTGACATCGGGTCTCAGGTTCCATCTTTTATCTCCATCAAGATGCTCCCCCTTCAGCTGAGCAGGATTCATGCCTTAAAAAGGGCAAGAAACACCATTTTCTGGGACTTCTGCCAGTAGCTCCTCTGTTATCAGCTTTTCCAATACAGTGTCCTTGAGCCTCTGGCTTGCAGCACTGGAGTGCAGAAGAGGGAGTCTAAGATTCTCAGCTCCATGTCAGGGAGAGAGGGGGGGGAAATTCTTCTCCTCTGCCAGGCTGGGACCAGCCCATCCCTCTGTTCCCTCCGCTCCCTGCCGGGACAGTTTCCTCCAAAGGGACTCTCTCTCAGCCTGGCCCGGCCCAAACCCCCCCACAGGACATGGGGGGAGGGGGAGAAAACTGGGCCAGGGAAAGCTTTCCTTTCCATCCTCCCCACCACCTGCCAGGACAGCTCCCTTGGGAAGGGCTCCCAGCACGGCCCAGCCCAGCCTCCCCCTCCCATAGGCCTCTGTGGCTGAGGCAAGGGGGGAAGCCGGGCTGAGGCTGCAGCACATCTGTACCTGTTCAAGGGCGAAAGGAAAAGAGCAATTCCCAGGCAGTCCTGTGCCAAATGTATATACTGCTGAGATGCATTTCACTTTTGATTGGCTCGTTTCCCTGTCTGTCTTTAAAACTGGCCACAATTGGTGCTACACTGAGCCCATGGGAAATCCACAGGCAAACCTCACATCCAGGGGTGGCTATTTCCTGCCCAACAAAATGTCAACCAATCTCAAACCAGCACAGTTGGGTATTTCTTTTCAAAGCTCATGAGAATCAGAAGTCATTGAGCTTGAGAATACTTACATGTTCCTGTTAAAGAGATGTGTTCTCCACCTTGTCACTTCTGTGTGGCAATATTTTCCCATATATGCTTTTAGACCAACCCTTGTTACTTCCCAAGCTAATCACACCCATGCAATGTAAAAGTGATTTATAATCTATAGCTAAACATATGTTGGAAGAATATGTTGAGCTTCATCTACAACTAAGCAAAAACTTGCTCCAGGGCATCATCAAAGATCTGGGTGTGGTAGAACAACAATAGGGCCACAGTTTGCTGCTAGGAATGCCTGTATTGGGAATCACCTCAAGCAGCATACTGACTCTCCAAACAGGGGTAGAGCAGGGGCCATGAAAGACATGGACTGCAGCTCCTTGTGAAGAGGGCAGGAGGCCTCAAATATACCTGTAACTGTAGATTCTGGGTTTTCAAGTGGTAGAAAGTTAAATGCTAAATTCTATTGCTGGCTTATGTCTATGATGAGAAATAAAACAGAAAGTGACCTTTAGTAAAGTGTCTCAAGTAAAAATTCCTTATGCCTGGAAAAACCTAGAATGACTGCTTTTCTGTTTTCCTCATGTAAGCAGGTTTTCTTTAACTGTTCCAAAATATGACATCCTAGGAACATTATTAGAATTTTCTGCTGGAAAATATAAAGCAGTATGCAACCTTGTCCTTTAACAGAAGTTAGTTTGATAATGTGGATGACAGAATACAGGTGAGTGTCAATGCAAGGAGCTCCTTCATCTGTTCAATTGAAAGCCATCATTTACCATATTTTATTTTCTGTTATAAGCCTATGCTGCTAAAAAAGACTCATATATTAAAAAAAAAATCACAAACAACCCGTACAAAAAAAAACCCAAACAAGCAAACAAATAAACAAACCAAAAAAGACAAACAAAAACCCAAACAAAAAAAGAAAACAAAACCCAAAGATAAGACACATCACACACAGAAAAAATACCACAATTACTGAAGCAGGGAAAGCAGTTAAGTTTCAGACCAGAAAAATTCAGCCAAGAAAGCAAAAGTAGTTTTGCAGTTTCCACTAAAAGATGCTAATTATATAAAAGGAATTGTATGGTCATTCATACATCATTGTACCAAAGTTAAATAACATCATGTGATTCAGAATTTTATTGAAACCCAGAGACTATCAAAGGGGAAAGGGATGCTGCCAAAGGGGAATAGGCATTATCCTCTTTAAGACATTTGAGATATCTTTTATTTAATTAGGTTAGGATCAGGTGAAATATTGTGAAATATAAATAAAAAATTTCAACAGTAAGGCTGCTTGGTACTTTTCTTCAATTGTACAATTACCTTATGTTAGCTCTGGGTGATACTAAATGTCACTATTAGTAGCAGAAAATCATGAATACCACCCTAACTGCTAGCACCTGAAGACAAGCTTAGGCTGAAATGGTATTTGGTCAAACAACTAGTGCTGTTTGAGAGCCTGGTAAATGATAAAATTCTCCCTCTCTTCCAAGTTGCTGTTCTGCATCCAAAACAACTAGAAAATGAACAAAAATGCAAGTACTAACCAATCTAGAAGTTGCTTGCAGATGGAGGGATGCTTGTTACAGCTGTGCATTTTGATAGCTAGTACCATTACCACCACTCATATACCATCTGACTCAATCACTCAGCTGAATGAAGGCACTTTCTAATGAAAATTTACTTCCTTCTGATTTTACTCAGATACATTAACAACTCTGAAAATGTCTTTACATGCATAGATATTTTCTTCTGGGTTTGTAAGTGTAAGAGTGCAGTGCTCTCAACAACAATAATTACTTTTAAACAGTGGATAATGTTTAATATATTTGTCTCTTCAGCAGAACTTTGAGTGTCTTTGAGACTGTTGTTTACAAGAAAACATCTTTGTGAAGGTAATGCTGGGGGAAAATTGATAACCTCTATTTCTCTTTAAGAGCAAGGTCAGCTGGGTTTACTTCAGGCTTTGTGGTGTACACAGGTACCATTTACAGGTGTAAATACGTATGGTGTACATGGTGTACACACACACACACACACATATATATATATACATATATGGGACATGGGAAAGTCTAAATATCTTGTTGAGCTGTTGATGTCATAAAAATGACGGAGGGCAGCAGTTTTTCTAGCTGACAAAAAGGTTTTTTGGTGGAAATTTAAACTCAGTTCTCAGCTCACTTCTATGAAGGCTGTACTTTGTAATACAACAGGCTCTGGGGTAACATTCCTTAGATGTATGTCACTGCCTAGAAAGAAAGGGGAAAAGCTAGAAAGCAGGAAAGGGTGGAAGAAAAGTGTTCTATCTTTTTTGTAAAATTTCACAAAGGCTCTAGTAGGTGAAATAAGATCAACATTTACAAATGTAGACAATCATTGCACCTAGGACAAATCAGCTTAGAAAAGTGGATGTGTGGACACCACAGCAGAAGCAGCACAAGCTATACTTATTTGATGTTACTGGGCTTTTGTTTTGTTTAAGGAATGCAAATGGCACTCTCCACTTGTAAAGTGTGCATTAATATTGAGTTAATTTCAGGAGATTAAAGACATTGAAGGATGATGATACAAGCAGATATAACACCCTGATTCACAAGGGAATCCTGAATAGAGCCAAAAGCCTGAAACCTGATGCTTCAAAAATATTTTAGTGTCTGTGTTATTAGTCTATTCTGACAACACTAAACTGCAGCACTGAGAAATATATTAGTAAGATTAGCAGAGAAGCCAAAAGTTGCCCAGCTAAGAAGCAGTTCACACTGACTCAGAAAAGGGAGATCAAATTTTCAACACATAGCAATGACAAGTCATCATTACATACATCACTTTAAAGTGAAGACAAAAGATTAATCTATAAGAGGTCTTCTGTAGCGTCCCTTGTGCCTCAGTTTCCCATTGAAATAGACACAGACTCCTCCCTAAAGATGCTTGGGAGAGTCACCAGAAACCACTACTCATGTCCATGTGATGAGCTTGTGAAGTCCCTATTGCAGATACAACCAGTGCTCTACAAATCAGAAAAATGAAAAGTAGCACACAAACAACAAAAGTCCCAAAGATTATCAAGTACATCAGCAGCAAAAGCAAACAAATCCAGCAGTAGGGATAGCAAAGTTAATTTCAGAATATCCAAGACTCATGATATCCCTATCAACACACTATAATGTGTTCTCTCTACAGATGCACACACACATGTGGGAGAAGAGGTCTGGATAAGCAAGGGCATTTGTGACTGCTTGGAAGTGTACAAACTTTTTTATCTCCCAAGCAGTGTTTTTCAAAGCAGAAGAAATTTGTACAAAACCAGTGGCACAGCTGCAGGTGAACAGCTTTCTCCATTCCACTTCTGGGTAACAGACTCTAACAACTTCTAATATAAGTAGGTATGCTTTCTCATATGGGTGAGATTATTAATTTCCCTATTTAATTTATACATATGTAAGATGGATCCTGCAGACCTCACCAGAACAGTTTGGATGCTGAGATGCTAAATAAGGGGCTTCACTGGGAGAATGGGGACATGGTATTTATCTGTGATAAAGGAAATTCATCTGTTTCATTAACATACATAAAAATTCTTACTGAGGTTGATTGAAATACTCCCATCATCTCAAATTGTCCTAGGTTACAATGTAACATATTCCAGAAGGTCTGTATTCTATCTCCATCTTCATGAACTGTTACAATTAGGAGGGGCAGTGTTTTCCTTACCTCCTCACCCAGACCATCTCCTGTTAATGAGCCATTAACACCTTGCCTTATGAGTCATAGATAACTCCCTCCGGGAGCCATTTGTGTTTAATGGGCCATTGTGAGGACCCACCCCATGACTCATAGAATGACATCAGCCCATTGTGAGATGCTCCGCCCGGGGGGAGGAGCCAAGCATTCCCACGGGGATATAATGTGGGCTGTCGGACAGAACAGGCATCTGCCTTCTACTAGATTCCCAGAAGAGCAGCCTTCTCTCCCACTGGATTCCCAGAGGAAGGACCAGACCCTTCAACATCACCACTGGACCATTGGAGGAAAACTCTGCCCTTCTACAGGATTTCTGCTTCAGCAGAACCATCTATTACTCCAAGAGGACTACTGGAGCCACCATTCCAACTGGACTGCTACCAACACCCTGACTGACAGGGCGTCAGGTTGTATTCTAACTATCAGGGTTTGTCTTTTTGTTTAATACTGCATCTTATTCTAATTTTCCTATTAAATTGAAATTTGTTGGGTTTTGTTTTACTTTATTTTGTTTATACATATTAATAAACTGTTATTCCTATGCTCATATCTTTGCCTGAGAGCCCCTTTTAATAATTTGGAGAGAGGGGGGTTGCATTATTTTTTTTTTCCTGTTCTAAAAGAAGCTCCTGCCCTGCTTTGCAGGCACCTGTCTTTCAAAACCAAGACACAAATGGAAACAGGATTTTACATACTTCAAGCTTTACAAGAAATGTAATGTTGATTTTAATAGAGCCAATTAAAAATGCATTATACTGAAGACAGCAATATTCCTGGTGCAGTTGTTCAAAGCCTTTCAAGAACTAGGGTGTATATATAACACATTTTGAATACACAGTATTAAGACATTTTTTATCACAAAATACAAGAGCTGTTTGGAATTCATAAACACATTCACAATTACCCATCCCTTGTCCAAACTCATAAAACCAGAATTAGAATATCCTCAGACTGGATGATCTTCTTTTCCTTACAATAAACTTTGTGCATGTTTCTTTTTATTGTAACCACATCTACTCCCTGCAGCTGATAATTTAATATTCAGGGACTGGTGGTTCTTGAAGCCAAGGCCAACATTTGCTGTAAGCATGAAATAACCTAAAATGAAAGTATTTAAATTGCTTCTGAGAGACATCTTCATGCAGTTTTTTGAATGTCTTCAACTTCTGGTTAATAGGCAATTGTTGGAACTGACATAAAATTCTCCTTCCAAAGAGTGGTTTGCAGCCTTCTAAGAAAAGAATACCAAAATCTTCAGTGTAAAGTACGAGATGTTCTTTATTCAGAAAGGATGCACTCTGGGCTGGATACATTCCATAAATTTCAGTGAAAATACAGAAAAGCAGCAAGACAGCACAAGTTTCAATCTTAAAAACAAACTAGTCTGGTTTTAGAATTTGACTTGTGAGGAATAAGACATTCTGGCTTAGTTCCCTCAGTTTTTTTAGTAGCATGACACTTCCAAATGGATCAAGAACATTCAGTATTCCAACCTGTACCTATTTGGGTTATCTCATGTTAAAGCACAAAAACAAATACATAGATTACCTTCAGTCTGAATGAAGACAGCCTCAGAGAATCCAGTGGAAAGAAGAACTGTTTTGAGTGTACTAAACATAACAGTGTATGTTTCCTTTCATTCTTAATGCATCCAGTTTAGTCTTTCATTAACTGAAACCATCTTTGTCAGCATAGCTGAAATATAACCACTTCACTTTTAAAATCTTTCTCAGAAATGAAAATGTTCCTTCAAGATTTAATTACAAGCACGTACTTCATGTGAGTTAGCACACTAATTTAAACATGATATACCAAAATTAAACTAGAACACATCTTGACTATTCTGTTAGCTGCATGTTTGTGAGACATTTTGGACCCTATCCAAGATAACGCTAAAGCATGTGTTTTCTCTTTGTTTGTGTGGGACTTCACACAACCTTTCACAGTCTAACTTTGTTTCTCCTTTCCACTCCTCTGTCTTTTCCTGATGGCTCCATCTGCTCTTCTAGGAAGAGTAGCTCTGTGTACTGTCTGTCGAGAAAGTCTCCTCAGTATGCTTGGTCCTGTACACCTGCTGACATCTTCTAGGTGCTTCATTTTGGGATTACTGGCTTAATGTCTCTAATAGAAATAGACTCAGTACCTCCTTTTGAATCTGGCAGATTAGCCATATTATTGGTCATTTCCCTGCTCTCATAATGCATGATGAATAGGACAGGACTTCAAAATGTGAAAAACAAGATAAAAATGTTTACTGAGGCATGACTGCAGATCCCCATGTTCCTGTGTCCTGAGAGCAGTCAGATAAATATCACCCCACACTCAAATATTTTCATGAAGAGCAGTTTCCAAAACTGAAATCCATATAGTGGCCCAGGGAAAAAACTACACTTAAATTAAGGTGTAAAGCAAAGGGGCCAGGTTTTGGTCCCATTTCCAGAAATGTGAAGATCCATCCTTGAAGGGTTAGTTATTCAGCCAAAAAAAGATAATTTCTAAGTTAAAAAAATTAAGAATCTTGGGACCATCTTATCTGAGTTTCTACCTAGTTCATTTTACTATGTGCAGGCAGTGTTGAAAGGCAGCAATCAGTTTCCTAATAACTTAAAAAGTAATTACCTTTAAATAGAGGCAGTCACAGTACCTTCTGTTTCCCCAGCCAGCAGATAGTTTCACTTATCCCCGCCTTCCATGGAAACTCTGCAGCACCACCAGACCTGTGTTCCCTAATCCCAGTCAGTAGAAAGGCAGCTCTGGTCCATGCTCCAGGGCAGTGCAGATTACGTCCCACCTTTAGGCTGTAGTGTGGGCACTTCTGCTGTGTCAAATTGTTCCTGATGTTGCTGGGAAGTAATGGTTCCAACAACTCTGTTAGAGGATCTTTTACTGCTGAAGTGATTTCTTCCAGACATTGCTTGGAAGTGGCAGCTCCTAATTCTTCCAAAGTAAATGGCATTTTGGCTGCAGTGGAGAACAGAGGAAATTAGCCAAAGAGGATATGGAGGACAGGTGTTTATGAGAGAGAAGCCTTAAAAATGGAATACTACCAAATTAGCACCAAGATTCTCTTGTGCAGACAAAAAGATTTCAGCAGCTTCCCAAACCTGCCTTGCTGTTGTAATCCAAAATGACCTCTTATTGTTTTACCAAGATGCCAGCAAAGACACTGAAGCAGACAGGTTTCAGGTAGATAACCCCATGCTAGCAGAGCCCCTCTGGGGCACACGGTCTCAGCCCCCTGTTGACATGCCCCATTCCAGGCTCACATGCCTCCCCACCATGGCTGCTTGGCATGTTTGTGGTTTCCCCAGGATCCCTGGGATCTACAAATCTGGTGTAAAGCAAGCAGCTGAATGCTACAGTTTCATCCCTACACACAGGGGACTTCAAATATCCTGGTTCAATTCCAAAAGAAAGGCAAAACCTGAGCATGACTGCACTCTGAAAGGGTTTGTTGAGAACACTCACTTTTAACCTCCCCAGGTCTCTCCTGACCTGAGGAACAAGGAAGCAGGCTGGTAGCAGCTCTGGAGATAACCTGGCAGTGGCTGGAAGTAATACTTGCAGTGAGATACACAAAGGAAACCAAGTGGCAAGTGTTTAATTTAGGCTCATGGACAGTGTAAGCACCTAATTCAACTCACAGCAGTCGCCATGCCAAGATTTGCTTAGGTCAGAAACTGGGTTAAGCTTTGTGCTTTCAGAGGGAATTAGATTTGGAATTTTTAGATGTTCAAGATACTCAATAGGGGCAAAGGGACCATCCTTACCTGTAATTCTTCCAAAAACCCTTTGCCCAGATTCATCCTGTAAAATTGTCCTTTTAAATCCTGCAAGATTTAGGAAGCACTTGAGCATGACCTTATAGACCTGTAACAGGTTACTTTTACCCCTGATGCCACCAGCTGATTCACCACTGTTAGTCCCTTACCAAAGGGGTGCCCCTGTAGTGCTCATGATGGTCAGTTTTTCTCTATGCCATGATATTTGATACTGCCAGTCCCCAAGCTGACCTGGCATTTCTGTCTGTCTTCTACTTAAACAGCATAGCCAGCATATGTGGCATTTTCTCTAGAACAGTTACTCCAGGTTTCAAACAATTACATGTGACAGTGAAGACCTAGCCTTCAAAATCTCAGGGGAAAAAATTGAAACAATAAGGTTTTAAGAGGAGAACACAGATTGAAAAGACTGAGAAATTGCTTGAAAAAAATAATTTAAAGATGCTTGAGCAAGTCTACAGGTACATCTGTAACACTTCTTCCCACACATGGAGTGCTGTATACTGTGCCTGACCCAGACTGTTGCCTGGAGAGCCTGCTCTGGTAAACCCCTACTGTCAACATCTCTGAGCTGCAGGAGTGGTGGCTGCTAAGTGCACCAAAAGTGCAGTTGCCTTTTTAGCTGTCTTTGCTCATTCAAACCTCCAAGTGCAAGGACTTTTTGCTTCTTTTTATTTGTCTGGAAGCATTTATGAAATGATCAGGCCATCAACCAAAGCAGGCTGTCTCTGCAGACTGCTGACTGCCACATACAGTGTAAAAAAAAACACAAATGCATCTCAGCAATGCCTTCCCCCGGCTGTATGCACAGGTGTGCAAAGCAGCTACTGGAGAACACTGCAAGGCCCTTTTCAAAGGTGCAGGGACCAGCCGGTGCTCTGAATTAGATGGAAACAAGCTGACAAAAAGCGGTCTACGCTGGAACAAAAGAAAGGGCAACTGAGAAAATAAAGTCAGATATAATGTTAATGAACTGATTTTGAGGCCTACTGTGGAATATGGTCCCCTTCTTTGTGTGTCAACAAAAATAGTTCACCACCCTTGTCCCTGAGAGACTTAACGCTGCCTACTTGTTCCTGTCCTGATGCTGTTGTGTTGTTCACACTGCCAAACTATGAGACAGCCATCACCAGTAAAGCCTCTGGCACCAAGGAGGAGGGAGAGGGGGGAAAGCCTTCCCAGTGTGCTGGTTTCAGCCAGGATGGAGTTAATTTTCTTTCCTAGTAGCTGGTACAGTGCTGTGTTTTGGAGTCACTATGAGGATAATGTTAATAATGCACTAGTGTTTTAGCTGTTTCTCAGTAGTGCTTACCCCAAGTCAAGAACTCTGCCAAAATGTGCATACATGAGAAGCTGGGAGTGGGCACAGCTAGGACAGCTGATCCAAATTGGCTAAAGGGATATTCCGTACTATGGAATGGTGTGCCCAGTATATAAACTGGGAGGAGCTGATCTCTGGTCAGGGGCAGGATGGGCATTGGTCAGTGGATGGTGAGCCAGCTGTGCTGCCTACATGCTCAGTTTAGCAAGGGATCACATCTCGCACAAGCCTGGCTGTCTGTCCTGTACGAAGCAGTAACTGGCTTGGTTTGACCCTGCACTCTTCCAAGCTGGCCAGGCATGATGGGGCCAAATCTCCCCCAGTCTTCAAGGAGTCACCCCACAGATCTTGTGGACTCATCATGTCCAGCAGGACATCAATCACAGGCACATGGCACTTCCTACTTTGCACTGCACAACACACCCCAAGCACGGCTCCACATGCTGGCCCTGGCCCTCTGCGGTGTGAAAGAGTCAGCCTAGTTTGGCTCTTCCCAGGCAATGCCCAGGCATATTTTGAGCCAGCATAGATGCTGCTGATCTTTTCCCATGGGCTGCTTGAATCAGTGCAGCACCTATGGCAGCAGGAATCAGGGTCAGGGCTGGCAGTGAGTTGGGTTAGCCAGTAAAACAGAGTTTTCTCATGCTGAAACACCCCATGGACACAGCAGGAGCAGGAATGAGTTAGGACTGACAGAAGGATGTACTCTGCAGCTACCCGCACTGGTCTGGGCACTTTTAATAAAGGTAGCGGAGACTGTGGTCTCCCAGATTTAAAGCAACAAGTTGCATTGGCTAAAAAGTCAGATCACATTTCCGGTGACTATCAGGCACATGCTTACTCTCTGACCAATATAATAACTGCCACTGTTTGTACTATGATTAATTATTTACTGCAAAATACAATTCCATTTTTATGGCAATCCCCTTATCCATACATAACAGAATAGCAAAAATGCAGCTCTCCAGGTACTTTGCAGCCACTACATAAAACAAGTCAAAAAATTGCCTACTATCAAACCTCACATTTTAAATTTTATAGTCTGTGGCTATAAAATTTAGCAGTGAAAAGTTATTATATTAGCTGAGAGATCAGCATAGTTTACCTAGTTTTGGTTTTTCTCTGAGACAAAGTAGAATTTTTTTAATGGCAACTCTGACAACAACATTTTCTTAATCTGTATGATTTTGTGACTGTTGAATGAGAAGGTGGGGTTTAGTAGGTTGAACAAGTTAAGAATTCCTTCCCTATGGGATGCATGAAATCATCATCCCTCTATCCTTCAGAGCTTGAAAGAAAAGCTGTACTCTCAATGACTGTAATAGAAAGAAAAGAAGAAAAATAGAGGGGNGAGAAGAGAAGAGAAGAGAAGAGAAGAGAAGAGAAGAGAAGAGAAGAGAAGAGAAGAGAAGAGAAGAGGACTAACACCAAAGCCAAATTCACTTTCAGAGTATCCTTAATAAAAGAAAACTCACAAGGAGGGAGAAGACAGTAGGAAGTGTCAAGAGAAAAGCTGGGTTGACACCACCAATTGCACAGTTTTCTAGGTGTCTGAAAGACAACAGAAGTAGAAGTTTCCAGAGAAGTAGCCTAAATTGAAATTTCTGTCCATCTATATTCTCATAAAACTTGCAGTTGTCTGAATCTGGTGCATTTAACTCAGGTCAGTCTCAAGAGTGATAGTTCTTTAATTATACTGCTGAGAACATACAGTATATTTTTCATAAACGCCAGTCAGAGGCTCTATATCTTGAGCTTTAAAATCCCATCCCAGAAGGGCAGGGGATCAGTAAGTATTGCTGGTAAAGGCTGCATGGACAGCACGACGCTGCCATCTCCTGGTGCGAAGCCCAAGTACATCAGTCCTGGCCTGTGTAAACAGGAAAACTGCCAACAGCTGCCTGCATTTTCTTTGCTGGCTATCCCTGTTGCGGTAGCTCCCGGTAGCCCCGAAGTCCAGGGCGCTGGGTATGGTGCCCCACCCCTGCAAAGCCTCAATAGTAAGTGTGTGATTGTGAGGTTCCCGTACAGTGCTTTTGGGGAGGGTCCAGACTATACAAACCCCTGTCACATTTGGAAAAGCAATGCCTCCATAAATACAGAAATGGGGAAAATACAGCTTATTGTTGTCTAAAGAAAAAATGCCTATCAGCTGCCAATCAGCCACTGAAAAATATTCATGAAGGGCAAAATAATTTACCATCTGCCAAACCCTGTCAGCAATGTGCAGTTCAAGGAAAATGTCTACAGTGGTGTGGTAGCAGGGAAGGAGGCTTAATCTTCCAATTTACTGATTCATGTGTGAGTTCTTATAATTCACTAATCAGCTGATGGGGTGCAGATGTTTGACTTCTCTTTCAAACAGATCTGGTTGCACATATTTCCCAGTCAACATAAGCTATTTTAGACTTACTCTCCACCATGAGTAAGAGAGTGTAAAGGAGGCTTTGGTAGGACTGTATTAGGATTCAATCCTAGTCTCAATTTAATGTCAAAGCTCCTGTTTGCTTGCAATAATGCCAGGATTTCATATTCAGTAGGTTCAGAGCCTTATACCTATTAACCATCACAGCATGAATTGTGATATGCAACTGTGCTATTGTGAACATGCGAAGATTTGCAAAGTCAATTACTTGAAGAAATCCAATGAATAATTCTGAATCAGAAACAGACTAGAAAAACTCCAGAGCTATTTGTTGTCTCACCAAGAACAGAAGTAAAAGAATAACTTAATGGCTATTTCAGCTTTCAATCAGATTTTTAGCTGGGGCATCGAAGTTCACCTAAGCCACCTAAGTGCTCATTAGTTACTGTTGAAAATACCCATAAACCTACAGCTGAGACTTTTTGATTGTTTAACAAAATCCCATTTCAGCCATGACTAGAGATTCCCTTGCTGGGAACTGTGCTGCAAAGGGGAAATGGGGATGGGAAGCTCTCATGTGTTGCCATCTTCAGTTACCAGCTGTGACTGGCAAGTCTAGTGACGGAGTATCCCAACACCATCCCCAAGGTGCAGAGATCTCAATTATCTCTTTTCATGGGGAAATCAGTCTGTGTCTATCAGGTCAGCTCTGAGTGCAAGACCCTGAGTTAGTCCCTTCTCCTCTTGCTGATTCCCTGCAGCTCTCCCCTGCCTTTGCAGGGGAGCATCAGTGCCTGCCCTGCGGCAGCACCTGTGTGCCAGTGCAGGTGACCCGTCCATGTGCCCCAGCGCAGGACAGAGGTGTTATACTTCAACAGCAGCATGCATCTTGCCAAGAGACATTCCCTTGTAGCAGCTGCAGCAAGTCCCCCTGCATCAGAGGAACAGACACTGTCAGGATGGGCCATGACACCACTCCTCATTGGAAAGCAAACGTCTTTTGCCTGTCTCCATTATCCAGCCCAACTCCTCCAGGTTTCTGATAACCTGACAGACATTCACATATTTGTTGTGGGCAATTCAGTGGAATGTCCCTATCCTTGGAAAAATAAAACAGTGACAGCAAAATTATGCTAACACGGAGAGAAGAAAATTGTGGGGTTTTCCATGTCTCATTGAGACAGCCTTTGCAAAGGAGCTTCCTACATGCAACTACAACACCCAGGACCTTCTTCTGTAAGCCACTGAAACCATCTGCTGTGACACCCTCTGACCTGCAGCAGAGCTAATTATAGGTCAAACTGTGACGTTCTTACCACCCCTCATTTGGAAGAGGGCTACTAGTTTAGCCCTTGTGATAGGAATGAGGAAAAACTTAAGGTCTAATTCTATTGTTCTCACTTGTGCAGAAAAGACAGCTGTTTCCCAGAAAAAACTGCAAACACCCTGCCAGCAGGAGCAGCAGCCCACCAGAGACAGACCAGAACATCAATCCCTTAGCAGGAGGCTTTCAGGGTAAAAGCTGGTATTCTCATCAGTTCTGAATTCTCATGCCAGATTTGCCTCACAAAGGGGCTGATACAAGATAGGTTAGAGCAAGTGCTCAGCCTGCATGGTGGGAAGAGTGCACAAAAAGCTGCTTCTCTTGTCAGCAGCCTGCCAACCACACTAAACTGGCTAACTTTTTGGTTTAAATAATGAAGGCTACAATTCACTGCCATCCTCTATGATACTCTCAGCCTCTTCCTTGGGTCATTGGGGGAAGGTTTTCAAAGTTATTTAGCTTGCTGAAAGCTGTAAGAGATGACCATCAAGACTTTCAAAATCTCCTAAAGCAGGCAATGAAAGTTAAGAACGAAATCTGCTTACAATCTCATACAAATTCCACACCTTCTAACAATTACACACCTTTGAAGACTTTTGAAGCACAGCAGCTGAAATTCTAGCTATTTTATATATTTTTTTTTTTTTTGTATTTTAACTATGTTTTTATATTACAATTTATCTAGATATACAACCCTTATTAGGCCTGTTTGGCAAAGAGTGAACAATTCACTGTCTTTCACTGATTTTTCATCTTTTCACTGACTGCTTGTCACCCTAGGAGGGCGGGGGGAGACCTTGCCCTCACAGTTAGAGGGGAAATTGCTTCCTGATGATTACAGTTGCTGTGCTGTGTACAAATACACAGCACTGCTTAGACCACAACTAGAATGGAAGAAACTGTTTGTTTTAAAACAGCAATAAGGTGTGAACATATTTTATCAATTTACTCACTTTTTAATTTGCTGTTTAGTATTTGAAATCAGACTTCTTGGTACAAACAAAACAGACGAGTTAATCGAATGACAGCAATAGTGGTGCCCCCTACTGAGGATGTAAGATCCCAATCAAGGGTCACTGAGATCACATGACAACATGGAAATTGCTTTTGATCCACAATCCAGTTTTAATTTAACCCTATCTGTAAAGGTCCAAACACCAAAATGTTTCAGACTGTTAAGGGCATCAGGCTCTCCAGCTGTACAGATGTCCTACTGTAATGGGAGCTCTCTCATGAGAAAAAAAAGCCACAGCAACAAGCTGGAGATTGAACTCTAAGAAGCAGCAGCTTGGACTGTGATTTGCTTTCATTTACAACACAAAAAAGCTACAGCAGTTTTTTAAACTCAGGACCCTCTCAGGCTAAGAACCGAAAGCAGCTGCCCCTTTTGTTGTTATATACCTTGGTGCACACACTTTATTATGCAGGGCACCTCGAAGCCAACATCTACAGGAAGTTAAAAGTTGTGGTGTGCCTGTAATGCACAAGCTTCAGCTGTCCAGTCATTCCAGGAGGAGGAAGTGACTTTCCATACTCAGTGAAGTGGTACAGGGGTTTAGGAAACAGCAAAAGTATGTATCACTTACAGTAACACTGCTGGGAAAGAAAACAGGGTATCATAGCCCTATTTTACATGCTAATAGCTAAAGTTCAAAGCATTTTACAAACTTCAGAAATTGTTGTTAAAAAAGGAATTGCATCACCAAGAAAAGATGACAAAATAAACAGCAGATGTGTGTAAGAACTATTCTCTACTATCTTTGTAAATCATGGCTCCTCCTGAATGTTTTTGGTATTTCATGTGATTTGAGTGTTTATAATTTTATTTCAGTTTCTGAGATGCAAAGATTATTTTTATTATAAGATTGTTTATTATTATTATTTGTAAACAGATGTGTTGAGAATAAAAGCAAAGTGTTTGAATGACTTGGAAACTTAATTTGATTCAAAATACGGGCTCCTAGATGCTATGGTTTGAATGTGTGATTTAAAATGTTAATCAAACACCACAAGTTATAGAATAAGCAAGTGATGTGCCTAGTTCTGCAAATACATACAATCTCAGTGTACTAAGGACTTTTAGACACATGTGAATGAAAAATAATTAAAATGGAAAATAAAAAGTATTTCTCAAAAAAAAATGCACCATTAATAGTACATTATTTAGTGTTATTTAACAAGATTCTAACAAATACTGATCCACCCACTGCAAGATGCAAAGTGGTAGTCAATAGCATGTACTATTGCATTTATTATTATGCAAATGCCCAATAATCTTATCTCCTGTATGGAAGATACAGGTGAATGGACTTTTCAAACCACCAGTTTGCTTTTTCTTCCAAACCAAATTTATTACACAATGTATCTAAACTGCTTTCTTGCTTGACAAAGTTAAAAACAGTCTTTAATACTACAACATAATACTTTTTCACTCTCAATTTTTTTTTTCAAGTCAGGTGAATTTAAGCTCTTTTTTTTTGTTATTGTTTTTTTACCACAGACAGTAAATTGCTAATTACTTATTTGTATAGTTTTCTGCAGACTTAGCACCTCAAGGTTTCTGAGCCCTCCTACTCTAAACACTGTAGTTGTACGGCATAAATCCAAAATCCTTTCAATAGCACTTTGGCTAACAAGGAAGACCACTCAGTGACTATTATTACTGCCTCACCTTTCTAATATCTTGCTAAAAGCTATTTAGCTGTTTCAAAGAATACATATTACCCTTGTGTGATAAAGACACACACAAACACAGAGCCCTAAGAAAACTGCAGCAGCTGAGAAGCTATTGACTGGTACTAAGCACATTACAGTTGAAGCACATACCTAGGTCAATGGGGCTTTCACAAGAGCTGTCTGTGCAGTCTCACAGATGGATCTTTATATCAGCACAAGGCTGTGATCAAACAAAGTGGCCAATTTGCCTAGGGGTAAGAGTTTAAATGTGCCTTGATGTGTTTAAAAAACTCCCTGAGCTCCAGCATCAGTAGAGGCAGTGACACGCAATAATTAAGGTCTCATTAAGACTCAGCGGAACCAAATACAAATTCCCCTTGTTGCTAGTCTGCCGAACTTCAGTCAGTGAGTTGCTTGAGGAGAGCCCAGGGAAGAGGTGGGAACCAGGGCCAGCAAGTGTCACAGCTGGACCTCTGTTTCACTACAAGAAAATAAAGACCTTCTTATGTGTAGAGAGGGAGTATATTTACACTCAGCTCAGGCCTGGTAAAGGAATCTAGGATAAATAGGTCTTTGAGCCAAAAAGATGTCCTAGTGCAGCAGAGTGTAATAGTGCCTGATACTTAATCTCACAGAGGTTCCTTTGTTTACATGCCGTTAACTACAGGATATTTCTTCAGCTATCAGATTTCTGCTTGTGTTTAGGTCAAGCTCTCATGCACAAGGCTTCTATGTCCAAGGCTCTGGCAAGCTCCCTTATTTTATGACACAAGGTCAGACTTGGCTGCTTTTCCTAAATGTTCAGACAGTTAGTTTAATACCCTGAAGGGTCAATTAAACATATATTCAGCAATATCATTAGTTTAAATAAAGAAAGAAAAAAATTAAAAAGAAAGGAAGAACACTAAAGAGCCATTGNTGGATGTCTTCCAGAAAGCTTTTCCAGAAAAGAAAAGATAGATTGATCTCCTGATAGCTTGAAATGATCTTGTATATTTTGAATGTGTTTAGGCTGTTTATCACATTTTTCATCCTTGTCTGAGCAAATATTACAGTGAAAACAAGGATGCTGTCAAGAACTCTCAGGTTTAACTCACAGGACATAATTCAGCCAGAAAAAGGGCCATCAGTTGCATGCACTCTTTTCTTTCCCCTGTGTCATTCTGATCCAAACCTTTGTTACAGCAAAAGTCTTTGCTATAAGCACCAGCTCTCTCTATACTTTCCTCTATTTTTATTTCTTTAGGACTTGTAAAAGGTTTCAAAGAAATAAGCACATGTCTTTCCAAAGCACTTGAAATGGTACTGACAACTTCTTTCTCACCTGTTATGATGATTTGTGGGAAACGTGGCTGAAAGTCACTGATTTTCCCCGCTACCATTTTCTGCACTGACTCAGACATAGCAAAAGCCTTTATTCTGTGTCTAAGAGGTTACCCAGATGCTAAAGTGAAATCCTCATCACTTAATAGGGGCAAATGTAAAGACATCAGAAATACATGCTGGGTTACATTTGGAACACTCACCTATACCAATATCTGAATTAGAACTGGCAATGCTGGGGTTGGAAAAGTTGCCTAGCCTGTTATCTGTGTTCTCAGCTGCTGAGGTCTTGATAATCTGTTATGTGTGTGTCATCTGTAGTTCTCTTTGTAATGAAGTTCCTCTGAGTTAGAAACAGTTAAGTGCCCTGAATAAGTTTGATCATCCACAAAGAAGATCTAGTCAAGACATTACTATTTTAAGACAATTTCATCCTCCACTTATCATGAGTAGAAAATAATCATGCTCCTGATTACTTTTTTATATTCTTACTCAGTGATGTTCTCAGCTTGAAACGTACATGAAAGGAAGAGAAGAAAAGCTAGGGAAAAAAATGTGGTAGCCTATTCTGGTAGAGGCAGACAGCTTGCTTGGCCACAGCAAAATATAAGACTCTTCTCTGTGATCCATAAAGGATCCCATAGGATCATGAAAAGTGGCTACAACAGGTCAAGGGAAATTTAGTCTTGCTGGCACTGTGTACTACCTGCTATGACCCATGGCCTTTCATCTGCTCCCTCCACTTGTGACTCCCTCCCTCCCCATTTCTGAGATTTACTGTTCCAGTCACCAAGAATATTTCAGCTTCAAGTCACAGTGTTGCTGACGGAGAAGGTAATGAATTCATAACTATCAAAACAACCCTTGCTCCAGCTAGTCTTGTTCAATGCTGTTATCTCTAGTGTATTGATTCAGAGCAGCATTTTGGAAAAAACATACCTTGACAGGTATGACTTCTTTTATTAGATTCTCTGAACTCAGATGACATCCTGCCTGCTGAACCAGTTCAGTCTCTGAAAATGCCAGAAAGCAGATCAGAAACCTCCACAGACTAGTGAACTGGGACATCTCTTCTCTCTCTATTCTCTTGGTCTTTTCTGCTTACCACAGGCACACCCATATGGTAGAATTACTTTACCGTCTTCTTTCTGTGATGCAGTGTAAAAACAACACCAAATCAACTGCTATAGCCTCCATTCAGTGTGTGCAAATTCTTTTGAGTGCATCTCCTTTTGAGTGCATCTCATTTTGAGTGCAGCTCAATGAGCATTACAGTAACTAGTTCCCAGCTTCACAGCCCTACCTGCACCTGAAGGCATTTCTAACTACAAGAGCGGCATTGTAGGTTGGCTGTATGGGACTTACATTCTTTCCAACTTTACATCTTTCTAGGGTTTTTTTTTTTTTCTGCTGCCCTTCTGCAAGATAAGTCTGGGAAAGACTTAACTGGAGAGAAAACTTACTATCTACACACTGTGTCCTTTGAGCAGGGGTAACTACATGTGGAGTCAGCCAGCTTCTGTCAGTACAGGCTCAGCAGACACTTTTGTCCCTGCTTTACATGGAATCATTTTCCTAGGAAATGCTTGAGGAATTGACTCAGAGCCAAAGTTAAATCTTCATGGGAAGCACTGAGTTTCATCCTGAGCAAAGAAGAAAGGCCTGTGAACACAGGAAGATTTAATCTACCTTTTCTGCAGGAGCCTTAGTACACCTGCCCACTGCATACAAATGATCATGCCATACCCTGTGTGTGGGGCTAGGGCAAATGAGCTGAAGGAGTCTGGATGATGCGGATGACTTGATAGCAACTTCAAGCCATGACTCAGATTAGCAACCCTGAGTCTTATAAGCTTTGAGTGGTCAGTTTAGCCAAGCAGTTGCAGTTTATAAGTCTTCAGTGTAGCCAGTTAACTGATATTACAAAATCGGCATTAAAGGAATTATAATGTGTTTGACTAAATCAGTCATATGATAGAACAGCTCATTTCCAAATACACAGTTTTTAAACTCTAGGGCTTTTTTTCTTTTGTTTTGTTTTAATAAAATTGCTACATGAATACATGGATCATGTGTCACATTGGATTAAATCAACATCAGCCATTTGTTGAGGGCTTTCTACCTCCATTTTATTTTTAACCTCAATACAAATATTGCTTCTTCCATTTTCCCCAACCTCCACCAAAGTCCACCTACCTTACCCCTCATCCTTTTAATTGCTCTTGATCTCTTTCTTCCCTGTTTACCTAAGCCATAATTTTTCCCTTCTATGGTCTGTGTTCATGGTCATTCCCAGCCTAACTGTGAAGGGTCAAAGCTTTAAAAATAGTTGCTCCAAAGGTCTACATGACTCACAACCACAGAAATCTCAGTTGAGCAACATGAGTCCTTGTATACGAACATCAGTAAAATGTGCACACTTCATCAGCACTTGCTTTATTTGAACACACTCATGTTACAGCACACAAAACCCCACATAATAATTACTGATTCCCTGCTAATAAAATGCTTGGCATGCATCACCCACATCTTTGTGAAACTACATGAAGGCTTGGGCTTTTGCTTATCTACACATTTAGGGTTTATTTTAGCAATTAGATCTGTAATCAAAAGATTTCTACTAGTCAAGCTTTGAAATGTGAATCAAGTCTCAGAGCTGGGAAATGCAGTGGCTGGAAATTCTCCTGAAACTGGCTTTTATGGATTCAAAATACTGACGTGGTGAGAGTCTGATGATCAGAAAAGCTAGTCTCAAAAGCTGATACCACTTGTCCTCTCCTCTTGACTCATGTATGTGTGAGTGTGAGTGTGTGCACACATACTTTTTGTGCACATGGGTATAGCTGTTGCATTCAAATAATTTTCAGGGGTTCTGATTAGAATTTCTAATAACACTAACAGTGACAGAGAAAATAGTTTTGTGTGGGCAGTTGCAGGAAAAGGGAACAGCAGTTGTCAACGTTTCTGTGAAGAATTCAAAATTTGAACTATATGTAGCATTTGAACTTTTATTTTTATTTGGCTTCAGTAAGAGTGGTCTATGGTAAGTATATTATAGTATGCATAAAAGTGACATTGAAGAGATATTAGTCACTAAAACCTGCAGTCAGAAAAATGTAAAGTCTGTCTCAGATCCCACCAAGAGACTTGAAGAAAGTCAAACATTCTGCAATTCTAGTTCAATGTCTGAGTTGTTTAAGCAGGGTTATGATCTAAACTGATTACATACTAAATATATCCTTTTTAAAATATTTTATTCAGAAACTCATGAAATATTTTGGGTTTGAATTCTCAGCCTAGTTGAGGACAGATGTCAAAATGTCCTCCCGCAGGAAGCATTGCAGCACACATGCCTGCAGGTGGCAATCACACAAGGTGCCCAAAAGATCCAGCTTGAGCTTCCTAGAAAGTGATGAGAGAAATCAATGTTCAAAACTAGTAGTCTGTGCTCATTCAGGTTTTCATTTTAAAGGAAAAAAGAGGAGGCAACTTGTCAATTTAGAGCAATTTGAAACATATAAATCTATGACCCTAAATAATAAAGATGTTCATATCATCCAGTATGAAAAAATCTGAACAATTCAGAACAAGTACTGAGGACAGGTAAGGCTTAAACCACGTAATTTTCACACTAGCTGGGTGAGGGTGTGTATGTCTTTTGTTCAACAGCTATGTAGCACTGTTGAAACCACTTGACAAAAACTATTTAGTGGTGGTCAGTAAGTTCAGTAGAGGCAAATAAATCAAAACTGAAACTCTGGGCAAATAAATTCTGCAGCTCACTGGTTTGCTCAGGCTTTGAAATATTGCTTTCTCTGGGGCATTCACCCTAACTGCTGATTTTCCAGACTTCTCTGACCACATGGGCAAAGGAGAGCAATTACATGGTCACAGTTGCCTGCTGCTGCAGGAGATCAGACCTGTAATAACACAAGGCCTGTCACAGTGACAAGCAAGGCTGGAATGAATGTGTCTGAGTAGGGAATGTGGTAGTGCCCTGAAGCAGTTTCCCAGGTGGACTGACATCTACATCTATAAATAATGAAACAGGGCAATTATTCAAAGCAGGATTTTTTTTAAAAATTCCAGTTCCAGCACATTAACATAATTCATGAAGTGCTCTGGACCATTAGGATTATGAAATTACTAACTTCCAGGTGATAAACTTATTCTGTCTTAGTAAGATCTCATTGAACCTGAAAGGCAGAAGAACAACTTTGTTCACACACAGGCTTAACAGGAAACTGCCACAGCTGAATGAAACTCAGCAACCAAAAGGTAGATCTTGAAGAAATTTGTCAGTAACTTCGTCTTCTCTTAACCTACAAACCAAATTCACATGATATTTATGTGATCTCTAGCAGAGAGATCAAAATACATTTCCTCCTAAGCGGTGTGCTAGTGAAAGTAAAACAGCAACAGCATTTCAAGGGGAAAAATGTAATTGCTGGTGTCATGTCATGGTTTAGCCCCAGAGAGTAGCTGAGTACCACACAGCCACTAATTCACTCCACACCCCGTCCCCTGGTGTGGATGAGAATCAGAAAAAAAACCCCAACGAAACTCATGAATTGAGATAAGAATAGTTTAATATTTGAAACAAAATTTAATGTAACAATAATAATAATAATATGTTGATATCCTGGCCATTCTCTCCCCCACCAGCTTCCTGTGCACCTGCTGGCTGCCAGAGCATGGGAAACTGAGAAGTCCTCCACTTGGGGTAAGCACTTCCGAGAAACAACTAAAAACATCGGTGTGTTATCAACAGTGTTCTCACACTGAATCCAAAACGCAGCCCTGTAGCAGCTGCTGGGAAGAGAATTCGCTCCTGCAGCTGCCCCGGGAGCCGGCGTGCGCCGGAGCCCGCGGGCGGCGCGGCCGCGGGGGGGCGCTGCGGCCCCGCCCGCCCGGGGCAGCTTCCCGGCCAGAGGGAGCATCGCCCGCCGCGCTCGGCACTCCCGGGCAGCGTCGCCCGGCCCTGCTCGACATTCCCTGAGGGAGCAGTCCCTTCCCTGCTGGGCTCAAAGCGAACGAACCAGGCTGTAAAATGATAACGAACACTATCTGGTTGATTTTGTTTGTTTGGTTTGTTTGTTTGTTTCCTCCATCTAAGGCACTGTGGTAGAAGACGCAAAGTTTGGGCTGTATAATTTAGATGGATAAGGCTCTTTTTCCCTGCTTGTGGCAAATGCAGGAACGAGCATCATCTTCAGTAACAGTGCTGCTGTGTCACCTGCTGGATGCTGGCCATTGCTCATTGCTAGCAATGGTTTCCAGGCAGCAAAACCTGAGTCGCTCAGTGACTCCCTACAGACATTCTATCCTTGCAGCCTGTGAACTAATGTGCAGAAACAAGCTGCATCCAAAGTCCTCCTCCTCCAGCCTCTGGAGGACTTTTTCCAAGTCTTATTTTCTGCATACTACTTAAAAGTTTCCTGACTCACTATGGCAGGATTTTCCTGATACGCAACTCTTCCTGAGAACATGTCTTTCAGTGAACTCCCACTGCAGAAGGATGCACCTCAATGCCATGGGATGCCTATCAAACCTACTTAATATTTTGGTGTTTCATCTTCATGCTTCTCTCCTTCTGCAGGGCCTCCTCCTTCTGGTGCGGCTGTCCCTTCTGGTAACTATCCACCTTGCTTGTAGCTCTTCTCCACCAGCAGATTCTGGACTGTTTCCAAGTTTCTGGTTAGCAGACACCACTGGGTCACTGATCCTGTTGTCACCACTGTTCCCAGGCCCTTGCTAATCTCCCATTACCTGTGCCTTACCTGAGGCTCCTGCCTTTTTTGTTGCCTCACTGGACTTTAGGCAGGGGGATTCTCACATCCTCATGGATCTGCAGACTCCATTCTTAGTCTTCTTTGCTCCCATTCACCCTTTTCATTCCTGGCCAAGGACTGATAGCCTCTTGGTTTCTGTGTCCTGTGGGATATCATTCCCCTGAAGGCTGCAGCAGACAATTGAGAGAGAGTATATGCAAGCCTTGTTTTCCACAGGCCATTTCTGTCAACTCACCTCTCTTGTACCTCCTGGTTCCTTTAGTTTGATCCCATTTATTTGTTCTGCACTACTTGGATGTGCTCATTGCAGTCTTTCCCCAAGCTCCCCTGTTTTCGTGCTGCAGTAGGCTGCCTTACAAAGACCTCAGGGTCACAGTGCAGACACACACAGTAGAGACAGAGGTGCTCTGGAGCTCTCAGAGTTCTGGAGCTCCCAGGTGAGTGCAGGCTACCTGTCTTATGTCCATGAAGGTGTCACCCATCCTTCCAGTTAGTACCACTGACACGTGGTGTGTAGCCTTTCATATGCACCACCATCCCTTGTTCTGAATAGCCGCACCTGGATCAGAGACTGAGCTCAAAGTTTACAACCAAAAGTAATTTCCTGCTTGTTCTTGAATCCATAGCTTCAAACTTTTCTAACTTCATGCCCTGCATGAAGCATTCCTTCATGTAGATTATGCTCTTCCATAATTTTGCCTTTTTATTCCCAATTAAACCAAACATTTTTCTTATATTCCAGAAACACATTGTAGCTAGAGAAAATGAGAAAGGTTTCATTTCAGATCTGGATGGAAATTTGATATCTTCCACTGTACATTTGCAGTACAAGGGCCTGTATTCGTTGAGTGGAAATCTGGAGTAACAAAGCTGAGGTCACAATTTTATTAGTCTAATTCAGAGAAGAGTTTGACTCACTAATTCCAACTTTCAGCTGAACAATTCAAAATTTCCTTGGGCCATACCCTTAGGAAACTAGCACCCGTTATTTAATTGGTTTACTAAGATGGTGCCACTCAAGATCCAGCCTGTCAGCAGACTGGATCTGTTGAAGGCTCACATGCCTCAGCAATTTCTTCATGGCAATGTTGCAATTTTGCTAGATTCATATAGCTCTTATACATGCTTTTTAAAGTCAGCTTACCCTTTTATGCCTAAAAATAATTGCAGGTGGGGTTTAGAACTGCCAGGACAAGTTGCAGCTCTTGTACAGCAAAATACCTGACTGCCTCTGCAAGTCTAATGCCAGGAAATATTCCAGTGCACTGCAAGAGCATTGTTAGCAACTCAAGCGCTCAAAAGTTAGGAAAGGTGAGATCAAAAGTAGTCCATACACATATAGATCAATGCAACATGGACATTTTGATTATACTTGATCACATAAAAATGTAACTTAACATCTCATTTGGTCCTGCCTTGAACAGGGCTCGGACCAGGTGACCTTTGAGACCCTCTCCAAGCCAAAGTATGTTACAATATATAAATATTTTCCTTATAATTTTTGCTTGACCAGTGTAGCTTGCTGTGGAGAACAATTCCCTGGGGCACTGGATATCTGAGTTCCATGGCCCCTTTCCAACCAGTTTAGTTTTGTATAGTCCTTCCATTTTCTTTTAATTCACTACCTGATAATTTCAGTAGGTGGCTCTTACTCCCTAATGTAATTAGTAGGTATATAATTGTTCTCTTTTCCATACCTTTCATGGTGCTTTATGTTGTACTTGTATTTCCTTCTCAATCACCTTTTTTAACAGCCCATGAGATTCGTGAAGAGCTGAATACATCAGTTGTTTTACTGAGTCAGGTGAATTCCCAATCCACATGTAGTTAAACCACGATTCACATTTCCAGCTCATGCTGGATGCAATACAGTCTTTCTTCTCCGTATTTCTTACCCCTGCCCTGCGTCTCTAAGGGTGCTGTTCCACAGCACCTGTGGCTGATCCAAATCTGCTCTGATGTAATCCTTATCTCTGTCACTGGCCTTCTTTTGCTGTTCCCTCACTATGAGGCCACGCCGTCTGTTGCCATCTGCTCAAGGATCTTAAGCCACTGCAGACTATTTGCTTTATTTGTGGGGTTATTTTTTATCCTGTTTGGGTGTCCGAGCTCAGCCACTAAGGGGCAGAGAAGCTGAGCCAGGAGGGCAGGGATGCACAGAGGTAGATGGCAGGTCCACGGTGGTGCTCACACAGTGGCTGCTGGAAGTCCCTCCTATCACCAGGAGGGTCTGCCTTGCTGAAAGTGTCTTAAACAGTTCCTCCCTTTAATACTTGATCCCAGCTCTCCTTCCAAAATCATCAGCTGGGCCACAAGCACTGCTCAGACACTCACACAACAGCTGTCTCAAACCATTAATTTAAAGCCTAACATCTAAATTACTAATTCCAGGCTAACTTCAACTAGCCAAACTAGGCTACAGTAATTACCTACACAATAAAGTGAGAGAAATTAAATTCCTTTTCTTCATGAGATGTTTCTATTAGTGACAATGGGGCTTCCAGCTACCACAAAAAGTAGCTTGGACCTAATTTGTACAGACAAGGAACCTAATTTCATCAACATTGTGTGACTTTTTATTTCCCAAAGGAATATTAAATTACCTTGGTTGTAACTTTGACCAAAGCATAAGTTGCCTCTGAATATGTTTATATCTTTTACTGTGTATAGCAGGGAAAATGAGAGATAAGTACTTGCCAGATGCCATCACACAAAGCAAGATGTATCCAGTCTGAAAAGATGCTCCTATAAGCTACTCATTTTTGCCCCATTTCAAGTTAAGGCAGGGACTGTGCTGAGGCAGGGCTCAGAGTAAGGTTTTATACCTTCTTTCACAGATCATCATTCTCCCTATCAGAAGGCTTCTAACATGATGAAACAAAGTCAGGAAAACTGGGGAAGAATGCATTTTTTCCCTTCTTAAAATCATTTACAGTATCCCAAGTGACTGTCAGTCATGACTGTGATGTCTTAGCAGCCCACACTTGAAAATGGAAATGAAGAAGCCACACAAGGAATGCCACAGTGCACAAAGGTGAACGACATGTGGCCAAGCATAGGATACATGGGGGGGGGGGGGNAAGTTCTCAACTGGAAAAACAGGCACTCACTGTATATTTTACTAGCTCACTTTAAGTAAAACAGCATCAGCTCAGATGTCAGCTTGCTAAAGAGAGAAAGCTTTCTGGAATAAGATCACCCTTTCAGCTTGTGTTTATAGAGTCCCAAGGTTAAGAGGCACTTGGTTCATAGCTCCTGGGAGCTACCACAGCACTGAAAAATAAACATAAATAATGTCATTAAGTAATATCTTCAGAAGTCTGTGTCTCATTTTGAGAGCCCCACATGATATACACTTCCCTCTGGGATTAATATTTCCATTAAATCTGAGCCCTGGCATTTGCCCTCCTGAAGAGAATATTTATTTAAAATTTCCTCTGGTCTTCAAGACAAGACTAGTAGCAGCCCCATGCTGGCTGCATGCCAGCAGACCATGTTTCTCTCCTGTGTCCCCAGGCATGAGAAATGTCACAGCCAGGACAGCAGCTCTCATTACACTGTCACACAGCTCGATCATTTCAGAGTCCTTTGGTAGATCTCAGAAAGCAAAGGGGCCAGGATTTGCCTGCAAAGGCAAGGTGGCAGGAGGAGACCCCCAGACCAGCCTGAGTATGAAACTGTGCAGTTGTGCTGCCTCCCAGAACAGGCAATGTTTTTATGTGGTGCTGTTGATAACATCTCTGGTTTAGTGCTGTTCTACTTCTCTGGGTCATCCTTCCTCTTCAACTCTTTAAACAGATTATAGGGTCGAAGGCAAGCCTGAAGGAAGCAGCTTCAACAATTTATTAGCAATAAAGTAGTGTTATGTCGGGACTGACGGACTATGTCAGGCTGCAGATGCAGTGCTCAGTGGTGACTCAGAGAGGACCCAGAAAAGAACATCCCAAAGGAGCCTGTGGGAGACCTCGGTAGGCAGACATACTGCCTTCTCTTCCCTATCCAAACTCTGGCTGAAAAACTGGCATCCTCTGAAGAAGATATATCTCTTTTGCCTTTTATTTTCCAAAACACTCATCAGAGGATCAGAGAAACATAGAGTCACAGAATTATTTGGTTGCGACCTTATAAGGTCTTCTAGGTTCCAACCCCTCTGCCATGGGTAGGGACACCTTCCACTACTCCAGGTTGCACAAAGCCCAATTCAACCTGGCCTTGAACACTTTCAGGGATGGGGCATCCACACTGTGTTATAACCTGTTCCAGTGCCTCCCTCACAGAAGCATTATCGATAATAATTTTATTACCCATCATCAGCCCCTCAGTTTCACAAAGGCTTTAACGAGACAAGAATGGCAGCTGATGTCCAGTGAGGACTATTTCAAAAGTGTTTAGACATATCTGGACCTGGAAAAGAAATCCACATGCTTTACATACTTATCTAAGAAGAGTAACTTTTGTCTTAGGGGTCTGTTCTTTCACATTTCAATATGTTGGTAGTATCATTACTAACATCACTATTGTTACTGTCATTAGTTTGAATGAGGGTACATATCCTTGCAGAAAGCATATCTGCAGACAGTGCAACCCAGCCTGCTTTTGTTCATTTGAAAGAGGTCTGCAGCTTTGATTTGAAGGGCCAGACCTAATCCTAAATTCAGAGATGTCTAAGTGTGATATATCTAGTGGTTGAATCTGTTGACTGAAGCAGGAGTAGTCCTGATGACTGGCTAACAATGCTTTTAACCACATTGTCCAGGTACAATTAGCTTTATTGACTGACTTTACCCGATGTTGTTTGCCAGAGAGTTGAATGCACACAGTGCTATTTGCTATCTTACCACTTTGTTGAGTGAGGCTATAAAATAAAAGGAAACTATAATAAATGTATACCTTTAACCATCCTTACAACTAAGAAGAGGGGTACAGCATCTGGACACTCCTTCAGCAAATCTCTAGAGATGTCCATATCCTGTTTTGAAGTGAACTCTTTTTACCTGCACAATATGCTCCCACTAGCGATCATAAAACAAACATATTTATTATCTGACGTGCCTGATTTCCATCACACTTTTGTATCTTGCTAATATTAACATACTTAGAATATTTCCACTCAGTAAACAAAACTTGTAAGAGCAGCAAAATGATAATTAAAAAGCCAGTAATTAGTAATCTATTTATTTGTAACAATTCTCCACTGAAGGTGGACAATGTTTATTTGGTTAATAATCTCTCAGATGTAAGTAGGGTTCTCAATAGAACAGAGAACAAAAAGACTGGGAGCATCACATCCTGCTGAAATTTCAGGGTGATTTATATCAGCAATATCCTATTGAGGATTAATTTCCTACTGGTAAATAAAAAGCAATAGGAAAAAATCAGGCTAGATTTTGAGACTATAGCCTCTAAATCACACCTTCAGCAGGGGTCAGCTACACTAATTTGAGCAAAGATGTGATAGTCCACACAAAAGAACTAAACTCTCCCTTTGGACAAAAGATCATTTTTAGCAGCAGAATAGTTTATTAGCCTGCAAATGTCTAATCTCCATCAACTAGATATCACTATGGGTTATGGTCAGTCTTCGCAAGTTATTCCTCCAAAATGAAGGGTCCTCACTGATGTGGGAATGGTTTATAGCTTTGCCACAACAAGCACTCTGTTTTGCACTCTCCTTCAATGTCCCTCTCTAATGCCGCCCTGGAAGGAAAGATGAGCTCATTTGTCAGGCTTACTCGCCAGAGGCTGGCAAGTAGTCACTGTTTTTGAATAAAAAAACTAGACAGGAGATTTTACTCATTTCAATACCTTTATTAAGAAGATAAACCTTTAGGGAGATGCAGAGATTAAAATCCACCGCTGCTCCCAATTATCCCAGCCAGCAAAGGAAGAAGTTCTAACTCCAGCTGTTGAGCAGAAGGGAGCCTCCCCTCCTCACGAAAGCTGCCCTCGACTAGCTCAATTTAATAGGAGGGGCCGGCCCAGTCCGTATTCCTTCGCGTTTCCCCGAGGTTACAGCGACACTCCACTAAAGCCCCAATCTATAGCCCCGCATTTTCCCGAGCAAGGCGCGCTGTTATTTTCTTTAAATAATGCCTAGTTTTGGAGTTTTAAGTCCTTTTTCCCTCTCTAGTTGTTCCCCCATGTCCCCGCGCGTCTTTATTTGCATATGCAAAAATGCTCAGCCTTTGATTGTGAAATCTGGGTTTCTGATTTTGCAATCGAGGTTCTCTTGTGCGCCTGCTCCTGCGTCTCTCGGGTCCTTCCAGCTGTGCCTCCGCCGCCACACGTAGTCTCCCCGATTTCCATCGGACGCCGCTGCCGTGCTGCCGCTCCTCCCTCGCTCCCTCGCGGCTCCGCCGTCTCTCTCTCCGTCCGCACCGCGCCGGCCCCTCGCGGCCGCT
>VXBU01011725.1:89750-135112 GCA_013400315.1 Bombycilla garrulus
CACCCCTGTGTTTTTTAAAAAAAAAAAAAAAAAAAAAAAAAAAAAAAAAAAGGTGCTGTAGTGTGCAATGCAAAGGCAGTTCTTTTCCTTATCGATCCCATAAGGACTTGGACCAGGATGCAGAAACAAAGGAGCAGGGAACAAGGAGGTGGAGCTGGGAGATGGGTGGACTCCTGAGGACAGCGGTGTTCAAACACCGTTCAGAAAGGGATTAGGAATATCAGCTCCTGGAAAGGGAAAGCCACAAAAATGCCAAGCATTAAAGGTTTTGAAAAAGATTTCTTCACAGCTTCCCCTCCACCTCTCCCATTCAACCTGCTGTAGACTTTGCAACTCTAATCTAGCAAGTGGCTCACCTCCAAGTCTCTTGACTGTGATCCGGCCTCTCTCTGTAAGACACAGGATGCCATTGTTCCTCACACATTGTTGCAACTATTATTCCTTGGCCCAACTTCTAGAAATACAAACACCCAGAGATAAAGGGTGATTGAAACAATAATCATTGTACAGTAGTGACAGCTTTTTCTTATTTACCTTAGTGAAATACCAGAGAGAGCAGACTCAGAATAATGAAACTATGGGAGGAATAAATCCAAATAAAAAATCCTGGAAAACTTCTAAAACAAAAGAATCCAGATGTGGAGGCAGAAGTGCCTGTTTATGGGACTCAGACTCACTGCTCAATGCATCCATCCTTAGGAGCACTGTAGGAAAAAGTGACAATTTGTGCAGAAATTCTGTTAATGCTTTGGAATGTTTTGACATATTTTATGTGCCTTTATTATCAAAATGGGAAAAATATTAAGAGGGGAACAAGCCAAAGAGGTATGGAAGAGGAAAAATTATTAAGATTATTAAGATTATTTGATTCTCAGGGAGGCAATTATCACAGGGAGAAAATCTGAGAGAGCAATACCCTGCCCCACTCTGCCTATTAGCTACTTTTCTAGTCAAAGCCTCTTAGCTATTTTCATGAGCAGTACCAATATGTGGGCAGACATGCATAGACCAAATGGCATGGATAGAGAATTGCCGAGTCTTTGCTATTTGGTTGAATTCTAAACAAGAACAATGGAATGCAAAAAAGAGCATGAGACAGCAGAGCTGGGTCGATATGGCTGCAGTTCTCAGTTGCAGTCCCACAGCACAGAAGGTGTCTGATCAGTAATGGATGCCCACCATGTGTCCTCCCAAGCAGTGTACAACACAATCCTTCTCCCTTTCTTGCCACAAGGCCTCCTTCCTGCAGATTTGTTGGAAATTGGAGGTAAGCAAGCTGAAGGTATCACCTGGATGTATACAATACCCTTTAACCATTTTCTTGGCCTCTACCTATGTTGTAAATGCCGCAGCAGCATGGCCACATGATGCTTGGAGCTCTGCCAGTATCTGAGGCTCTTACTGCTGACCACCCATTACAGAAAGCTTAAGATATGGCTAAGAACATTAACCAGGAAATGACATCCAGAGCAAGTAATCCCTCCCACTCTTTTAGTTTTTGTGTAAGTGTGGTAAAAGATGTCAACTGGAAAGCTGCAGAGATAGTTCTGAGACAGCAGCTAGACACACTGAAGTGTGTATAAGTTATTAGTCATTTTAAAATAACTGAAGCCAAGTTTTCTTAACATGCAGTCGTGTTTGGAGAGAGCATCCCTACTCTACATAATGCTTTGCTATCTCAATCAGGTTTAGACCCAGTAAAAAACTTCTCTTTTGAGATTTACCTGAGTCATTAATGAATGACTACTAGCAATAACTAAATACAACCCCCCTTTTGGTAGCAGAAATGCACTTAGAACAATCATTTAGCATTTCTGTGAGAAATTATCAACGCTGTCAAAGCCAGTTATTATGACTTATGAATAAGACCTTTGTTTGCAAAAAAAAAAAAAAAAAAAAAAAAAAAACCAACAACCNAAAAAACTTTTTTGTTAAAAAAAAAAAAAAAAAAAAAAACAAAAAACCAACAACCCTAGCTTGTCTGGCAACAAGCCTGTAATTATTCAGAGCTTCATGTGGGTGTGGTGAATCAGTGAAGCATACTCCCTGTATTTATTTAACAAATAAGTATACCTCTAGCGTATTTAGCTGCCAACGCATGATAATAATGAAGTTTGCTTCTGAACTAACTCATCTTGCCTAAGGAAGGGCAAAAAACAGATCAAACATACTTGAATCAAGCTGCCTTTGGCACATTTTCCAATTTGCCCTTATTTCAAATTTGAGTTCCAGCCCTCTTTGGGAAAAATGTCTCACACCATTGTGTGTGTAAAGATGTAACCTTTGAACAAATCTGGAGTTTTAGTTCCAGGTGAGCTACTTATAACACCAAGTAGCTGGAACCCATGATTAGAGCCCTCTGGGCAGTAGCCACTGGACTCCAAAAGGCACACCATAGAGATTTTGCCATTGCAACAAAGTAAAGAGCATTAGCTTTTGAATTCTGGAGGTCAGTAACAACTCTGTTTGTCTCCTGCAAAATTCCTCTTTCAACATACCTTCTTTTAGTCACTCAGCTTCAGTCATGGGGGTGGAAGGTAATGTTTTAATATTCCTGATCAACCTTTCTCCATAATGAATTAGAGATGTTCTTCTTAAGACATAAAAAACATAGCAAAACATAACTACACCCAGATATAGAAAAGAGCTGCCTTATTTGCTTTACCAAGCCTGACATGTCATTTACAGAATGTGTTCACACTGCAGCTGCACACATATGTTGACAGGTTGTACAAAAATTATCAGGTAGGTGAACTAGGGACATGAGTGCAAGTATTGCTTCAGCGGGTGTTCTGTGCCTCAAAACATGTGTTACTGCATTAAATTCTGGACACACTACATTTGATAGGGAGAATTTCCACACAGATCATTCAATCACAGAATTGCCTAGGTTGGAAAGGACCTTGAAGATCATCTAGTTCCCAAATTATCTGCCCTGGGCAAGGACAACTTTCATTAGACCAGGTTGCTCACAGCCCCATCCAACTTGGCCTCGAACACTTCCAGGGACATTCCAGTGCCTCACTAACCTCATAGCAAAGAATTTTTTCTGTAGAAATAATCTAAACTTGCTCTCTTTCCATTAAAACCATTCCCCCTTGTCTGTCATCATGTGCTCTTGTTGAGGGTAGAACTGTTCTTCAAATTACTGGTAATGCCTACACAGGTGTGAGGGGAGGAGTTCTGTAAAAGTTGCCCACAAGTTGCCCACACTGCCCACATACATTATCCAGAGCCTCAAATATTTTTTAGTATATTTTGAGAAGGAAATTATTTTGAAACATGCATAAGTCACACCTTTGAGTCTTACCTTTATTTCAGGTAACCCTTACAGTAAAAAAAATCATTAGCTGTAGTGGGAATTACAGCTCAGATTTGCAGTCACTGTCAGATAAAGTTTCTATAGATCACAAATGTAACCAGCTGTAGTTGCTTCCCTGCCCCAGTGCTGTGATCACATGTAAACACCAATGCTGTTCACAGTGACTAGATCAGAGTTGATCTCTGCTTCAGAAACTTATGATTAGATACAATGATATAAACTGCTGGAGCCTGTCCCAGTCTCTTAGCAGTCAATGTTCCCACAGAAGGAGAGCTGGCAGAACAGGTAGCCTGTCCTCTGCTGAACTGCCCCATTCACCATTCAAAGTTCAGTCAATCATTATTGACATAGACTGAGCAAGGCTGGCTGAAGAGCAAGCACAGCATCTCTCCTGCCACTGCCCTGGAAGAAGGGATGCTCCGCAGGAAGGTGAGAGCAGGCAGCTGAAGCTAGGGCCAGCTTCAACAGGGGACTTCCTTGTGCTCATGTGAGTGATGAATTTGGGCTCCCAAGGTCAGACCCAGCTCAGATGTCACAGAGGGGACTGCTGGCTCTACGATTGCAGCAGATTGTTTTTCCTGGCACAGCAGTGTGCTGGCTCTCCTGTCTAATCTTTTCCATTGTTTTTCGTAAAGTTTGCTACTGGAATAGGAAAGGTCACAACTTACTGTAAGACACAGACAGGACTTGAGCATTATGAGTGTTTATATGTAAGTGAGAGAATGTATTCTGTATCAGAATTCATCTTGGGGAAGTCTGAGACTGTGTCTATTAAATGTCTGCTTTTTGAAATTTTTTTTGTCTTGAAGTATATGCATATGTTTTTTCTCTCAAAGGCTGACAAGTGTTGGTCTCAGACTGCTTATAGCTCTATCCATTGCCAGCATTACCAGCACTGTCAGAGAATCCTTCATTCCAACCTCTTGCTGCTTAGAGTATTGTTGGAAATATACGGCTACAAAGTCACCCTAGAGACATATATTATTGCCTAGACAAGTTCAGTCTGAGTTTTATTACAGATAGGGCTTTAGTTCTGCTTTTAAGAGCTAATTTCAAATTAGGACTTTAGCTCCCTAACTATTTCAGTTGAAGTCTCCCCAAGGGATGCATCATTGTGAGAAAGTTGCTTAAAGTGTTTAAAGATAAGATTTATTTTACCCAAGGCAGCTATGCTTTTCTTGTTCTCTTTCTGTACTGTGCCTGTCTGGCATTTTATTACACTGCTTTTTTCCTTATTATCTTGTTCCTTTACTCCATCTCCAGTAACTGAAATAGGTATCAGATACAGCACAAACAGTAGAGGCAATGCAGAGTAGTTGGGATCTCTGAGATTTCTATCTCCTCTTTCCTGTCCACCAGTTATTTCAACCTGGAACGGAGTTCAAAGTGCTGCTGAGAGGCATGTTTGCTCGAATGCTCATCATCCTCACGGACTCTAGTTTTGCAATAGTCATTGCCAAGGCTGGGGCACAGCTTCAGGACACTGCCAACTCCAGCACTGCAGCACGGCCCATCTGCCCAGTGCTCATTCAAGGCTGGGAAGTTTGTTGTGAACAGGGTTGCTGGAGCCAGAGCTGGACTCTCCAGTCCCAAAGATGAATGGGTTAAGTGACTCCAAATCTTCCTTTTTTTTCAAGTTTGCGTCTTCTCTTTTTTCCTGAGATATTGCAGGTAGTAGATACATTTGAGAGGTAATGTGATAAAAATACTAATAAGATAAACCCACTGAAAATATTGTCTTGAGTGAAAAACAACTGGCCATTGTTTCAGCTTCCTCCTCTGCTTTCTTATCTTGTGTGAAAAATACCTGTGGTTTTCAGAGCACAAACATGAAAGATAGAGTGAGGCCACGTCTAGAGCACAGGCTGTATCATTTGACAATGATACATCTGACAAAGGTGTGAAGAACAATGTTCCCTGACAGACACAACCATGCTGGTCAAGAGCTCCTACGCAGGTATGGCTTAGCATATCAACAAATCTGCACTTTCTCTGATTTTGACCACAGGGCTTCTGACCAAAATTGGTGTGCATTAGTGCTTTAAAGCATTAATGTCTGGATTTACCAGGACTGCTTGGGAGGCTGTCACCCCAGTGTAGTGCCACCAGAGCATGAGACTGTTGACTCCTACACCAGGCCCAGGAATGGACTTGGGGGAAGGTGGGGTCTTCAGCTCACTTACTTCCCTCTTTGAGTCTTTGGAGAGAAAGCATTTGTGTCTGTCCTGTGTAAACATCTGCAGGAGTGAAGACAGACAAGACCTGCGTGAGAAACTGGGATGGCACCAAAAACAGGGTGTGATTCTGAGTCTGTACATCCTCCTCCTTGACAGAGGGCACAGGCACATGTGTGGGGCCACACACTCACATTGGGGGGACTGTCTGGCTCACAGGTTTACAAAGCCTAGTCCTTGCTCTCACAGATCTCACCAGCTGCCAGACATGTCCCTTCATTCCAGAGAAGCTACTGTTTTTCTCTCCTTCTCTTCCACTGCAGCCCAAGAGAGTGTTGTTCAGCATGAAATGCATCAGCCCCATGCCAGGCACAAACCCCAGACATCTGTGGAGAGGAGCTGAACAGAAAAACCTTCAGTGAAGGCACTGGTAAAATATTTGTATCTTTAGCTGTACTGTAAAAAAAGAGGAAAAATGACAAAATTCAGGTCTGAGCTTCTTGCTCAAACTTCTTGCACATCTTTCTGAACTCCTAGGACTATGGCTGAAGTCTATGAGTGAACATATTTCACAGGCCCTGGCCTGCCTGGCCATGGACCTCAGACATCCCTAGATGTAGCCGACCTTCTAATTCCGAGGGCTAAATTAACAAGCCTTCGGCTTGGGAGAATCACTACAAGGAATGAGGAGAATGAGGAACAAAAGGACGCTCAAATCTTTCTGCAGAAATTATGTTTAATCCAACTTCATCCCTAGGCAGAGTGTGGGGGAAGGGAGGGACCAGTTTGTCCGCCCGGGAGCAGAAAGAAGAGAGCGCGAGTCACGTGTCCCAGTCACGTGTCCCGGGAGGTTTTATCCCCCCAGGGAGCAGGGGAACTCTGGGAAGAGGGACCACCGGCCAATGGGACAGAGGGGAGAAACTACATCCCAGGGGTAGGGGGAGACGGGACCCACCACCACAGGTAGTGTGGGGAGAGAATACAGCTACTTAGTGCAAACCTCACATAAATTTCAGTGCAACCAAAGAACTCAGTGTAAATATCGAGGGAGCAGGGGCACAACACCTAGATATAACAGGACAGTTAAAACTCAAAGCCAAGTTTCATATCTTATTTGGCTCCTCTTGACAAGCATATTTAGAGTCTGCTCTCATCCTCCTCTTGCTCCAGACTGACTATCTGCACCACCTCAAAGACTGGATTCACAGCATGTGGTGCACCAGCCCAGGAACCTAACAGGCTCGAAACTGTTCTGACTACAGCCTCACAATTTTCATAACATTTGGTATCTGAAAAATTATCACAATGTGACTAACATTAGCTTTCACACCTCTCAGATAGCAGGAAGTTGAGATCACCCCAATCCAAATAATTGTCATTTTAACAAATATATAAATTCAGTGATGCTCAAAGGATTTATATTTAAATACCCAAAGGATTGAAAATTGTGTTCTTCAATACACTGTGTAGGTCTGGGAAGGCTCTTTGGAAGCATCACAGATAACAAGAGTTCAATTCTTGGCAATGGGAACCAAACTTTCAGTATCACAAATTAGTCATCTTGTCAATTATTTGATCATCTCTAGGGAATATTGGAAAGTTCTTGGGATCTTTTTATTACATGTCATTTGGTCTGCTTTGTTATGAAATTTCAGCTTCAGTTGTGCTGTATCAACACTGGTGCAGAGCTTCAGCTCAGCTGCCTGCAAAGTGAGCCTATGAGCACTCTCCCAGGCAAATTCTGAACCCAGCATGCAAGGAGTTGAGCAGCTGGGTATCTCCAGGCTGTGCCAGTCAGTTCCAGGGCAGAAAACAGCCCTGAGCATCCCTAATTTGCAAGAAAAGTTATAGCCCTCGAGTCTTCACTGGCTTGTTTGCTAATAATGAGATTTTCCACAGGCTTAGCAAGGCAGGATTTCACCCAGGGGATATCCCACAGTTGTGCCAAAGGCTCTCACGCTTGGCTCACTTGGGATGAATCTGTTTTCTGCTGGCAGGATATCAGTGCCAAGTGCCCTGCTCCCAACCACACATAGCCTTGACCTCACCAAACACGTACTGGGGCTGTGCACAGCAGGCAAGTTGCACTGGAGGCTTTTGTCTTAGGCTTTGAAGAAAAAACAAAATAAGGGGAACAGAAAACCACAAAACTTCTCCACTAAATAGGATCCTTAGCTTAAGACTTCTCTTTTGTTGTGAGGCAAGAAGAGGTTGACTTCTGTGTTGAATGCAAAGAAGGTTTGGGCAGGAGTGTTGTTTACAGATATTTGCTAAGTTCCCAGTGGTCAAACCACAGGTATTTCTTTAATTCATTACAGCTTACTTACAACTCTGTTTAAGTATGTGAATACATAAATAATATGCAGACCACAGCCTGGGATCAGCAAAACAGATATGCTCTCTAGCACAGCCAAAAACAGTTGTGACTCTCTTCAGCTCCACCAATAAAGTATGAATCAATGAAGCAGCACAAAATATCTACCCTGCTGGTTTTGATGTTTGTGACTATAAAAAGAAAAGTTTTATTTCACCTCTGCAAAATCTAAACTTTACACAAAAATCTCTATAAAGCAACTGAGCAACACCAGCTTTTAAAGCTTCATAATAATTTTAAAACATAACTTTATAAAGTTTTCAAAAATACTAAACACAAGGCACAAAAGAAATATTTTATATAAGGTGAAATTCTTGGTTTAAAGAGCCACCATATCCCCAAGCATCCTTCAGCTCCAGGCCAGTAACAGTTGCTCCACACATCTTATCCTCCATGCATTTCCTTCCTGGACTACAGCAGAGCAACATCCCTGGTCTGATTGTGTGGAGCAAGGCCAGCTGCAAGCTGATCGTCATCATCTTGCACCTCATTTTTCATATTCATTCAGCCCTCCACAGTGTGGCATATGATGGCAGACTCATACTGTAGTACCATCCCTGTCTCATGGGAGATCCAGACACTGACTGAACCTGAAAATGCCCAACACTGGACTGTGGTACTGGTCAGGCTCCTGGAAAGCCTTCCTCCTCTATAACTTTCCTTTCATCCTCACAAAAGCCCAGGAAAATGTCATGTACAAAAAGGCTGAAGGACAGTCTTGTTGCTTTCTCAATCAGTAAAAAAGCAAGCAGCTTTAGCCATCCTCTAGGCATCAACACTTCTTTAGCCATCTTAAATTGTGGTGTTAATCTAGTCATCTGAGTTTCATCTACAATCAGTGGAGACAACATTAAAAGCACCTCAAAAGGACAGTTCTTCCCATATATGCTGGACATCTGTTTTAACAGGATCAGTTGCCCTCTGGAGGAGGTTTTATCTTCATTGATTAAAAAGACAGACAAGTAGCACAGACCAAGTAAACAAAAGCTAAGTAGATCTTATCCCTGATCACATATTTTCCTACCTGAAAGAAGTAGAAGGAAGAAGGAGAGAAGACTCCCTATAAAGAGGGATAGATTAAAACTCTGAGGTATAAAAAAAGCAAAATTGCAAAGATAAATCTGTTTCATGCCAGTGGTGGACCAACCAAATCACTAGCAGGCATATCTAGTTTGTACCAGGTGGGGATTGAGCAAGTCCAGGCCCTACGATTGTATCACAAACCCTGGAAGGGAAGTTTGAGAGGTAGGTGACAAGGTAACAAGAGCTTTCTTTCATTACACCATTTTTTATGGCAATCATAGACAACTTCTTACATTAATCATTAAAAAAAAATTGGAAAAGCAATTCTGTTATGCAGGAAAGGCTTTTAAACTGGCACAGACAATTCATCACAAACTAGTATGACAGCAGTGAAATGGGAGAAGCAGGACAGAGATCACTGGAAGTCTTTTTGCAAGAGCCCACTACCACATGGGCTGGGATAGCTGTAGCCACTACATTGTCGATATTCTGGCTTTGGTGATGATGGCCCCTCATGCATGGATGAGGATGTGTGAGAACAAAATTTGCTTTCGAGAGCTATGTTGAGGAATGTGGTCAGATGTTCCTACTCCAGGAGGGCAATCATCCTGTGCCAACAAACCCTACAGGTCTCCCCTACAGGGAAAAATTCTGGACTGCAGAATAAGGACTTTGGCAATAGTCACAAAATCTACCATTCATGTAGGACATTTGCTAAGAGGACAGGTCAAGCTTGTTCACTCAGGTGAGGAACTATAGTCTGAAACAAGCCTGTGATGGATCCCCACTCTCTTTCTCCTCAGGGCCATGAGAACCCTTGGCAATCTCTTCACAAGAGATTGTACTGGGTACTGGGGAAGGGATCCCCGGGCCAAGATGTTCTTTACCTTTTCATCCATCACAGGAGGTAAACATAAATGGGATATGACAGTAGAATAATTATGACAATAGAATCATTTGCAGTCCATGCTGTTTGAATCAGTATAGCAAATTCACTGAAAATAAAACTTGGCAAGAGGAGATCTCTTTCTTGCTCTTTACTCTTCCCAAATATCACAGAATCTTTTTACTCTACAGTAGAAATTCTGGAGTAACATTTTCAAAGTGCTGCTCAGCCATTTTACTGAGTTTACATCATACAAGGAGGAGTAAATACTTATCTGTACAAGGAGAGATGAAATTCAGCTATACCTTCACTTCTCACATGCCTTCCTTGTGTGCTACATTCCTTTTCCACTGCCTGGCCATTCCCTGGAAGAAATTAGTTTCTTTAACCCTCAGTCTCACTTAAGATATATTTTCCCATGCCTGGCTGGATTTCAGCAGCAAGGACTCTGGTTGGGACCTGGGTGGTGGGGACCCATGTGCCAGTCTAGCCATTCCTGAAACCTGTCTGGGTGACCACCACACACCAGAGCTGCAGCCAGGCAAGTAGAGGATCCTACAGCATCCCAGCCCAGACACATTTCAGGAAGACTAGAGCATTTCAGGAGATACACAGAGAACACTTTTAGGGAGAAAAATGAAGACAGAGATAATTGTGGAGACAGGGAGCTGGGGACACACTCTTGGAAGGAAGAGCTCCATGTTAAAGGGAGGCAGCCTGTGGCTTATAGGCAACCCAGAATGGGCAGGGACAACCCTGTGGGACTGTGACAGTGGGTGATCAACACTAGGGAAAGGACAGCTCTGAGGGACTGTGTCCAAAACAGTAAGAGACATGAAGGACAGATAAAAAACAATAAGAATAGCAGATGGCCAAACGAATACCAGTAAGGAGCATAGAAAGGCAGTAGATTAAACTTATTGTATATATGGCCCCAACCTTTATGATTATTCAGTGTAACCCACATCAAAAACAGGAGGAGGTGAGACTAGGGAGGAGGGAGGAAAGGTGTTTTGCTGAATAGTGCCTGGGGAAGAATCAAGAAAGCTGCTTACCCAAGTGTTTGCTTAATTGTTCATGGTTTCTTTTTCTCAATACCCAAATCAGTGATTAAAAGCTTCTGTTAGTTGACAATAAACTAAAGTAAGTAAAAATTCTCTGAGTAGAGCCTGTTTTACTAGTAACACCACACATTTGGCATTTTCTTCCTTTGCCTCTTTCACTTTTGCAAATAATCTTGCACACCCTGCCCTGGTGACACCAGAGGACCAGTTTTTCAACAGATCCACCTCTTTTCTACTTTCTCTTGCATCTTATCATTTCATCTGTATTTAGCCTTTGTTCTGCATGGCCTGATCAGCTCAGACTTGTGAGAGCCTGGGCTTCCAGCTAACAAAAGACAAAGTCACAGCAGGAGTCTAGTGAGCAAAGAGCACCTGAACCTGCTCAACAAAAGAGGGCAGCGCCATCTCTGGGCCCATGTTGTGAGCCCAGCCAGCTCCAATAAAGAACAGATTGGGACTGAGGGCACCTTGCAGCTTCCTGCGTGATGACTGACAAGTTATTGGAGCCCAGGAGAAAATCAGCATGATGCTTTGTTCTGAACTGAAGCATAACATTCAAGCAATACAAACAGTATCAAATATAAATAGGAAGGAAAATGTTTGCAATATTCTGTTTGCCTATGGCATCTCTTCTTACAATTTTTCACGAACAATTTCAATATATAGACTCCTGCTGACCTTAAGAAACTCCTGAACAATTTTGGCCCTTCTGCTCCAGATATATTTGATAGCTTTACCCTGAAGGTGCTTAAATGTTCAAACATACTCTTCATTTTCCATTTGAATTTATCTGCCTGCCTCTTCCATTGCAGTTCACCTACCACTCTGTTCAGAAAAAGTTTTACATGGTATAAAATGCAGCATTGTCTCATTGCTGTTTAACCAGAGAAAAGCATTACACTGCACTATTGTTATTCAGACAACAAACAAAACAAGCAAGAAGCAGTGGATTGGAATAAAGGGCAAGCAATGAATTTCACTAATATGCAGAAGACCAGCACTAGTCTTATATATCAATTACATGCTGGTTGAGAAGGAGTCTGAAATCTGTTTCAGATCCAGGTATCATAGAGCTTTGTACTGGCTTTTACACTAGACCACGAGTTTCACCCTTATAGCCTCTGTCCTTCAAGAGTGACCCCTTCCTTGTGAAAGGCCATGGGTTCCCCCTGCCTGGTGAAGGTAGTGGGTGCCCAGCCTTGCTGGGATCTGCATGGAAAGGCAGGGAACAAGGAGCAGAGCTGCTGAGTCCAGTAGTGAGATCTGTTGAAAGATATGAGCAGCCTGAGGGTAAGGAGACACTGAGAGAGACAAGAAAACTCCTAGGGAGTGGTCGAGCTAAACTAACAAAATTCTTTCCCATGCACATGCCTAATACTTAAAATAATAAGAACACCTTTTGGGGACTACTGAGCCATGGGAAAGCCAAACAAAATCTGTTTTGGATTTACTTTAGTCAGCAGCTCAGGAATATCAGAGACCCTGCTACATGAACTGGATATTTAAGTACTATAGAATTCTGGAGAGTGCGATAAAGATGGACTTCTATTTGCCAAGAGGGGATGTGCTTGTGCAATGTTCTCTGCAACAGTGCATTTACTCTCACCAATGGAGTAGTGCTTTTCCCAGAACTGGTGGGATTGCCTCCTTTACTCAGCCCTCCAGCCCAGTGCTGAATCCCTTAGTAATAACTTGCCCATAAAACAAACAGCTCAGCTATGGCCTAGCCCAATGTCTCCATGCAGAGAAATGCTGTGACATTTACACACAGAGTTAAGCAGAGCAACTTCTAAATTTTGCATTAAATTTTGTTTCTAAATTTTGGTGGGCTCCAGGCTATCCCTGCTTCCTGCAGCACTGCAGTCAAAGCTGGACTTCAGAAATGCAACAGCTGCAGCAGCCAGCAGCTCCCATTCTGGGGTGGGCTGCCTAGTTGGCACAGCTCTGAACTGCAGTAGCTGTTTTTGCAGTAATACATAGACGAAAAGGCCATGGTGAGCTGAAGGGCCTCAAGCTGAAAACCCCAGTGTGCTTCCCATGTTACTGGGGAAGATTGCTCATTAGAAATGTACTTTGTGTAGGAAATGTGTTCTTCAGTATGTTTGCCTCTCATTTGGCCCAGGATTAGATTTTGCCTGATGGTAACAGCTGGGCATATGTATTCAGGCATTCCTTTTTCTTAATGCAAATATATCCTAGTTCTTTGAAAGACACCACATTTTTGCTGATCATGGCTTAGGCAGTGGTGTGGAGACATCTCTGTGGAGACACGGTGTGGGACTGGCAGATGGACACTTTGGTCTCTGCCTGCACTTTGGACAGGATAAATTCTTGAGGGTGAAGGTGTCTGGAGGCAGACAATCTGAAGGACTGGCTCCCCTTCCATGCTATTTGTCCTTTTGCTTTGGGGACTGCTGTGAGCATTGCAAGATACTCTTTGTGTCTGCCTTCCTTCACCTGTGGGAGCAGAGTCAGACACAGTGGGGAACACAATATGGGGACATCTGAAACTCTTAAATTCAGTACAGTGTAAATATTGCTGGGCTGCTTCCAGACGTGTTGTAGGACATCTGTGTACTGCTGCACACAGCCAGGCTTGCTCTCTCACTGCTCAGGAATCTTTCCGTCACGAGGAAGGCAGCCTGCAAAGATGTGCAACCACTCAGCTGAGGATCAACTGGATGAAGAGATGTGTCAGAAGGCGAGGAACAATAGCAGTATTTAGTCATGACCAACATGGTTTGAAAGCACTGAACTAGAGGTGTAAGGGATTTGCTATGGATGTGTCCCTGTATTCTTTAGGGCCCCAAGAAGAATCCAGTCCATAGCTTGATGATGTTGTAAATACAGCTTTAGCACTCTGATTAGGTCAAAAATGCTGCAACGTTGTGCCAAAAACGTTCTTTTAAAAAAAGGGTGAAGTAGAAGTAAGCCCTATATCTACTATCCAGCCTATTTATTAAGTGTAAAGTTTTACAGACATATGGCACATAGATTTCTCTCCTAAGATGCTGTGCAAAAGCAAGATATAAAGAATCTCCAGAAGAAGACTGCGGGGGGGGGGGGGATAATAACTGAACTCACAGTGCATAACATCATGTTTAGAAAGTAAACAAACTGGGAAGACAAAAGTGAACTTTCTCTCAAACCTTTAGTTAAAAGAGCCTTATGTACAGCATGCAGCTCTTAGCACCAGCACCAGCACAGATGAGACCAAAGATTTGAAACTGATGTTCCTTTAAAGAGCTTGTCAGGTGATGCTATAGCATTAGCTGTCTCTTAAAATCCTGGTTTAGGAACAGACACTATTTACTGGATTACCACCAAGCAAAGGCCTGTCACCAAATTAATTTCCAATAGTCTCATCAATGAGCACTGAGTTGCAGGATCTGAAAACCATTGTCAGTGGTCGACTGAGCTTGCACCTCCAACAGCCACCAACTGCAAGCCAGCGATACAAACCCTGCCCATCACTTGTCGTAAAGGTGCATTTTGAACCAGCCACAGAGGGGATTTGGAACACTTCAGTGCAAAAGGATGGGAGCTGCCTTGTGCAGCTGCAGCTTGCCTTACACAGGGGATGTTTCAAGTTTTTCTGCTTGTAGAAGAAAAATTTCACAAATAACTGCTGCACATGGACACCTTGAATAATTAGGAGGTCCATGAACAGCATAAAAACTGGGTCACTAATGCATTCTGCTAAGAGGATCTCCGCATCACTGTTCCTTCTGTTACACCAATGTGCTACGGAGACAGGGAGGCTGTGCCTTGAATTACTTACTCAATAAAGTTACTGTTTAGCTTCTTCTTAAACAAAGATGAGTCAGGTTTGCCTTTGCTGAAGCTAGCACTGCCTGTAAGTGGGGGCTAAGGTGAGAACTCCACACAGTCCCATAGTGATGCACTCACTCTTAGTGAATCCTGAAGTAGGAAATTGTGAGGACAATTTTGCTACTTTGCCTTCTTGGTCTCATTCTTCTTTTCCCCCACAAAAGCCTTGTGGTAAATGATCAGGCTGCTTTGCTGTGGATAGAGGCTCTGGGGGCAGCTGAGCCATGTTTTGGTGCTCTTACGGCAGGCGATAATCTGTGCAGGAAAAATAAAAAGGAGGCTTGAGAAAGGCAGATGGCTGATAATGGTCAGTCGGTGTCCCAGCTGTCCCAGGTGTTAAACTTCCACAGGAGGACCTAGCCAGGGATGCCTGGGTGGCCTGGTTTAAAAGCCTGTAGGAAATTACACTATAGGCATTCAACACTAAGGCCATTCTTCTCCTAAGATGTGGGAAATTCACTCCTGGATCAGAACATATCTTTGGTTCATTCTATTGGTAAAATACCCTGGAAGTGAACCTCCTAGCTCTCACACAAAGGTCCAGAGAGCTTTGGTTTCAGAGGGGTGGGTGAAGGTGGTGGGGCAAGGGGTTGGGGGGGGATTATGCCTGGTGGTTGTTCTGTTGAAAGTCGGTTTGTTTCTGTCTCATAAAGTATGCAAGAATGTTCCCATGCTCTGCCCGGGCCAGCCCCCAGCAGCATGCTTTGTGCATTAGCAGCTGATGCTGGAATGCGGTGTTCCCAGGGCAACTGGGAGCCCCCCATGGGGCACAGCCAGCCCCCAGCATTGTGCAGCCCTGGCTGACGCGGCTTTTTTGGGTGAGGTAATGCCGTGTGTATGCAAACCAAGCCAGGGGCACAAATGGCACTTGGAAACTGTTCCGTTACTTCAAGGGGCAGGCTGCCTGGCCCCCAGGATGGCTGCCTCACTCGGGCCTGCACCTCTGCTGCTGAATTTCACCTCCTCTTCCTCCCTGCTGCTACTGCCACAGTGACAGCATCCTGGGCTGCATCATTTGCACAAATCTTTGTGGTATGGTTTAGTAGGCACAGTGGTACTTGGTTGAAGGCTGGGCTTGAAAATCTTGGATGTCTTTTTCACCCTTAACGATTCTATGATTCTGTGAAAAGAAGTGTAACCAACAGGTTGAGGCAGTGTTGTCTCCTCCACTCTGGTGAGAGCCTACCTGGAGTACCACATCCACCTCTGGGGCCCCCAAACATAAGAGGGTCATGGACCTGTTGGAGTGAGCCCAGAGAAGGACTGCCGTGGTTTAACACCTGCCAGCAACCAAGATGTACTAACCACTCTAAAGACAATTAACTCTACCCCAGCTAAACCAGCACATTGGGCCACTGGTTTGATCACAGGGCTGGCGCATCTCTCCCATGATGACAAGCCCAGAGAGATGGAGTTGTTCAGCATTGAGAAGGGAAGGCTCTGGAGACAACTTATAGCAGCGCTCCAGTACCTAAAGGGTACATGAATTCTGGAAAGGGACTTTTTACAAGGGCATATAGTGATAGGCCAAGAGAGAATGGCTTTAAACTGAAAGAAGGTATATTAGATAAGATCAAGAAAGACCTTTTCTTTACAAAGCAGGTGATAAAACACTGAAACAGGTTGCCCAGAGAGGTGGCAGATGCCCCATCCCTGGAAACATCCAAAGTCAGACTGGATACAGTTCTGCGCAACCTGATATAGTTGAAGATGTCCCTGCTTATTGCAGGGTTGTTGGACTAGATGTGCTATAAACCTTTCCAACCCGAAATATTCTATTCTACAACAGCCCTACCGGATGTGTGGCAGGAGCTCAGCAGTGAACAGGACTCAGGTGTTCCTATCAGTTTTTCAGCCCAGCTTGCTCACCAGTGTCTCCCCACATGGACATCTAGCACACAGTCAGAAGGCTTTTTTCAGAATATTTTTATTTCTTAATGCTGGAGTCTCCTTCAGTATGAGACTGAAAAGAGTGCTGCACAGTAAGAAAGAAGAACTATCCTCTCAGATCCATATTCCAGCCATGGACACAGTTGAATTCTTACCCACTGCCTTCAATAATTCAACTAATTCTACTACACTCTATCCTCAAGAGATATGGCTTCATATTGATTAGAGGCTTAGGCTTCAGCAAGCAGTGACTTGATGTATAATGCTGTGTAAATGTGAAGAAACATTATTCTTGTCCCCAAAGCTTGGCTGCATTCTACAGGTAATGAATATTGAGAGAGCAATTGGAGGTTTGATACCAGATACAAAAAGAGAGAGCAATGTTATTGTTACATTTAAAACTGTTTTATTAGACAGATGCCTAAATTGTATGCAGAAACAGAACACATCAGGACATTAAAGGAACAAATCAATTCCTTAACACCACCTTGAATTTAATGAAAATGTTGGCATCAGGCCATTCCCTTACAGATTGATTGAGAAACATCAGAAATCTTGCCTGTTCTCTGAGCCCAGTTTCTGTTCTCAACAAGAAAGTGGAGGAGGTATTTCAAAGGATAATAAAAAAAAAACTGCAAATGGAAAATATGGAGTGATGAAAACAATCTTTGCGGTATTCTTTGGTTGTGCAACAGCAAGCCAATATGTAACTACAACTAGAACTGAGAAAACTACTGCCTGGGAACCAAAGTATCTTGGTTTTGAAAGACAGGTGCCTGTCAAGGAAGGCAGGAGCTTCTCTTGGAATAGAAGAATGCAAACCCCCTCCCTCCAAATTATTTAAAGGGGCTCTCAGGCAAAAATATGAGGATAAGAATAACAGTTCTTTAATATGTATAAACAAAATAAAATAAAACAAAAGACCAACAAACTACAACCTAATAGGAAAATTAGAACAAGATGCAGTATTAAACAAAAACCCAGAACCTGACAGTTAGAATACAACCTGAGATGCTGTCAGTCATGGTGTTGGTAGCAGTCCAGTTTGAATGGTGGCTCCAGTAGTCCTCCTGGAGTGACAGATGGTTCTGTAGAAGGGCAGAGTTTTCTTCCAATGGTCCAGTGGTGATGTTGAAGGGTCTGGTCCTTCCTCTGGGAATCCAGTGGGAGAGAAGGCTGCTCCTCTGGGAATCCAGTAGAAGGCAGATGCCTGTTCTGTCCAAATGCCCAGATTATATCCAGGTGGGAATGCTTGGCTCCTCCCCCTGGGCAGAGCTTCTCACAATGGGCTGATGTCATTCTATGAGTCATGTGGTGGGTCCTTAATTGCCCATTAAACAGGAATGGCTCCCAGAGGGAGTTATCTATGACTCATGGGGCAAGGTGTTAATGGCCCTTTAACAGGAGATGGTCCAGGGGAGGACGCAAGGAAAACACTGCCCCTCCTGATTTTAACAGTTCATGAAGATGGAGATAGAATACAGACCTTCTGGAATATTTTACATTGTAACCTAGGACAGAAAGGCATCCCAGTTCCACACCTATTTGCAGACTGCAGAGTGCTTTAATACTGACATCTTGTCCTAGTACATTTTGGCCCAGTTTTTCAAATATATATAGGGTGCCAGAACATGCGCATACACATCAGTGAGTTAAGTGTCTAATGTTTTGGACCATGTGTCTTCCTATTTGTGTCATTTACTACTGTGACTTTGTCAAATTCTCGGACATTTCTATAGCACTTCTGAGAGGCAGGCAAGTCACATGCACCAATGATGTTTTTTACTCTGTGAAAAATCAGTAAGCAAAATGGCTAGCACTTTGGTCACTGTCAGTGACAAAACAAGGACAAGAAATCCTCTTGATTCCAGGACGATGGGGGCCTGTTGTGGTGAACTATATCCGATGTTTACACGGGGTTCTTTAGTTGCACTGAATTTATATAATGGTTGCCCTAAGTAGCTGTATTCTTTCCCCACACTACCCGTGGTGGTGGGCCCCGTCTCCCCCCCTATCCCTGGAACGTAGTCCCTTCCCCCCTGTCCCATTGGCCAGTGGTCTCTTCCCAGTGTCCCCCTGCTCCCCAGGGACAAAATCCTCTTGGGACACGTGGCTCGCTCTCTTTTCTTACTGCTGCTGGGCGAGCAAGCTGGTCCCTTCCCTTCCCCCACGCACTGCCTAGGAATGAACTTGGATTAAACAGAATTCAGCAGAAAGATTTGAGCGTCCTTTTGTTCCCTATCCTTGTAACGACTCTTCTAAGCCGAGGGCTTGCTGGATATAGCCCCCGAGACTTATTAGGGACAGTTACAGGGGCCAACATTGCTCCCTCAGATTTCTAGCTCACCTGCCATGCACTGAAGTGATTTCATGATCACACAGTGGATCAATGGAATGATTCCATTCTGATGGGAATGAAAACTGAATTACAATGTTCTCTGTAATAAAGATAAAGCAAAATCAAATAAAACTACATTGTTGAAAGCCAAGAAATTCAAAGATGCTCTTAGAGTAAACTTATAATGTGGAAATAAAGATTACTATAAAGCATATAACTGTCCAATGTGTTCTTACCAAAACTGCAGCAGGAGGGCTTCTATGTTAGTTATCCAGCTCCCTAAAAGAAAGCTGAGTAGAGAAACTTCCTGACCTACTCTAGTGGGATCCAATTCTGTTTCTCTTCAGCTTATACAAAGCTTCCATTTCTTTCAGTGGGTACAGCTTAGCAGTTCTAGTAGAGTGAATGGATGCATTATAATGTCAGTAATAACAAATGTCATGCACATTCCATGATTAGCTAGAAAAATTATTCCAGGGTTAAATAGGCATGTCTTATTCAAATGCATGTCACTGAGCTGGGTCCATCACCTAGGTACTGGATGCCATCTCTCTCGATTTCTCCTTCTCCTCTTGCTAAACATGCTAATCCTGGGCAGCAACCAAACATCACTATTGCAGGCTTGTCCAAAAATTATGCAGAGACAATTAGCCTCATTGAAAAAGGTGCCAAAGACCTCATAGTGTCAATTATCTGTTTCTCAGTGCACATGCACACACACAGGCACCCAAGGGATTTTAAACATAGCTGAAGACAATTCATTGTAAATGGCATTGATTTCATGCCTTAAAAACTCCGCATCTCCCCCGTGATGTAATGGATCTACCCTGAGATGAATGGCTTTGCTGCAGCTTTTTGTCCTGAAAGGCTAGGAGAGAGATACTCCCAGGCTCAAGGGAGATTGCAGCTGAACATACCCTATTACGATCACACTGGCAGCATCTATTGATCACAAAAAAGCAGGTGACAGCATACCTACCAAAATAAACACAGGAGTGAATCCAACACCTCAAAGTAGACAGCATGGAAACTGGGAAAGAAGAACTTAGAGGAATACCACTGTTTTAGCATCTTCTAGGGTATAAGCAGTCTGCAGCAGTAGGACTTTGTAGCTGCAGACTGCTTTACTTGTATGAACAGCCACAGTGCTCCCGAAAAGTAGAAATGACATTCTATTTATATCTCCTTTATGTTATAAAAGTAAGAAGCAGGAGGTATGTTCAGTTAAGATGTTCCCAAATGTAACTCTCAGCATTCTGAGGGGAGCCTGAGGGGTCAGAAAGATGAAAAGTTAGGCAATGGGGTGCAATAAAGATCTAGATGGTTGCAGAAAACTGTAAGTGGTCTGATGTGGCTATAAGGTTTGTGCAGCTGTTTCCATATAAAATTGTATTATTAAAGGGGTATTTCTTCCTTAAAAAACACTTTTTCATGTATTTTGAAACTGGTTTTTATGACCACAATGAATATATTCTGTGGCCTAAATTAGTTATTTTCTATTTCAGTGCATATTTATTACAAGCACGTGCCACAATACAGTTGTGACAAAATGCCTGAACCACTAGAGTAAAACTGAGTGAATCAGCCTACTGAACAAAATACTAAATCACTTCACACTTTATCTTTGAAAGAACTTGTCAACAGAGAATGTGAAAAAATCCCACAACTATGGGAAGCTATTGCAACTGTAATTTTTTTTGAGGACTTGGCAGACCAGCCACAGCTCCACCAACTCATGGAAGCTGAGCATTCAGGAAGAGCTCAATCTCTGCAAATCTGCTGAAAAGCCTCTGGGCCCAAATGCTCACTCACTTTTTACAACTCTGAGCTCTTAATGCCATGTAACAGCCTTTCTCTGGACCACTGAGGCTGCAATGGTTTCAGTGCTGCAGCTCTTCAAACAGGTGCCTTTCACAGGATGATCCGAAATTGATGGCCTTAAATAGGCACAGCCGTTCTAAAAACTTAGCTCTTAAATCTGCTTGAATGTAACAAGAACAAATTTTCCTAATTTCCTTTAATAAAAATATTTACATGCTCTGAAATAATTTAAAGTCTACTACCAGTCCCATAACAGCCCTGTGGAAAATCACTGTTACACCAGGTAAGTGCATTTTTACATTGAGCTACTTTTTAAGGGCAAATTAAACCACACTGAAGAGGCTGTCCACAGCCTTTAGGAATCTGCTGTTGTTAATAATTAAACTACATACCATTTCCTAAAAGGTGGCGCTACAACCAAAACGCAATTCATAGGTGGGCAGTAGAAACCAGGCAAAGTAACTGTTCTTCTAATAAAGAATGATTACTGCCTTCAAGCATAATGCTTTTGACAGGCTGGTCTAAACTCTTGTCGGGGTCACAAGGTTAATCTCACAGCAGCCACAGGCCCCCTCATTGCTGAGCGTGAACAATATGGTTAACATTTTTGGAATGGAGTTAAATTTCTTTGTCATTCCTAGCCTACACCTGACAGATGCAGCCCTCTTCTCTGCTTTCATAACCTGCCATCTGGAAGATAACAAATTCTTATCTAGCCAGTTGATCTTCCCTTCAATCGTTATTAATGTTTCCCACCACTGACCAAAAGGCCAGAAAACAGAGTTTACCCACCTGAAATAAACTCTGACCTTTCCTGAGGCTAATTCCTTCAGATCCTGCAAAATACAGGAATGTGTGACACAGCAAAGAGCTCTTGATACCAGCAGCATTCCTCCAGCTCATCACCACAACCACCACAGCTCTCATTCCTGGGCTACTGACTAAACACAAATAAATTTTGACATTATTTTTTGTTTACTATCTCGTTGTATTTTGCTTCATTCACCAGTTTATCCCATGTAAAGCTAAGGGTAAGGTAATACAGGATGGATGATCTTAGTTTATATCCTAACAAAGAAGAGGTTGCATTTTGCTTGAGCACCTGCAGTGACAGTACAATATTTGCCTTTCGTAAAATTAGCATGAACAATCAGTTACTGACAATTTCAGTAAGAGAATATACCTGTCCTCATGAAGACTTGGGTCCCAGTCAGGGAGAATTCTGTAGACTAAGTCCTTGCAAACATCTGCAAGTGTTATTTACAGATCCAAGTCTTACCCAAATGTATACATGGCTCATCGTATCTTCTTGCACTAGGGCAAGCTTCTAGTCCCCAAAACTGAAGGTGTCATAAACAGTGTTTTATATCCAAACCTCTCTCATGCCACCTACAATTAACCAAGAAATTCCAAATTTTTTTTTTTTTTTTGCTACCTGTGCAATCAGGTACTTAAGGTCCAGACAACTGTGGTCTTATTTACATGCCCAAATTCATTCAAATCATTGATGTCAGGTGCTTACGCAGACCTGGACTATTGAGAGCTATTTATGCTGCCCAATTTTAGGTGAGATGATCTCTACAGTAATAGAAGAGAAAGTGCTCCCCTGGCCAGTCAGAGACAGGGTTCTATGTTTCTTTATTAAAATTGCTGATGTACCCCATCCAGGGAAGAGGGGAAGAGAATGTACACTGGGAAAGGCAGGTACATATGAAGCCCCAAAAATTCTTCCAGAAGAGAAGAGGCATGGCATGAAAAGTTGGAGAATTCCCTCTGCTAAGTAGTTTCTCTGTTAGAAACATGGATAGACCATCTCCCAGTTGCAGCTAGCCCAGTTACCCACTCCCAATTTTCTGATTCACATCAGATCTAGAAAGCATAAAATTTTAACATTTAGTCCTTTTCTTTCTGTGAGTTAGGTGCTAATTGACATTTCAGTAAACCCTATTAGGCAGTGGGTTTCTGCTGAAAAGGTTGTTTGCCACTGCAGCAACTCCAACTGCAATCCCTATCATCCCTCCCTGTATTTTGTTAGAAAAATAGATCAGTTTTTCTAGGGTAGGTCAAATGGATCAATTCACCATGCAGCTGTACCATCGTTAGGGTGCACTCCAAAGAAGCAGCAGAAGAAGACAGAGAGACGGAGAGGAGCAGAACATTTCTTTTCACTGGACCAGTTTAGCTGTAACCTGAAACTGTATCATAAATTAGGTGCCTTAAACACAGAGAGCAGGAATTTGCCCCTTGCCACCCAGGAGCTTAGACCACAAGGCAGAGATACAGTCAGATATGAGCCATGCTCTGTTTGCCTCCTCAGAAGGTCATGACACCCCTGCTTTCAGGTTCTGTGTGGAATCTTTACCATGGGCATCCTTGATTCATCAGTGACAATGATGCGCCCCTCCTCTGAAATGGATGGCCTAGATGCACACACATGGATATTTATCGATGAATTAAAATGAGGTGATCAAGTTCAAATACTTTTGGGAATACTATTTTCTGCTTCAGAGAGGTGAGCTTGCAGGGGAGAGAGCAGCTAGAGAGCAAAAATTCTGTAGATATCTGAGACTACCTTATACTTGTCAGTCCAGGGACACTGGGCTGGCTTTCTACACCTGATATGTCACTGAAAGCATCAGAAAGGTATCTCTATTTACTTAAAAGTAGTTACCCTACTTATTTTTACCCCTGCAGAGTCACAGTAGAGTAAGTAAAAGCCAAAAATCTGATGAGCATAGATGGCGACGTAAATGGCACATGCACGGTGATTGGAAATTACAGCTTTTTTTCTAATTTCCTTATAATTCTTTTCAAGATCAAAACTGAAGAAAAAGATGTATTTGTCACCTGAAAGGAAGTCAAACAACTTAAAGAAATATGGGATGGGCATTATAAAGTGCTATGTACCTTAATATTAAATTTCTCAGTGGCCTGAAAAGGAAGATACTACAGCATAGGATGCCTGGCTGAAGTGCTTTGGTCTCTTCAGAAAAGCCCTCTTTCAGCAGCTTACTCATGTCTACATGACTAAGTGCTATGTTTGGGGTAGTGTCCAGAGCCCACTGCACCCCCAGAGGATGAGACCCACCCCCAAGGAACTTCTGTGCCAGCAGGATTTTCCTCTGCTAGAGGTCAGCTTTGCCACTGGAGATGGCTAGGGGTAACTCTAAAAGTTACTTTTAGTGTTACTGAGATGAGTGTTTCTTCTGTCATTTTAATGAAAGGAAGAGAAACAGCTATTTTTAAAAAGTAGGACTCCTTTATGGGATCATTTCCAAGAGGCTATGGACATCATCTCCATGGAAAAACAGTCATACAAACCCCCAAAACTCAATCCTCAACCTTGAATTAAAAGGTTTAAAAAATCAATGACAGTAACAGTTTTTACAAAGAATTAGGGAACACTTCCTATCTTTTACAGATTTTGAATACATTTTGGAAGTACCTTTAAGTGAACCAGGCTGTTTCTCATCTTTACTTGATGTATGATGACAAAAGGAGATAACCTGGGTAGAGATAGCAAGATTTATTCAGAACTGAAGTCAGTGAGACATGCATACTGTCACTGCATATTAGGAACCCCTGTGTGTACATTTTTTATTACTTTTGCCTTTTCTCCACTTACCAGCCTTCATCTTCAGCTTTTACTTTGTCTTTGCCTGTCTCAAAGTAATGTCTTTTCTAAAGGACAGAAACCAATCCCACCAGGGATTGCATTTCACAGCCAAATTCTTTATTTACAAGGGAGTTTCAGTGCTTAAGACTTTTTATACTTATGAGATATCTAAGTCATTTTTATAATTTGATGAAATGTTTATAATGTGATGAAGTAGCTTTCAATATACAAATACTTTAATGAGATGAGTTGTAGCAGACATTTTAACACTTTGAGGCAGCCTCTAGAACTACTGAAGTTTAGTGAAATGTGATTATTATTTCTCGATATAAGCTTTCATATCAGCTCTGTTTATTTTCAGGAAGAAGACATTTTTTCTTCCTGAAGAATGACAGGTTGAAACACTCAATTCCAGGTAAATTGTTTGATCCTGGCACTAGAAGAACCTGCACTCCTGCCAGAGACAAGAAAAATACTAAAATAGGCAAGCGCTCTTATGACAGGCAGGCAAGCCTCTGGCCAGACTGGTGCGGCTGTGAAGAATAGGAGCAGAGCCCTATCTGTAAGAAAAAGGAGGGCTGTGTGGAGGAGGGCTGTGGGGAGGTTGTGGAGCACCTTTAAACCTGAGCCCCATTTTCAGAGGCGAGAGCAAATTCTGACTAACTCCATCCTTAGGCACCCACCCAACCACTCAGAAGGAATTTATCAGGAATAAGGGGAGATCTAGATGCTTCATTTTCTAATATACTTAAAAATATACTCTCTGTGTGGTATAAATCCCATACTTTGGGCACTTTTTCTAATCTCACCTCCTGTATGGGCAGATATCATAGCACTCTTCCCAGTCATCTCTTGGCTTTGCACAGGAGCTGGGAATTCATTCAAACCCCTTACTCAGTGCCGGGCAATGTGATGAGGAACAAAGCTGACAGGACCTACACATTAGTAACTTTATCCAGAACATGGTGGAGAGGAGGGTATTTACAGAATGTGTCTGTGCAGGAGTTTCACACTGTACAGCAGAAGATAACTTTTTTTGAATTTCAACAGCATTTTAAGTCAGGTACAGGCAACAACTTTTCATGTTTGGATCTGTTTTGTGCCAGGTAATGCAAAAATTAGATTTTTTAGCATTTTAGCCAAACTTACCACATTTGGCTTCCATTTGCATAGACACTGTTGTAAATTCAAATTATTTCATTCTAAAATCTTAATTTGCTACAACGTAACTGAGTTCTAATGACCATTTTTACAACCCTTTGTTTACAGACTTCACTGGTTCTTTCCTGTCATATTATATTCTGCTTCTGCTGCCTAATTTCAAAGCTCTTGCTGCTTTGACACAGCATACCAGTGTTAATACATAACTGGTGCATTTACTAAATGGGTGGGAGGTGAAAGCAGATGAGCAAGGGCACGGTAAGCACTTGACTGTAATTATCTGTGAATAAGCTTAGGTTAGCAGTGATAATAGTAGAAATAGATTTTACACGTCAGGCTAAATTCATCCTGTGGATAATTCAAATCATCTTAGAGACATTACTTCATGGAAATTTTCAACCTAAATGTGCCCCTTTGCTTTTCTCCTTTCATCCCCCATTTCTCATTTAAGAAGCAGGATAACACAGCACATAAGGGTATCCCTTTGCTTCCCCTAAACTTGCAGGATTGTATGCTTGTTTTTGGCTTGCTCTCCATTTTTTTCCCCCAATATTTTCTTATATAGGCACAAGGTTTCCCAAGGTAGGGAAATCTGCAGCGCTGCCTGGTAGCAGAAGGTAGAGAAAGGGCCGCCGGGGCATTTGCAAGCGACGGTCTCTGTTCAGCCAATTGTTTCCTGCACGTAGGATTTCGGAGGTGGTGGAGCTGCTGCCAGGCACGTTTCCCTCCCCATTCACTGTAGCCCCCGCCCCATTCCCCCTCCAGAAACACCAGCTCTCCTTTGTGTGGCGGCGCAAGGTGCTCCCCAGGCAGGAGGCTCCAGGCAGGACCCCAGCAGCCGAGATTACCTTTCTTCTACATCCCAGTGTGGTGGGGGGTGGGGATCAGAGGGAACACATACAAGATTTTCAAAAAAGAGGAAAAGGCAATGCTTTGGGCATGAAAAAAATCTGTGATTTTGTAGAAAACTCTTTCCTGGCTCTACTGCCTTTGTAGATTAATTTTTCCTGAGTCTACTGCTTTTTTATTAATACTCTAACACTTTATAATTACAGACATTTATATTATTAGATATAGGGAAGAACAGAGAAACACAGATTTAAAAAATGAAAACATTTAATATTAGAAAAAAGCTTAACCATGGAATACTGTTCCAAATATTTCCAAAATTGATTAGTTTATGCAAAAAAAAAAAAAAAATCCCCCCTTCCCCATCATCTAGTGGTGTTATTCTTCCTTTTGGACCAAGAATGTGTAAGTCAACTAGAGAGAAAAAGTTAAAAATAAGAAAACAATATTACAATTTTGATTAATTCTAATCAAAACAAAAAATCAAATCACACAGCTGAAAGGAAGTAAAATGAAGTAAAATGCCTTTGTGAAACCCACATTCAGAGATTGCAGAAGCCATTTACTCCTTTGCAAGGTATGCTTTGGCAGGATTATTGTCTTTAGGGGCTAAGAGAGGAAAACTTGCAGGGAACAGACAGCCAGAAGGAATTCTTTATTAAGCAGTGAATGACAATGGGTGTATGCATTTGCTATGCCGAGGACATGAAATTATTTTAGCATTGTGATGGAAGCCTAGCAGAGACAAAATAAGCACTGTGAAACCCTGGGCAGGGATTTAACAGCTCTGGCATGGTTTAAAAGTCGTCTGAAAGTAACCAAAACTTAACAATTTGAGTTTCAGTGTGTGGTGAAATCAGCAGACAACTCCTGTTCCCAGAAAGGAATTTGCACCAACAGCTTATACACTTTGTGTGTATTTAGCTGCAAAGACCAACTTGCCGGAGCACCTGTATAGGCAAAGATTCATTAAATCGGTCTTGTCAGAGAGAACGTGACAAACTCATGGCCAGTGGCTGTGCCACCACCAGCTGGGATCTCAGGAGGCTGTGTAATGAATACAAGTCTGGGCTTGATTAGAGCCTGGGTTAGGAAATCTTAAAACCAAGGGTCCTGGGAATTTGTTCAGAGTTAGAATAAAATCGTAAGCCTGTAATGATGTTAAATGATTTTGTGTTACTGAAAGATTCTGTTTCTCTTTAGAATAAAATGTGGCTTGTGATCATTTTAGTAAATACAGTCCCACTGAGACTCTGCCAAGACTCTGTGCTCTAGGGCCAAATTTGATTTACGAACCCATTCTCCCTACCCAGATTACCCACCTGGCTTTCAAAGGTTGCTGACAGCAACATTATGCAAAGGGAGCAACATCATGCAGCTGTTTTCTTACTATCTGAAGGTGTCTCTGTTGAAATGTCAAATGAAAAACGTATTGAAGAAGTACATCAGGATCCTCTGGGATGAGAGACACAATACACAGTGACACCACAGACAATAGGATATAAAGAAAAATCTTCCATGTCTTCTCCAATTACATGGAACATCCCTGGCACAGGAGCCATCCTTCGAGTGCCCACAAGCAGTTTATGGCTCCAGACCTGTACCTTGGCCTCACTTGCAGAGTAATGTGGTCAATGATCAGCACAACAGCATCTGACTTTTATTTAATGTAAATTGTTGTCTTAAGCCTCACCAATTATATCTGTACCTTGTATACAGCCCTTGGTACAATGCCCAATTAATATCAATATGTAACCAATACTGTACTAGCAGATAAGCCACACTGCAACTTTATTTTTATTGTCTACATGCTATTTCAGATAAATTTGATATTTCCCATGCAAAAAAAAAAAAAAAAGAAAAAAAAGAAAAAACCAAACAAGAACAAAACAAAAACCCATAAAAAATCCCTACCCTAGAGCTCAAAATTAAACCAGATTTTGCAATATGTTAATCATGAAAGCCATAGCATGATGAATAGTCCCACTGAAGCTACTGATCATTTTCTAGGAATAAGGCAAGACCCAGCAAAATGAAGCTGTAACATGCACTGAGAACATCATCAAATATGATTTTGCTTCAGCATGTATGCTAACAGAAAGTAGATTATTATAATTTTACATGTAATACCTATGATGACTGTATACGCAATGAAAAATACACAAATAATTATTATTCCTGCAAGAGCTCCATTATGGCTGAAAAGTGTCTGTATGCAGCTGATTAAATCTGACTCTGAGAATGCAGTTCTGCAAACAGCCTTTCATGCAAAACATTCAAGTAATTTTTTTAAGGCTCCCTGACTGCCAGCTCTCTGCAGACACAGTGAGTTCAAACTTTTGTTTAGGATTCATTTCATGCCCTCCTTTCCACTAATATCCCTGAGATCAATCCTTCCTCTAATGAATAGCTGACCTATTCTTCTTTGATTTGCCATTGATTTCCTCCACTTACCTCCCAATGCTTTGCCTGTTGATTAAATGCAAGACATAGGAATGCCTCAAATTTCTGACTTCTGAGTCATCCTCTCATGACTTGAACAGCTTGAAGCCAGCTTCAGCTCCCCGACATCATTAGTGAAAACTCCTTTTGTTTTTAAGCTCTACAAGCAACCCATTTCTCTCCAGGCTGAGGTGCTGCTTGTGAACTAGACAACAGTAGCAACAAAATTATCTCCTACATGCACTGTGATAATTATTGTAAGAAAAGGAAAGGAATACTTCTTCCAAGATAGAGAAGGCAAGCCACAGCTTTCCTTTTTGCACTAGAAGATCTCTTTGTCTACATGCAATGCAGACAAGACCATGAGTAAAGACATCTGCTTATGCAAACTTTTATTTTTGCATGGGGTCCCTCTGACTCCAGCATGACTCTGCATGAGACATGGGCTTACAAAAGCTGCTCTTTTTTCTGAAGGCACCAGCTTTTAAGAACCAATCCACAAATTCCCCTCTCCAGCTTCCACTTTACAGAGCAAGCTGGATGTAACTGCTTATCAGCACTGCAAGAAGGAGAGCTGGAGCTGATGCTTTGAAAACTTGCAGTGGTATTTCCTTGGAACACAGATATCTTCAAACTCCAACACTTTGATGTCTCCTTCAAAAACAAACAGGCTGACACTATCTCAATTTTCCTGCAGTCCTGATGTTTCTCAAAATGCAGCTTGTTTTCTCTAGGGGTGACACACAATCCTAGAAGACCAGCTATATGCGATAATTACTATACTTCCAATTAAGGTAATGTTACCTGACATTCTGTACTATATTCCATTATGATCACAGCTACATTGGGAATATCACCTGCACGTGACCCACACTTTTCTTTCTCTCCTACTCAGATTCTGTGTGAAGGAAATAGCCCTAAGGATTCTAGTGCAAATGATGAGGAGAGCAGGTTAAGGGGATGTGCCATGGAGCACACTCCTGTCTCAACAGCCTAGACATGGTGCTTCCCTCCTGTGATTGCTAAAGCACCTTGTCACAGAAACTGGAACCATGGGTTTGTAAGCTTCTGAAACATTTTCTTTTTCAAATTATCAAAACCCAGAAAAAATGCAGCAACTGTTCAGAGCTGTTTGTTAACATTTCATGTTCTCCACTAGCTGTCAGAGCATGACAGAAAGTCCTACTGTGACCAGACGACTGTGCTGGCTGCACTCCAGGCTTTATGCATGGTACAGGGCAGGTTAAATAAGAACAGGTTCAACAACAGAGCCTACACTTGGGCACTTGATTCTTTACCCTTGCATTAAATCCTGCAAATTCATGCTGGAAAGAAAATAAGTGAGGAAAACTAGGCAATATTACAAGATGCTGACTCCAGCACTGGCTGGACCACTCCATGAGACAATCTAATCCACCAGCATAACAAACCACTCTTCCAGCAAAAAAAAAAAGCTGGTATTTTCTGTGTATTTAGTGAGATTGACCAGTTTAGCAATCTGAAGTGCTCCAGTGCTGGCTTAAGGAAGGTGCTACAGCCATGAACAAAGGGAGTGAAGAAGACAGAAGATGGTAAAGAATAAAAATAGACAGTGTGACATGTTTCTGTGGATAGAAGGAAGATGTCATGCCAATACAACTACCCATGAAACCACACATTAGGCACCTCAGAATAGCATTAGAAACAGCCAGCTTGCTGAGAGGGCAACTACAAAAATCAGCTTTGGCTTAACAAAAGGACAAGCCATGAAAAACTTCACCTTGGCCATTGCGAGTTGCCTCTATTCAGTTAGGACCCACAGCCCTGGAACCATCCCAGGTGCCTGTCCATTTGCTCAGATAATGAGCAAGACACCAACATTTTCTCTCAGAAGACTGTTGTGGGATGAGATTGTGTGAGCTGCTCACAGAGCAGCCTCACTGTTACAGTCCAGCTGGGAAGAGGCAAAAGTAAGCTGTCTGCTGTATTTTCCATGTCAGCAAGGCTGAGATTTTTGCCAGTATAGTGTCCAACCCCGGTTGCCAAATTAAAACCTGAGGGTAAATTCACGTGACCTGGTGCCCTGCTCACATCACCCTGTCAGGTGGCCATGCCAGACCAGCAAGTCACGCTTACTCTCGTCGTTCCTCCAAGGCAAATCTCAATTTTTTTTGCTATGGTGTTGTGCAACACTGTGCGAAAACCTTCCCACCTGCTCCCCTTAACAGCCTGCTGCCAGCCCAGCTCCCGTGCCGGCTGCATCCTCACATGTAATTGGATAAGTGGGGAAATTGAGCAACAACCTACTCGTGAGGGAGCAACTCGACGGAGCTTGAGATGATGTCTGCCTTCTTTCAGAAAATTACTACATTAAAAAGCAGATAACAACACAGAAGATGAAGGGAAACAAGAAGGTTTATGCCACGCGTGCAGCACAGCATCTTCCTCTCGAGCACTGGGGCTCCCAGCGCCCGAAACTCCAGGCGCGGAGTTCTCAGACCCGATCCCGACTCTTACACTGCATCTCTTTACGCTTTGTGCCATAACGCCCTGCCAGCACCGCCCAGTTAACCTGGCTGCGGCACAGCCACCCGGACCGAGTTTCAGTGACTCGCTGTGGTCACTCTTAATTGCAATTTCCCCTGCGCAAACTTCACTGCTGCCAGTACGGTGAACTGAGTACCCGCCAAAACCAATATCGCCTCGCAGCCCCACCAGCAACCCCTCAGCACGGCACGCACGGGGCCTGCCTCCACAGCTTGTCCAGCATACACGACACAGCCCGGCCCACCTCCGTAGTTTCCCCTCCCCGCGTGCCACCCCGCCTGGCCCCGCCCCACCGTCGGTCCTCCTCCCGGGCTCCGGCGTGCGTCTGCCGCCTGCCCCGCTGGGTGCCGGGCGCTGAACCGGAGAGGCCGGAGGAGCTCCGCGCCGAGCGGGGTCTACCCCGCGGTGAGTCCGCGGGCTCCGCTCTCGGGACAGCGGCAAGGGGGTGTCCCAGGGCTCCCGTGGCAGCGGGGGGAGGCGGGCGCTGTGTCGGTGAGCTGCCGGGGGACAAAGGCGACGGGGACGGGTCCCGGTGGGAGCTGTGTCCGCGGGGAGCTGTACTGGCGGAGCCACCGGGCACGGTGTTGCTGCGGGCAACGCTGCGAGCGGAGAGACCCCCGGGGCGCCCGGCTGCGCCCGCCGCCTGGGGCCAGAGAGTGGTGGAGGCGAGGCCGCTGGGACGGGGATGCGCTGTCCGCGGAGCCGGGAGAGGCTCCATGCTGCGGCGGTCGGTACCACCGCGTGGCAGCGGCTGCGAAAGTTATTTATAACTTTGTGTGGGCATGGGCGGTGCGAGCCTCGGCCGGAGCGATCCCCGGCTGTGTCACGTTATCAGGGGTTTTTCCCGTCAAGAGCCGCCGCCGTGGGTGTCCCTGCGCGTTCATGGTGTTGCTGCTCCCGGGCGGAGACAGGCACAGGCTGGGGACGAGGGGGAGTGGGGCTCTGGAGGAGCCTAGGGTCGTGGTAACTCATCCGTCCGTCGCTGTCGAGGACCGAGCACTGCCGGTGGGTCTGGCTGGTGCTGGATGATGGGGTGATGCTGGGGCGGGATCAGCGATACACCGGCTGCCTGACGGGAGACACTCGAGGCGGCTGGCCGTGTCCCCGTGGGGGCCCCGTACGCTGGCACGAGTGTGGGACAAGTCCCAGCTGGTGCTGGGTTCGCTGCCACCTGCCTCACAGGTGCCGAGGGAGAGTGACAGGGACACGGCCCGCCGGTCCTCCCCTGTGGTGTGGCACCTGGGCCGCCTCCTTCCATGGGGTAGCCTCGGGGGCGAGGGGCTGGAGGCGTCTCGTGGGGTTGGTCTGGGTGGTCTGAGAGCCGTGAGGGACTTTGATGTACCCGTTCGGGGCGGGACGGGGAAGGAGGAGAGTGTCCCAGCAGGTGTGTGCGCGCGGGAGAGGGGTGTGTGCGTCAGAAAGGCAGAAGTCTCCACACCTCGTTGTTTCTCCACTTCTTGGAATTCTTTTTTGGTAACGATTTACAGGGAAAGGCTTTGGATTTCCTGTGCTGAGAAGTCGTCATCGTCTGCATCGAGAAATGTTCTTCCTGCTGTTCGGCAGTGACAGGCTCTCAGGTTAACTCCCCTGTGGCATTTAAAATGCACATCTGTGTTTTTCCACCACACCAGAAAACCAGCACACTGTCTGAATCTTCTTCCTTCTTCAGAGTACCACTGTGATGCCCTGGCCTTGACAATAAATACTTCAAAAATATTTTAAAAAAACCAAACCAACAAACCACAACTGTATGAACGTTGGTGACCCATTAATTTGTTTAGCTTTTTAGGTTTTTTTTGGTTTTTTTTTGTTTTTTTTTTTTTTTTTTTTTTTTTTTTTTTTTTTTTTTTTTTTTTTTTTTTTTTTTGTTCCTGGAAAATTTGGAATGACAACAGAATGTCTTGTCCTCACTGTTGTTTATTCCTCCCATTTAATTATACAATTAAACACTCTTAATCAGAGTGTTCTGGTTTCAGCACTGGTTGGTGGTGGGAGTCTGTGTAGTAGCCTGTCTTTTGGCTTCAGATAAGAAGTGCCAAATCAGAAAAAAATGGAATCTAAGAGGGGCGTGAGGGTTATGTTTCTTGTGAAGATCACCTTAAGGAATAAAAAGGGGAGGAAATGAAAAAGAGTGAGACAAAAATAAGTGTACACAGTACTATTGAAGAATGTGAGTTGTAGTGATTCTTTGCAGTGGTCTACCAAAAAATACTGTCTGTGCCTTTTTGGACAGTTTGTTGGGTTTTTTTCCATTAGAATTTTTGTTGTTCTTAAGTAGATTTTTTTATACTAACTTGATGAAATGGGATAAACACCAGTAATACCAAAACCATTCAGATTTACATGTGGTTTGCCCATCCAAGTCTTTTTTTGATAGAAGTTTTTAGACCCAGGTGAGGGCCATATCATTTAGGTTTTTTAGGTATGGATTTCTGTGGGTTTTCATGGTTTTTTTTTTGTTTGTTTGTTTGTTCGTTATTTTAGTTTGGGTTTTTTTTTAATAAAAGCTGATATTACTTTAAAGCTACAGTACTTTTCTCTTCCCAACACTGCAGGTAAAAAAGCATGTGAATCCAGTGATTAGCTCTCTATCAGCTGGCTTTTGTAGTGGAGTCCTTGCCCTACTGTTCCTCCAAAGTGAGACAATGTAAATGACTTGGATGCTTACTGCGCTCCAGGGTTACACTCCTTTTCTTGCAGCAAGTCCTCTGTTACTGCGCTGATGCTTGATTATCCTGGTGGTGTTAAGCAGTAGTACCTTAATTTGCAGTGTGTGGTTAGTAACTGTGCATGGACAAACGGTGGGCATGGCCCAAACAAGATGCTCTGACAAGTAAGAGCTGTTCCCTGGAGAATTGCAGGGGAAGATAATTTGCTTCTTGTTTACCCATTTCTCGTGTTTGCCTTTTCTTTTTTTCCCCTCTGTTTCCTCTTTTTGCACAACTCAGCATCACCTCAAAAATGCACTGCTCTATAAGGCTGGGGGTTTGTTTTGTTCTGTTTCTTTTTTTGTCTGTTTTCCCCCTTGCTTTGCTGAAGTTGATGTCTGGCAGTGCTGTGTGCAGTCTCTGAAACTGCATCTAATCATAAAGACCCTGCTGTTTGTGTTAATTTTATCAAGGTATTGGCAGATTGGCATTTTCACACTTGTAACAGAGGCAAGCTGTCTTCCGGGTGGAGTTTTATCTATTCTTTTTGTCCACTTAGCAATTCATCAGTATTCCTCTCTACTCTGAATATTTTCAAGATTATCTGTACACTTGAGGAGGACAAAGCTAGGAGCAAACTGATGCGGAAGCTGCCTGGTTGGTCTGAATATTTAGATAGTGAGTCAAATGCAATGAGTTCAGCAGTGGACTTTCCCCTTCCACAGGGGAAGCAAACTTTTTTTTTTTTTTTTTTAACGTAGTTATTACTGCTAGTAATGCTATTCCTACTCAGAAGAATTTGCTACATTGTTTAAAAAAATGTCTCCTTATTTGTCATGCAACTCAAGGTATTACTTGTGAAATTATAATTATGCTTTGCTCTTTATTAATTTATTTAATAAAGACTTTGTAGTCTGATGCTTCTATAGCTGTTACAAGATCTTGGTGAGAATAGAAATTAAGACATTTTTGGACAGTTCTGCAACAGACTTCTGTAGTCTTAGGGATACATTCCAAATCAGTCCAGCCCAGCTCAAGTGAAAAAAAATACTATCTCTGTAAAATAACTGGTGCAAAGACAAGCTTGTGGAAGAGTATCTCTCATCTATTGTGCTTGAGGCAAGAGTATAATAGATCCCCTTGAGAGAAATCCTGTTTATAGCCTTGGTAGACTAAAAATGGAATGTTTCCAGTTGGAGAATTAATTGATAGACTTCTGGGTCAGAAGGTGTTGTGCATTTGCAATTAACAATGGTGTAAGAAAGGTGCTTCTCTTCTGAGTTGCCAATAGAGAGGCTGGGTCTTGCTGCTGCTCTCCTGTTCTTCCTAAATCTCCTGACAGTTGCAATGCCTGTGAAGGAAGCCTGGCTTTCCCTTACTGTAAAGAACTTGCTGCCTGTACTTTGCCTCTCCTGTTTCCCATAGATAGAAAAGATGAGTGGTCTTTACTAAAGATCTGAAATTTACAAGGCAGAATTGCACTGGAGTGCTAAATGGAAGCATCTCTGTTTTTGTTCTTACACCGAGGTTCTGGACCGGCCTGTCTTTACTGCACTCCTGGCTGTGCAAATGTATGCCCATAAATGAGGTTTTCCTAAGGGTACATCTCAAAAGAGACGTGTTGGTGTGTTTGAGGAGTGACAAGGTTGCTGTTACTGAATGGCTATTCCAGCAATTCACTTATTTTAACTTTTGCAAGATCTCATGTGATGTGTGTTGGGGATCCAGCTGGGAAAATGGAGCTTGGCATTTCTGACCAGGCTTCCTTTGCAGCTGCTCTGTGTGAGGTGTAATGGATAGTGAGGCTGGCTCATGCCCAATGCCATATTTTGCTGGTTCTTTCTTGTGCTTCTGCAGTTGCCTAGGCCAATTGATACCTTAAATTGCCACTTTTAAACTTTAATTAATGTGCTTGATTTATGAAGTATGAGGAAGATTTACAAGTGATTGGTAATCAGTAAACAAGTCCAATAGTAGATTATGCAGCAGTAATGAAATCCATTGTGATAAGAAACTGTGTATCAGTAGTCAGATGCAATAGGGTACATAGTACTAATTTTACCAGTCAGTGAAAAGGAGGGATCAGTTGATCCGTTGATCTTGCCACAAGAATATTGTTTGTCTTCCCAGGTAAAAAAGCTGGAAAGGAATTGCATGCTCTAGATGCAGACTTTACTGCTTGGGTGTTGTTTAAAATGTGTACATTGTTGAGTTTTGCATGTAGTACTGATAAAATAATGTATTTTAAAAGGCTGCCTGTTTTTGTGTACAGAAATTCAAAGCCACTTTCCATCACTTAAAAATGATGGAAAAACATAATCCCTGTGAGAACCTAATTTGTCTCTTTTTGCCTGAAGCCTTTAATACTCATTGTCTGTATCTTTCAAAGAGCTTCTGAACTCAGTTTTGTTTCAGCTAAATGTTAAGTTCATAAAGTGATTCATGTTGTGCTGTCCTCAAAGGGAGCAAACTGCTGAGGAGCTTTTTTTCATCCCATGGGAGAGGTGGATGGAAGTGTGGCAGCTGCCCTGTGTGGTGCTGCCATTGCTGCCCTGCCCTTGTGCTTCCACATGCTGCAGGAGTACCTCCTTTGGTGATCTGTCCTTTGTTAAGCATTTTTTCCTCTCCTTAAGGACTAGTTAGTGCAGCAAAAAACACAAGTCACTTTTATTTGGCTGCAAGAGAATGCCACCATCCCTGGATTAGGAGAGTCATCCCTATCTTTGAGTTTAAGGACTAGGGCAGCCTACAGAGTATCACAGCAGCATGGTCCCAGGTTAGGAATGGGTGTCCACAGAATTTTGGGAGATCCCTTCCTCCTAAGCGTGTTGTGTGAGGGTGCAGAGCAGAAGATTTACAAGCACTAGAGCACATTTCCAGTTCTAGGATTCACGTGTGCTGCTAGATGTGGGGCAGGAAGACTTTACAGCACAACGGTGGGGAGCCTGAGCAGTCATGCCTAACTAAGAGCTGCATCTAAGACTAGTGAGAAAGCATTTTCCTTGATATTGTTAAAGCTCAATGTCCCCAAGAAGTGCTGCTTGTACAGGAAGAAAGGAAAAAAGGATGTTGGCTGGTTTCTAAGACTGATGCTTAGCGATTTCCCTGTCTGTCACATCTGCTTGGGTTCACAGCCCTGGAGTTTTTGAAGGCTTCTCACACTGCACCTCTTGAAAAATCCTAAAGAAAAGGTGGGGGGCAGGCCCACATTCCTGCCCTGTGAGAGGAGTGTAGTTGCACCTGACCAGGTGCAGAAAGCCTGCTGTAGTTGCACGTCCCACTTCCGAGGGCTGAAGCTATTTGTCTCTGCTGTCAGTGTTGCACCTGTCCACAGCTAAGCTGCACCGGTTCTGGAATCCAGTTCTTCAAAGCACACATGTGACTGGGAGGTGTCTTGGTATTCCTTGTTCAACAGCTTTGAGTAGGGGTTTCCTACAAAATAGTGTGCAGTGTTTGAAGACAGGTGCATATTTTACCCCAAAAGCAATGTGTGGATAGCAAATTTGGTACCTTACCTCCCTGTGGCATCTTTGCCCTTGGATGTGTTGTGCTACTCCTGCAATGATGCTGAGGTAGACACATTTGAAAAGTCAATGTGCTTCTGGGAATTTACTGCAGAATGTGACCTAGTTGTCCTGACTGCTGGTCACAGGTGGCACTCTTCACATCATCTTACAGCTGTGCCATAAAGCTATTTAGCTTCAATCTTGTTTTTTCTGCCCTGATAAGCAACTTTGTTTCTGCTCCTTCCTGGCTGGTGCATCTTCTCAGAGAAATTTTCATCATTGCAGGGGTTAGGCAAAGGAGGTGGGTGGAGTTTTTTAAAATTGCTGAGAAAGGCTTATACATGCCATCATGGCATCTTTTACTTGCTCAAGTTCTTTATTACTCTCTTTTGGAGATAGTACTGGTGCCCTAGAGTGTGCATCTGAGGGGACAAAAATACCTGGAAGGTGAGGGGTGGGTTTCAGTTTTATGACTGTTTCATCATGAGTACAAGGCAGCCTGAGTGTGGGTTGCTGCCAAAGGCAGATTTGTTTCCAGGCAGTTGTCTGCCTGTCTTGCTGCAGGACTGCCTTGATTAAAGCTGCTTAAGCTGTTTGTGAAACTGCAGCCTAAGAGTCTAGTGTTCTTAGAGGCCTAAGACATCTCTGGATGATGTCTGGAAAATATTAAGAAGAGTCTTAATGTTTCTGAACAATTTTTGATGAGAGGCTATAGGGCCACTGTGGTAAAGTGGCCCTTCTTATTCAGGAAGATGCTTGGTGCTCATTCTCCATCAGCTCTAGCAAAATCAGATGTTTTAAACCTTAATAAACCTTTAAAAGTGTGTTTTCAGGTGTTTGTGAGAGAAGCACAGAATTACCTGTGCTTTTTTTGTTGATAGATAAGAACTTTGTTCTTCTTTGCTACTCTGAGTTGGTAAGTTATGGCTCGTTCATCTATTTTCTTTATCCCATTGAGATGTGGTTGGAGCTGTACCTAGAGGCTGAAATGAGAATTAGGACCCAATTTGCTGTGGTGTTATGAACTAGTGTGTAAAATACAGTGGCATTCATTACAAGGACCCACATGCTGTCTAGATGACACCTTCCAGACAGGCTGGCAGCGACATGGACCCAAATTCAGTGGTGGCAGGAAATCCTTGTGTCATTGGGTGAATGGTGGGATGTGAGGTGTTTCAGTGAGTCATCCTCCTGATACCTGAAGCAAACGGCTCCTTCCTTCTCATTCAACTCCTTTTTCTCCTGTGGAGGGCTCTGCTGCTCTTATCCGCCTTGCTGGGGCAAACCTCATTCATTCCTGCTTTGACCCAGCAAGTGCTGAGGTTCTGGCCCTGTGCTGGGAGGCAACTTCAGTGTCTGTGGAGAAGGAGGGGAAGATTTAATTGAGTTTTTATGACCATATTTGAGCTGCTTAGTGAGAGAAGGCTTAAAGTTAATGACAGGCATGTTTTCCAAAGATCCTCTCATGTGTGTTTAGGCAAAATAAACACTGCTAAATAAGCTGTGCCACCACTCTGGGCAGTAATAAGCCTCCTGTCTGATACCAGAAGAATATAAATAAATAGTGGCTTTGACTGTTTAAATTGATAGACTTGCTGGGCCTTTGACCAAGCAATTACATCTCAAAATGCACTCCTGCAGGAGCTGAAACATGAAGTGATGTTAGTTAAAAAAAGGCAACACAACAAAACCAAACAACCTGTAGGGTGTCCCAGAGTCTGATGATTGGCTTCAGCTTTTATTAATTCATCTGCAGTGCCTTTGCTGGAGCTTTTATGGTTTAATTGATGTTAAGAGGTTGGAGTCTGTGGTAAACAAAAGAATGCATATGGGCAGTCTGAAATTGTGTATGTTTAAGTAAGAGCATTCCTTCTGGTCACTTGTTTTCATTGGGCAGTTACTCCTGACTCACAACTTTTTTAAAAAAAAGTAAAGGTGTAAACATGCATTGCTAGCAAGTTAATGATTCATTATGTTTTATCACATCCCAACATACCTTTAAAGAAGAGAAGGTTGAGCTGAGCTTGTGTTTGACCTCCCTCTTCAGATTAAGGACATTTTTTTTAACCCCTTACCTGTCGTGGGAGGGTCCACAAGCTCATTTGTTTTGAATTATAAGAAGAAAAACACCTTCTCTTCTGCCTTTCTCACTTCCCTCTTCTGAGGGTCCACAGATGTTCTCTTAAAAATTCAAATGGAAAAAGCAGGTGTGGGGAAAAAAACTTTCCAGCAACTTTTTATTATAGAGGCTATGGGAAAATGGGAGTCAGTTTCTTCAGATGTCCAAAGGAATGTGTATATTTTTGGGTTTTTTTATGATCACTTTTTCAGTTCTATTTTGTCCTATTTTCAGTTCTATTTTGAGCCCGCATGATATCACTAGTTGTGATATCCCCTTGTGAGAGGGAACACATACTGGCCAGTGCAGCCATTTGACAATTAAGATAAACCTTCTTATGTTGAAAAGTTCATACTCTGAGGTCTTTATGGTGTTGATAAAGTTCATGGCATGAATTACATCAGCTGGCAATAATAGTGGTGACCTGTTGCCCTCAAGTCATTCTGTAGACATCTGTAATTTATATGCAGCTGTTAATAGTGTGTAGTGCGGAGCCTAAGAAAGCATGTCAGTGTAATTATTTCAAGAAGAGAAGATAAATCAGAATTTTCTTCTTGATATTTCAGTTAATAGCAGCTTTCAGGTGTCCCATAAAGTCAAATATCTTTTCCTCACTTGCTTTTAGTTTAGAGCAATATTTTTAAAGCTCCTAGGTCCTGTTAAACTAAATACTTGTTCTGAAAAAATACTTTAATAACCCCCTTGTCTGCATTTTTAGTGTACTTCTGTTTTATAAGAAATGCTCTACATAACTTGAATCAAAAATTGCTTTATTAAGAAGCATTGTATATGCTGGCTCGGGGAAGGAGGTGCATGGAACAGCTTCTGTATTTGCAAAAGGGCACTCCTGGATCTATGTTGTATTTGCTTTAAAAAAGAAAATTAAAAAAAACCCTGATGCTTGAGAACAGAGTTGAAAGGAGAGGGATAAATCCAAGTTCTATTTGCTGTACTCTACATTATTGTTTGATTTTCCCATCTCCCACACAAGAATTTGATTCTGCCATAATTTTCTCCTGAACCAGGACAAACATGATTTTAAACACAAAATGCTTTTTAAATGTCTGCGTAGTGCACAGGCACACATGTACATGCATACATATGTATGTGTGTTAGCATAACATGGTCTGCTTCCCTGCTGCTTGTGATCCCTCATCTTCTAGGTGTTGTGGAGGGTGAAGGGAAAGCCCATGGCTCTCTTCACAGCCTGTCCCCTGAAGGTGGGCTGGGCTGTGGGTGGTGGCAGAGGGTGGCACTGCCAGAACGAGGGCATTAGGCTGCCCTTTCTGGGGTCTGCCCCTGTCCCTGGATGTGTGGGGACTTTGGGGCAGGCATCAGCCAGCAGCATCTGTTGCTGTGCTGCCAATGAGGGCCCAGGTGTTACTGTTGGAAGGGAGTCAACCCATTTGTTCAGGGCAGCTGAACAACAATTTGATTGCATCAAATCTTGCATGGGGAGGGAGTGGACCTCGTGGTTGGTATTTTGCTGGTTTAGGTCTCTGCTGGCATTGGTACCTAACCCACCCTTGAGGAGCCTCTCCCCTTCCTGATGGATTCATCAGGTGCCACAGGATGCTTCTGAGAGGAATGCTGAGAGCATTGGAGAGGAGAGGGCTGTACATAAAATGGTACAAGTTGCTGAGGAAGTTGTCTAACCCAGCTGTAAAGTCAAGATGGTGTTGGCTACTCTGGATTTGGCTGGAAAGAAAACTTCCATCTCTTATTTCTGTGATGGAAGATACCTGAACTTCAGCTGTAAGATGCTTGTGCAGCTTAGGCTCCAGTCCTTGAGTGGAGGGCAATGCTTTACCTCACAAAAGGTATTATACAGTGGCTTGGCCTTCTGGGTTTGTGTTCCACCTCCTCCTTTGAGTTGAAGTGTGAAGGATTTCAGGCAGAGAATTTCAGCCAGGGAATAGGGATGGAATGAGGGGGAGGACAGCACACATGAAGTCCTCTGCACTGACACATGCCTGCTGATAGCCCATTGAAATCTCAACTTTGGGAGTGAACGAGGTGCCTGGCTGAAGGATGGGGCACTCCCCCATGTAAGGGGGGTTTTCAGGCAATGACCCAAGGTGCCACCTGCCTTATCACTTATACAAGTCTGGAAACCTTGAGTCTGGTTTGTTGTTCCAGGGAGACCTCATTGCTTTATGGCACTCTCCTGAGACCTTCAAGCTGTTTAAAAGGTTGGCACTGCCTGGTTTGTGCTGTGATGCTGGTGGAAACATTGGCTGGCCCTGGAAAATTATGACTGTTGGGAGTCATAAACATCTCTTCACGTGTGCCGTGAGCTGCTCCCAGTGCCAACAGAAGCACGGCACTGATGCTCTCACCTTTTCAACAGGTACATGGGATGAAGGGAGCCTGACACCTGTCTGGAGAGGAGAGCCCAGCCCACCATGATCAGGACATTGCTGGCAGGCAGGATGCAGCCAGAGATCCGGAGCGTCTGCGTCTTCCTGCCCACCCGCGAGCAGCTCAGCATGGCCGTCGGGGTGAGTGGCCGGGAGGTTGCTGCATCACGGCCATGGTTCAGTTTTGTTGGCTGCCATCGTTCTCCCAAAAGCCTAGTGCTGGTCTGCTGACCGAAAGGCTATTAGTCAGCTTAGGGTAATTGGTGCTCCATTTTCTAATTGGGCAGCTTCAGCTCATTAGCAGAGTTTGTTAAATGTCATGGCGATGTTGTAGGGTGGGAGTCTCCTCTTCTCTTTTTCTGTTATCTACTTTTTATTATCTCTGAATGGTTTAGCTGCTCATAATAATTCAACAATTTTTAAAAAGTTGAACCTGAAATACCTTGACTACTTAGCAACTGTACCCGACATATGATTGTTTGCTCTTGTAAGGAGTCCAGCTATCCCTGGTTTTGATAGCCTGCAGATCACTTCAAAGAGTCTAATGCAAACAGCCATTGGGGGGAGGTTCCCTCTTCTTGAGTACTCATGCACACAAAAAATCGAGGTAAGTCGCTTCATCTCTTTGATTGTTGCCTCGAATATCTCAAAGTATACATGAGAGACAGCAGGGCCAGCTCAGCTGGCAGCCCAGGGTGGCACGGTGCCTGCACAGCACGGTGCCTCTTTGTGCAACACTGGCTTCTCCTTGAACTTGTGAGAAACTGAGCTGACGAGGCACTTGGAATTCAGAGGACAAGCGAATCTCAAATATAAGTGCTCTCTTGTGAGCGTGTGCATGCACTCATGTGTGGGCTGGAGAGATCTGGCTTTGTTTTGGGTAGGTTTTTTTTTTCCCCACTTTGGGATGGGGTCCGGGGGAAGATAGTTGAGGTGAACTGTTGTTTTAAGTACTTGATTGAAATAGTGGCTTTTGAAACGATGTGTGCTAATCTTCAAAATCCATGTTGGAATTTTCCTGTCTGCTGTGTGTAAGTGTAGCATCCTTAACTGAAACAGCCTCAAGGGCTGGGTGGAATAAAGCTTTAACAGCAAAATCTGGGATGCTCTGCTTCTAGGTTACTGGTTCAAACCCAGCCCATCCACTGCCCCAGAAGACTTCTGCAATCTGCTGGCTTTTGTGCAAGGTAGAAAACAATGATTTAATTAAATTCTTGGCAGCAGTTCTACAGGCCTGGGTAATGGTCTGCTGCAGCTGACCCCAAATCTCATCTTCCTATAGCTCTTATCAGGGAGGCTAAAGATGGGAGATAGAGCTGGCCGGACATGGGGCGGGTGCAGGCTGGTGTGCAGTAGGGCTGACACTGTCACTGCTCCTCGCTGTGCCTGTGCCTGAATGGAGCATACACTTGTTCCTTCACCACTGGGTCATGCTCCAGTAAATCACAAAAAGCTGCAGTTTATCATAAAATAAATTTGAGGTAGAAAAGACTCTTGAGATGAAGTCTAGCCGTAAACATGACACTGCCAAATCCACCACTAAACCAGGTTCCTAAATGCTACATCTGTCTTTTTTTAATACCTCCAAAATATTTAATAAGCATAAGAAATTGTCTTTTGCATTGAGCGCTGACAGGGACAGAGAAAAAGTGCTGTGTCCCCTCCTGTTCCCCTGTCCTATCCCAGGCTGCTGCCCCTCCAAAAAGCTGGGGTGTGCCTTGTGCATCACCATGTTGTCCTGCAGAGGAATCTTCCACAACCCCGCTTTGTATTCCTTTAAAGACATTCGCTCTTGTCATTTCTTTCTTTCATGTCTGGGAAATTGGGAAAGTATGTACTTGGAGATGCCAGCATGTGAAAGGGAATAGCTGCCTGGGCCAAAACATGAGACTTCAACACACAGTTGTGTCCTAATTGCATAGAGAGTGAAACATTACCTGTTACAGCTGGGCAAGTCACCAGCTTTTCATTTGGCTTCTGACTTTACCACAACACTCATTCAAAACAGCAACAAAAATTAAAATTTCACAGCTGGAGAGATCTCTCTTTTTTAAGGAAACATCAAGGCAATTTTGTAGTGATGCTCACAGAACCCAAATGTAATTAGCACAGCCACAGATGATACTTTGTGCATTTATTAGAATAATAATACCACTACTAAAGATTTCCAAAGCCTTTTAACCTCTTCAGTGTGGAATGCAAATACTAAACAAGCTTGCAGCTCAGTGAGGTAGGTAGAAATGGTTGTCTTCCCAGCAGAATAAATTATAGATCCTTCCCATGATAAGCACAGTGTTTATGCAGGTAAGTCCTCCCTTCCCCCTCCCATATAAATTCCACCCTTCCAGATAAGAGTTTGCCTATATGTGTTTTATGTGGTCACATATAGATTGAAGCTGGTTCTTTAAAATGGATTTATCTCACACCATTCACAGGTAGTGCTGTTGAAGAGGGAAGAGCAGGAGCCGTTTTAAATTCTCTTTCCCCACAATCAAATATCTCTTAATTAGCTTTGATGTCTACCTTTCTAATGTACAATGAATCTGAGGGGTGCTGAAGAGTAAAACTGCCTTCTTGGGACCAACTGTGAACATGAGGAGAAGCAAAACAGTGCTGGGGACTAGTGGGTGCTGCAGCACACCAGCTGCCCTGAGGGAGGGCAAGGCAAAGTGGGAGAAATTTTTGGAGTGGAGGAAGTCTCGTGAGATCCTGTGTGTTGGTGAATGGCAAGCATAGCTCTGAAGTCTTTCAGCTGTTCTATGACCAGGAGAGCTGATGTTTCAAAGCATACGTACCAAGAAAAAAAGTAACACAGAATGACCTTGCAGTAGCAGTAGCAGTTATTACCTTGTGTAAACTTGCACTCTGTTTCACTTTGGATTAAATTTCACATGTAAAGAAGCCCTGAGCTTGACATGGAGCAAGGCTGAATATCAGTGGAAGGAATGAGTCACTTCGGAGATCAATCTTGGCACAGGAACCATATGCATAGGGAGGAAAGTCCAAAGAGAAGCACCCAGATGAAAAATGCAAAGGGTGGTATTGGTTGCTTTGAGCAGAGGGAGAGTAGGAGGAGGGAACAGCAATTGCAAATGTAATCGGTACTGCATAGCCTTTAAGGCTGGCAGTGGAACAGACACAGAAGGGAAGTGCCAAGAGGAGAATGGACAAGGTGGTAGTAACATAGCTGCTGTGCGAGAAATCTGCCTAAATTGCTGTTTAGAGCTGACTGCCACAAAACTGCCACTTGAAGTGCCCACTTCCCTAGAATTAAGTATTTAAAGCAGGTTTTTCGTCCCTTAGGTATGAAAGCTTGTCCAGATCCACTTGTGACACTTTCACCTTGGCAGCTCGGTCCACCTGCTCATTGTTGCGATTAGCCCGACTCTTGGGGTACGTGCGCATCCACGTG
>VXBU01011795.1:6301-60400 GCA_013400315.1 Bombycilla garrulus
TTACAGACCAGTTTTGAAATTTGAGTTTAAAAACAGCTACTGAAACATGGCTGTTCTCTCATGACAGACATTTCAAAATCTCTCACTTTTTTTCCCTCAAGATTTTGTTATCTTGGAAAAAAAAAGTGATTTTCTATATTTGTTTCCCCACTTTCTTCATTAAGAAATGAAGTCAAAACTTGCAGATAATACTAGGAGAATAACTTTAAAAATATTTTATCTATTTTTAAATACAAGGGAAATATATTTTGTTTATATAATATAGAACGTTTTTCCTTTGCATCCACTTCGGGAGAACCATGAACCAAACTCATACAGGGGCTGTTTGCTGAGATTTTGTCATTTCATTCCTACTCCAAGTTTTTGTCAGAAATTCTTCTCAGCTGTGCTTAGACTGTCATGAGTGACTCCAGAATTTATCTCCTCTTAATTAATTGAACAGCTTATTTTCTGATGCTTTTTGTCTGCTGTTTTCTGCATCATTATGCTGTGTATGTTTTGACCTCTCTATTTTCCCCTTTTCAAATCAATACAGCTGAAACAGGCCTTCTTTCAGGAATATCTCTCCATTTGGGTACCAAAATATGCAGCCAACCTATTTTTCAGTGTCTAAATTCTTGTTTAACGTGAAGGCCAAGTATGATGGGCCCTTGGAATGGGGTTTTCCAGAGGCCAAGCAGCTCTTTTTCCAAACCCATCTTATAGAAATCAGTTGCTTTACTTTCAGGGAATACAGTCCATAGCCCTGTTTCTCTCTGGATTACAGAGGTAATACATCAATTATGGAGAAATAATCACAGAAGCACCTTGGCCTTACCAGCTGCCAAGTTATTACTGCAAAGTGCTTTTTGTCTCCTCAGCCAATTTCGATGCCCTTGTGCAAGACACTCAGGCACTTGCAGGATGAGGTCCTGCATCATTTCTGGTCACAGCCTTGGCTCCTCTTGGTGGGGCTGGGCTTTAGCTTGAGGGTGGAACGGCATGGAGAGTTAGAAGGGTTAAAGGTGGGAAACATTCATGGGCTTATGTTGCCTGCACCAAGCTAGCACTCTTCAGAGCTGCAAGTAATTGCTCTGGGAGGGTTTTGTAGCAGTCAGTTTGTGGTGATACCAGTTAAGGAATGGTGGCTGTAGCTGTGGATGGGGCTGGGGTTCCTCAGAGGAACGATTGAGCCTGACTAACAAAATGATTGTCATTTTGGCTTAGAGAGTATTTCACTTCTAAACGGTTACATTGCAAGTAACAAGCAAAACAATAGAGAAACCAGTCAGCACAGCATTCAGCTAGAATATTTTTTACTGCTTGAATTAATTACTCCATAGTTAGGTAGCTCTGTGATTTAATTTACATTCCTGAAAAACACCATTAAGACAGTCTGACTGGCTTTTAATTCACTTTCTCTGCTTCCACACACAGATCAACTTGACATCATTTCAATGGCTGAAACAACAATGATGCCTGAGGAAATTGAGCTTGAGATGGCAAAGATCCAGAGACTTCGGGAAGTCTTAGTCAGAAGAGAATCAGAACTCAGGTTTATGTAAGTATCAATCCTTCTGGGAAAACACTATGCAAAATTAATCAAAATAGGAAAGAATGGTATTTAGAAGACTTTTATCTGCTTGACATTTTAAAAGGGAGGAAGATAAAGAGCGTCCCAGATAGGTGAACACTTACAAAATGCCATTAGGAAATGATTTTTGTAGTTGCAAAGGAAATTACCTTTTTTTTTTATTCAGCACGATTTGCAGAATGCATAAAATGTATTTCTTACTTACAAAAGGAAACTTTAGCAATGTACGTGTCTATGGAGCATCTTTTCCTACCTGATTTCATTGCTTTGTGTCAAGGATATTTGTCTGAACAAAATATTAACAGGTAGGGGATTCGAAGCTTCCACACTCTACCCTAATCCAGGCTTTATTCCTATTTCATTAGTGATCTTAGACAGTTCATGTCACAAGAGAGCACACTGTGTTCTGCACTAATAGCAGGCAAGATTTGACATTTGTTAAATGGAAGCCATTAAGTTACGAACACAAAACACTTTCTGGTATATCAAATTAAATAGCAATACTCCAAGAGGGATTTTCAAAATTGCCAAAAAGGTCAGGCATAGGAGCCTCACTGAAGGTTCATGGATATTAATACAATTCTGATGGTGAAGGCAATAGGGTTAATATTCCTAAATCATCAAATTTAGAAGATCAGAACTTATTAATAAGAAGTGTATTATTTTGAAGTGTCCTCAGTCTGTGAGTGTCTGAGGTCAGAAACAAATGGCTTTGCTGACAGGCCAAAAACTTCAGTAGCTCTAAAACCTTCTGAACTCAGACCCTTGGCATTAAAGAAGCTTCAGTAGCCTGAAAAAACTCACTAGCTTTTTGCTCATGTTAAGGTATGGGGGACTGGTACTTTGGCCCTTACACTGGAGGTTAATTTTAGTGCCCTGACTTGCACTGCCAGAAGCTGAAAGCCTCACCCCTCTGCAAACAGTACAGACACCTGTCTTTGAGTATTATTTGAGTATTAAGAAGACTTCTGCCCAGAATCACTGCTTAGAAACCTTTGGAATAAGGACTGATAACAGTGGCACTGACCTTTAGTAATACCATAGTGGTACAAATAAAGTGGACAGGAAAGGTTTTGTCACTCCTGCTCCTGGTAGTCAAGTAACTACTTGGTTATCAGTTTGTACATAAATTTAATCTGGAAGAAGCCTCATCATTGAACCCTGCACTTCTCTTGACATTTTCTATATCAAACAAAGCACTGAAATAAACTGCCACAGTGAATGAGAGCAATTGTTCTGTTTGTTCTGGTATCCAGTCTGTTCTTTTAATTTCCCCCATGCTCACACTCTTTACTCTGTGTTGCCTGGCAGGTGTTTGAGTAAGGGATTTAACACAGGAGAGCTTTCTTATTGAAAAGGGAATAGAACTGGTGTTCACAGTGTGCAACTGTTCTCCTCCTGGGTTAGATCTCATCCTCACACCCTGCCTGGAGCTGCCCTGGAGCACTCCCAGCCTCTCCCTGGCACAGCAGGAAAGATCTTTGAGCATCAGTCTCCATGGGGCTTGGCCCAAGGCACTGGCAGAGCAGGAGGTGACAGAGGCAGTGACTGCCAGGGCTGGCCCCAGTTTCTGTCTTCTCTAAGTCATGGAGAGCCACAGGCACAGACCCTCTCATTCCTTCAGCTGCAGCAGACCAAGATGACCACTTTTCCAGGGACATTTTCACAGCTTTCTAGCCCAGCTGCTCCATGCTGTGTGGCAGAATATTCTGACTCTGCTCATCAGTCCTTGAGGCAGTTAAATTCAGTTTGTTAACACCACAGAATGAAATGGGCAGAGAGAAGCACGTTCCTAGTGATACTCAAATAATACAGCAGCACCTGTTCTTTATTGCCTCTCACACTAGATAAGTTACACTGACAGAAGGGCTTGGCTGCGTTTGTCTTCAATGACAAACGTCTTTTAATGACAAATGTATTTTAGTGACCTATTGCTGAGATTACCATGACCACAAGTCATGGTTACCTCAGTGGTCTAAGTTTTGTATCCGTTTCAGTAAGCAAATTACATAAACTCTCATTCACAGACATACTGTGGAAGAATATATATATGTAGCCTCTTTTTTTAAATTTTTTTTTTCCATTTGATTTCTGGAGTAATGAATTGCCAATATCCAAAGACCAGAAGTCTGTATGTAGGTCATGAATTTTAGTAACTGATTTCTTCTGACAGGACTAGATTCCCCTGGGAATGACCTATGCATGAAGCTGAGCCTCCTCAGACAGGTTCAAGGCAGGCTCAGCTTTGAACACTGCTAATGAGCAGCACTACACCTACGCTCGGCCACAGAGTGCCAGCCCAGCTGTAATGAGATCTCCTTAGTTCTTGCATCTGCTTTAGCTTTTCCTTTAATTATAGCAAAAGGATAAAACACACACATACTATTAGAGAAACTGTGTGGTATGTTTGTATTCTCTTCTTTGCCTTTCATGCTGTTAGCAACAGAATAGAAATTCTCTTGGGTTAATTTTTTTTTTTATAGCTCTTATGAAAGCATGAACACAATGAAGTGATTCTGTATCACTTGCACATCCAGCCACTGCTCACATTTCCAGCTACATTTTTTAAAGTAATGGTTCATTCTTCTCTCTGTCTGTATGACTGATCTTTTTATTCACATGTAGCCAGATCCTAAAGCAGAAAAAGGACACTGTAGCTGTGCTCAAAGAAAGCAGTGCTCTGTAGCTGTGCTCAGAGTGCGTCCCCAGCCCTCAGGGTGCCCGTGGCTCCCTCCTGTCACAGGCACACACAGTCTGGCAGCTCTGCTTGCACACACCAGCAAGTGCCACAGCTCTTCCCTGTGTTTAAAAATACTCACATTCAAGAATAAGAAAACAAAACACTGCAAGCTAGACCTGCTGCTGAGGGAAACCACAGCAAGCTCTTCCTCCATCAGGTTTAATCCATTGAAGGAATATTCTCCCCAGCTGCTAATTGAATTTACTATTTTCCTTGAAGAAGATGCAGATCTGATAGCCATGAAATAAGGGCATTAGGTAGAGAACTGCTCTAGGTTAGCACATCAACCAGTAAAAAAACCCAACTGAAAAAGAACCCTAGCAAGATCTAGATGTCCAGCGGACATGGAGTTGGTTTGCATTTTTCAAACTTCCGTGTGTGACCAAGGAAAAACTGTTCCTGTTGATATATGAGATCAATAAGGTCACGCTGTTTCTGGCAGTTCCTCAGCTCTGGTTTACATAGCACGTGTCTCTTCAAATGACACAAATGCTGCATGAGGAGTCCTTGGCATGACACAGAATCACAGAACAGTTTTAACTGGAGGGGACCCACTGACTGGTGGGCATGTACTAGTACCCACCAAAATTATTTTGAAATTGAGAAGATATCTTTAGGAATGTATTGCAATTTTCACAAATACTGGTTTCTAGTGACAGACCAAGGATTCGCTCTCAGACAAGCAGAGATATTTTTGTAGTCTGCCTATCACTGTATTAAAAAAAATAATTCCCCAAAATAGAAAAAAACCCACCTGTGAGAACAGCGGAAACAGGTTTTACCCTGTTTAAAAATGGAACAGCAAAAATTTTCAATTGAAGATCATATATATATCTGTACAATTTCAATACATGTGATTTTTCATTCTTTTGTACTACTTTGCAGTCCTTTGTACACTCTTTTTCCTCTTCCTTGTAGAGTATGGTGGTTCAAAAGCAAAACTAGGGAGAGACTCCAAGTCAGAAATACAATTTAATAGAAAAAAAGAAAATAAAATACATGCAATAGTACAAAAGAAAACCACTGTCAGAGTCAGAATACAACCTGACACCCTGCTAGTTAGGGTGGTGGTTGCAGTCCAGATGAAGTGGTCTTGTTGAGGTAGAAAGGTCTGGTAGCTCTTGTCCTCTGGAAACCACTGGGTAAGGGCAGCTTACACAGAGAACACAGAGAAATTCTTTACTAGTGCACTAAACATAATGTAAGACCTCATTTCAGTAATTAAAAACTGAAGCACTTAAAGATGAAATGTTGTCACACAAAGATACATTTAAACAGTGTGATTTTCTGGATTTCTGAAGTGAAGCAAAAATATATGCTATAGAAACTCTAACTGACATCTCTGATTTTCAAATTTGCAATAATTTTTATTGTAAAACATAGCTTTTTTAATTCTGCTGCATGAAACCCAATAAAATTAGATATGTGACAGCTCATTCTTAGCCTGTCCCCTGAATTTTTTTTTATTTGAAAAGTAAGGAAAGCAAATGAACTCTTTTATCTGTTTGCTATATACTACAGTGAAATAGTTCCTGTAGTGTATACATTATAAGAGGCCAGTTTTCTGATAATTCTTGTTTTTCTTTTTATCAATGCAAAGAAACAAAGAAAGCAAAATGAGCTGAAGCAACGGACTAACAGGTCATGATGTTTCCCAAACATTGTGCGAATTGCAAGTCAGGTATTTACCTTTGTAAGTGTGTCCTTTGCTTTGCTCCTTATTTTTGTTTCCTCCTTAAAAAAAAAAAAGGAAAAAAAAAAAAGGCACCTGAAAGCAGCTGTAGCCTTCATACCCAGGAAATCCACATCACTTCTAGCTGAATACCTACTTGCTATGAAGAATTACCTGAAGTTTATAAGGAGACAATTTTCAGATTATAAAATCAAGCCTTCCTTAATTAGGTAATTCCACAATTTATATTGCACAATCATATTTTAGCTTAGGGAACCTCAGTCACAGCAGAGCAGATGCACTGTGATTTGGTCTGTAATTACATTATCAAATCCTGTTTTTGTCTCAAGACTCTGCCTTGCTTAGTGCCCAGGATGGAGCTCCTCAGGATATGTCCAGGTTATGTAGAAATTGTGGCTGCTTGTAGCTTCTCTCATGCAATGATACTGATACTAGGAAATTTCATAAAGTTATGCCAGGAGCTGTTTTGATTGTCTCCAGCCAGCCCAGGAAATGAAAATATAGCTTGAAGCCATCATATGCTATCCCCAGCTCTTCTTGGTTTGTTTTAGAATAGCTGAGAACTCAGCATCTATTGATATAAAGGAGACAATATGTACAGAAAAGCATTGGTTTATAGCCTGCCAGCATTCCCCCTCCTTCCCTTTTCAGGCTTCTCCCTGCTCCTTTCTTAAAATGTTCTGTATAAAAAGAGTTTTGGGTCAAACTGTAAATGTTCAATCTGTCTGTGCTGTTGAGGAAAGTGAACACACCACTTCAGAACATGCACACTCTCTCTTCTTTTCTAATTCTCCTGTCCCACTTCCTTTTTTCATTCTTTCCTGGTGAGATAACAGACCCAAAATCTGAGGGAGCTGCTCGGGCAGCATCCTTTTGTCACACATTTAATGTGTTGCTGCTGTGGATGTGTTTGGCTTCAGAGGCAGTTTAGGATCGCTGGGGGCATGAAAATCGACTGTGCTGAAAGACATGGTTGTAAAAATGGATGATGCATGTGTTAGCTCAGTTTAGCTGACAGGGAGAGGCAGCAAACCCTCAGACCTCTATGTGGTACAGAGCAGACCAAAACTGAACTTCAAAATAATTTGTAGTGCAAAATTCATGCATTTTCAAATGCATTAGCATGTTGGGACCCAGTAAATATTATTAGTAAAGGTCAGATTATCTCACCAACAGTTACTGCCTGTTCCTGTGGAAAGACATGGAATTCTTATAAAACAACATCCACTGTCATCATGAAACACAGTCTGTGGGAAATCTGCCAGTGCTTGATACTGCTGGCTTTCCAGATGGAAAGCAAAGCTTGAAGCCAGCTTTATTGGATGACCTTGAACTAAAACTGTGGAAGTTGCTTCCACCTGTGATAGCTGTCTTGGGATGATTATTTCTGCCATGTAGGTGATACTGAATGGCAGTTTTTTAATGTGTAGGGAATAGAATATATTAAACATAAAGCCCTATTAGGTTACTTTAGGCAATTACTGAAAACATTTTACTCATTAAACTTTTTTTTTAATCTGTAAAAATGCTATAAATACAATGTGTATTTGCTTAATGTCTGTGTGGTTATTACATCACTAAACTAATACTGTGAAGAGGCCAAATTCACCTCCACACTGACTCAGAATTAAAACTGGTCATTGTCTTTGTACACTCTCACTACACGTTAGTAGACAACTCCCTCTTCTCCAGGGTGCTCATAACATCTACATCATCCAAATTCTCCATAGTTCTATTCAGGATTTTAGAGCATTTTACACTATTATGTTTGCTTACTTGAAATCCCAGACCTTTTATGTAGAAAAGTTTGTTGCAACTTGACTTTGCAGTCCCACAGCTTCATTAGCTGTCCAAAATACATAATTTATCCCTCGTTTGGGGTTTTTTTTCTTGCTTCAAATCAGGCTTATTTTTTCTTTACTTGCCTTTTTAACCTTTATCGTTCTCCCAGTTTGCAAAACCCCATAAATCTCTGTTGTCCTGCTGTGATATTGATGTGTCCATTGCTGGGAGAAGTTAGAGGTGGGATAGTCAATAATCATAATTTTGGAGGGTATTGGGTATAATGGTAGAATCTGAAACTTAGGGCAAATGCATGGGGAAAAATATAAATATATTCCTTTCATATTCCTTCTAAGAATAATAGGAGGTCAGACAGGAGTCTCACCTTTTTGTCATTTGCAGTATGCACAGCATATTGGTATTTTAAATACAGAAAGGTATCTCTGCTGATTGCCTGTCTTGATGCAAGCACTGCAAAGGGAAGCAACACCAAAGTACACAAGAACTGCTGAAGTGTGAGGTTAATCACCTTGGTGATGACAACCTTAAATAAATCAACTTAGAAATCCCATGTTTTACTTTAAAATGAGTGCAGTAAATGTGGGAATACAAAACAATCTCATGACTGGCTGAACTCAAAAAATAATGTTGCAAAGTACTACAAAAATGTGTACATGGAGTGTTCCATTCTCAGATGAGAAAAGGCAGCAGTAACTGCTGTCTTTGTATGGACAAAGTTAATTTAAAATTTTAATTCTTTTTTGAGCCAAATACTTTAACACTCTTACAAGTGTCTCACTAATGTGAAGTCAGCTCTGATTTCTCAGTGTCTTCATGCCTTGTCTGGTAACAGAGCCCCACACTGAGCATCACCCCGGGGAAGGGTGGGAGGGACTGAGAGTGGAAGGAGATAAAAAAGACTGTCAGAGGTGTGAATAGCAGTGGTAACCCACTGGTTATATTCTTGCTAAGCAGGTGTTCTGACTTTTACTTTCTTGGGTACTTTTGCTGCTCCTTTTTTTTTTTTACTTTGTACTGCATATTACCTGTTTTCTGTCATCTGAGGTTAAGCACGGAATTCCCTTAAGACTGTTCACTTATGTGTTCAGCATCTGGTACTTTTCTCTGAGTTTGACACCTTGTTGTTACTGCAGTATAAATAAATATGACCAGCAAAAGCAGGATTTGTTCATGAATAGAGCTGTTGTCAGTGTTTTCTGGTAAGATCCGTTTTTTCATGGAAAGGAGCAATAAATCTTTTCTCCTTCACAAGTTTTGGATCTTAACAATATAGTATCACTTATTGTGATTTCCTTTTTTTTTTTTCCTGATTGTATCTTGCTCTCGGAACACAGGATGGACTTGGGGAGGCTGTAGTGAAGGAGGCAGCTGTGTGATGATACATATTATTCAATAAATACAAATGTCAGGTTGTCAGCTTCATAAGATAAGGCACCAGTAGGAAAAACATCAAGCCCAGCTGTAAGAGGGACACCATGGCTGTGTCCCTCTGATAGAGCCGGGGTGGCACAGGCTCTTCTGCATGCCAGGGTGAAGTTGTAGCTGTGACTGTGTGTCCCCACTGAGCTTTGCCTCCCAAGCTCATTGCAAACAACCAGAGTCCTTGAGGAAATAACCAGGAAACTGCAAGCTGTGAAATGCCATAACGTGGTTTTGTAATGCAAGTTGCCAGATGGTCAAAACTCGAGGTCTCTGAGATTAGGGACAGCATTTCTAGGGGACTGCCAAGGGTCTGGGGAGCCCCAAGGATGTCATTGTAGAGCTGGGAACTCCTGTAAGGTCCAGCTCTGCCAAGTCTCCCAGCTCCTCACATGGAAGCCTGGAAGCCTCAAGAATATGAGTTCAGGACAGAATTGCAAAGTTCTGAACTGTGCACTTTAAGCTAAAAGTACAGAGATCAGTCTCCAAGAGGAAGGGAAATGCCTTAGTTCAGTTTGATCTCTCTGCAGACCCATCTCCTTTGCCCTGTTTGACAGCAAACCATCAACCCCAGAGGAAAACACAACATTATATTTTCAGATGTGTGGTTGTAAAAATGGTGCATTAAAATACTCTGAAAGGAAAACAATTTTTTAGTGGCGTATAATGATAAACATATAATTTGGAAAGTATTTAATTAATTGTAAACTTGGTAGATGAGATGGTTTTGTCATTGAAAAAATTCATTATTGTCTCTGTTGGACAGCTAGAAAAATAGTTCTTTAATAGAGAATTTTCTTTAAACAGCATTTTCTACATTGAATATGTGTTGTGGCTGTCACAAAATGCTGTTAATAGAAGAGGGAGCAGCTTTGATCTTTGACATTGCCATTTTTAATGGAGAAATTTACCACTGTATTTCCAGATGTAACCTTTTATCCCAAACTGGTTTTCACTTCCTAATTCTTGGCTGCCTGTGCTCTGGTTTGCATGAGTGGAAGGTACAGTGGATTGTCCTCTGAGATCACCCCAGCACATCAGGCACACGTGGCGCTCACAGATCCTGGACCCTCCTTTGGACAGCTGAGCTTCCTCTATCTAGGCAGGGATGTTCTCTAATAAAGTGTCCCTCTGGCCCTGGGGTATTTCACTGGTCCTTCTCAGTTGTCTTCTGCTATAAATAGGAGAGGAACCAGTGAACTGAAAAGCCCTGGAAGGGACTGTCAGTGTTTAATTTTATACCAGGAAGCCTTTATATTCCCTTCTGCTGTGATAAAAAAAAATAGTTGCTTTTCTGGGTTTACAAATAAGAAAATGTCAAACATCAAGGCAAATGAGGAAGGAAATGTATCATTGATTTTGCTGGAGACAATGCACAGCCAGACCTAGAGTTTCCTCCTTCTGGTGCCTTATATCCAAAACTAGAACTACCAGAGTAGTTTAAATGAACCAGGCCCTATGCTTTTGCATGGAATCCTCTATATGCTGCTGCAAAGAGCTGATACTTGTGAATTTAAATCTGACTTCTCTATTGTCCATAGGTTTAAAGACAAATTAACTTAGTCAATTTCTGCCACATGGAGAAATATCCCCCTCCACAGTGGGGCAATTTCAGGAGAACTCCTCTTGTTAGTATTGATTCATAGTAAAACTTTGTAACTGGCAGAGGAATGACCAAGCTCAAGAGAATTTAGCAATGTCAGTGAAAATGAAAAACAGCCTCTCTAGACAGTTTTGAATTTATGTGAAATATACCTTAAATATGACCCTTCTGGGACTGAGAATTTCAAATACCATCTTCAATTCTCTGAAACAATAGCTGAATTAAATTACTGTGCAAGTTGTGGTTCAGTAGCTCCCATGCATTGTTCTTCCAGCAGAGAGCACTTTCAAAAAGAAAAGTTAGACACACCTGCTTTAATGGTGCAGGTTAATCACAGGACCTGTGATTTGTGAGCTGCCCTGCCAAGCAGGCTGGTCAGCAATCTGTTACCTTAATTGCCAGCTCTGTGTCCTCCAGCCCCAGCAGCACCAGGTGCTGAGCTAAATAACAATGTGATAAACACACACCATAATGACTCAAACAACGTGTTCTGTATTCATTAAATGTTGCTTGGGATCTCACAGATTTATAATTAGAAGATTTAAGTAACTAAGCCAAGCTGACAGGGACAAAAAGGAGTCAAATACAGAAGAGGAACATCAGGTGGAGGTCAGTCTCTTCTCCCACAAAGCAAGCAACAAGGCAAGAGGAAATGGACTCAAATTGCACAGGGAAGGATTAGATTGGATATAAGGAAAATTTTTTCAACTGAAGGGGTGATCAGGCGTTGGAACAGGCTGCCCAGGGCAGTGGTGGAGTCACCATCCCTGGAAGTGTTCAAAAGGCATAAGCCTGTGGCACTTGGGGATATGGTGTAGGGAGAACATGGCGGTGCTGAGGTAACTGTTGAACTCTGTAATCTTAGAGGTATTTCCAACCTTAACAGTTCAGTGATTCTATAAATTTATTGCGCTCTTGTAGTCCCGAGAACACTTCCACCATTGCAGATTCCCCACAGCTTTGGCAAAGTTATGAACACCTGCAGTACCCAAAGGCAGCCTCTACTGAAGTTGCTCAAATCTGCAGCTTGACATCATCCTCATTTCTGTAGCAATTCTCCTTATTTCTACACAACTCTTTACTTCAATCCTCCAAATTTCTCCATCACTACTGGTTGCTGTTTGCTGATTTCAGCATGCTCACTGGAGACACCACCAAGAGGATGATATTTTTATCACTGCATGGAGACCTTCAGTTACATAATCATGTCAGCCTGTGACTTTGACACCTGATTCTCAGGCCAGCTCCTAGACTGCCACTCTCAAAGTCTTCAGAAACTCCAACAATTACAAGCATTTTACTCCTGGGAAAGGAATATATTAAAACAGAACTAAAAATAGATTATTTTTATAAGTGCGTACAAACCCTCCTGGAAGACAGGGAAGGAAACCAGCAAACCTGTTCTACATTCCTTTTTAAACTTCAAGCACTTTAATCCAATAACAGAAAACAAAGGATCTCAGACCTCCTCTTATAGACATGCTGGAGGGAGCACAGATCTATTTCTACCTTTGAAAGTCATTCAGCAAAGGCAGAAGCTCTCTAGACACACTGAACTGCTCTGCTCATCCTGAAATCAATGAAAAGTATATTTGATGCTTATGTAGGTGTTACTAATAGTTCTTACACTCAAATATGAGGTATTTGTCAGTCTTGTTGGCCATCTCTTTTTTTTGGCTGACCATTAAGGGGGGCGTTTAGTGATTTTTCTATGAGCTTTCACTACAATTTTTGCTTTTTTTCCTATGCATGTCTCTAGATGGCACCTAGGTCTTACACTGGGGAATTCGGTTTCCTTCCTTGGCAGAAAAGAAGATAGAAAAATAATTTCTAATGAGGAATAATTTCTACTGAAACAAAACAAACTAATTATTTTGTGTCTGGTACAGAATGTTTCTTTTTAAAGTCCTGCCTCCCATTATCTTGCACAGCCTTTGAGGCTTGCCAGGGCACAGCTGAACGGGAGGGCTCTGCTCTGTTTGCGTGCTCTGCTCCCCCTCAGTGCAGATGGTGCACAGCAGAGGTGACTCATGCTGTCACTGGTGGATAGGGTGGCAGTGACAGCGCTCGGGGCACTCTCCCCTGGTAGCTGGACCACAGAAACAAGTAATGGAGCTGAGTCACCGTGCGAGAGCACTGCAGGCTCCCTGACCCACTTATTTTCCTGTCATTTTGTGACATGTTTAGAAAATCTTCTGCTTGTGCTGTTAAGTCATTAGGAGGTTTGGTTTTTTGTTGTTTCTTTTTGGCAAACAGAATTTGCTTGTAGGTTGTGATGATATAGCTGGAAATACCAAGAGAGAAAAAAATCGTATGTGCTTGTGTGAGATCTCCAAGCATTCTGAGGGAATTCTGCAATAAGCCATCAAGAAAGAGAAAAGCAGAAGTGCAGACAGTGTGTCAGGAATACATGAAAGCACACTGAGAATTCATCCCTAGTTCAATACTACTGCAATTACTCCAGGAATGGATCTGGGCTCCTAACCAGAGAAATGTTTTACCATACTCATAACTCATGTGTTTAGGATTCCTGGGCAGACATTTAAAGCTTAGCTCTGGAGGAAAAACTGCCATATTGTAACTGCTGTTTGCTTCACTGATGTTTTTTCTACAAGGTGAAAAGTGTTTTCACAGGACTTGAAAAAATGTACCATCTCTTCCAGAGAAGAGAGAGAACCTCTGTAGGTTAGGGAACCCAAAGGAATTTTTTCTCCTCTCCTCTGCTCTGCAGATTGCTATTGCTGCTCTCCTTAAAATTTCCAAAAGCTCTTTTTACTTCACTTTTCACTTTACAAGAGATCTGATTGTAATACCAAGATGCTCTCAGTCAAATCTGCTGACCATCCAGCTTCCAAATGAGAAATACACTGGGATTTTATTTTTTCTTTTTTTTTTTCCAGAAGCAGCATGAACTTCTTCTGGGGCTCCTGTAACTACTCACATCCAATATCCAGAGGATAAGGAGGAAAAGAAAGGAAGGTTCAGTAGTACCAGTATAGATTGAATTGCCTTCCAAGAGATTTCCTTTCCAGGAGTTCCTCTTCTTCCCTTTTCTTCAAGGGCAACAAGGCAACTCTTGCCCAGGGCAGCACCTGTCACCCTGCATTCAGTATTATTTGCTAGCAGATGTGGGATGTGCTTTATAGTTACAAGCAGCCATAGATCCTGTTTTCATTAAGTCAGATAGATGAAGCTTTGGCATGGTCCCATATGTCCTTCAGCCCTCCCCTTCGTCATGTAACCTTTTTTTTTTTATTACTTTTTTCCTAATCAGCACTGTGGAGTGGATGAAACACAAAGGCTGTTTGACACAGATGGGAGGAAAGATGTTCCATGTGCTTAAGGGGATTGGTGCAGATGGTAGGTTCAGTTTTTGTCCATCAGCACAATGCACCAGCCTGCAGAACTGGGACTCTGGAGAGGTCATCTGACTTATGATCTTTGGAATTCATGTGGTCACAGAGCTGTTACAGACCTAAACTGCTTTGGCCATGGATTTACTTCTATGCTGTGTGTTACAAGGCAGGAACAAATTTTAGGTCTCAGGAAAAAGAGATGCTAAGAGTGTATGTGGAGTACCAGCTACATGCATCGCAGTCAGATTAAAAACCATCCAAAATAATGGGGAGAAAGTGCAATGAAAGTTGCAACACGTGGCCTGTACCTTTGCTGTAAATTAGGCACATGGACTGTATGGACTACTGAACATGAATTATCTTGCTCACTTGGAATACACTGCTGATGATATTTTAAATTCCTGAAAATCCTCAGAGAACAGCAGTGCCATTAGCTTTTTGGAATTCCTTAGTGAGGGCAGGGAGCCAAACTGATATAGTAAAGTACTTTAATTAGTGTATTTCAGAGCTTCTCAGAATGAAGCCAAATCTTCTGAATCAGAAAAAAAAAATCTTCTCTCTGTCTGTCAGAGAGATCTCTTTTGTAGAAACTCACTATTCTCTTCACTAGTTGAGAGTGTGGCTCTATATCACTTGAGTACAGGAGTTCAATATTGAACATTTCTTGCCAAGAAACTGTCATCTTTGTTAGGCATGGTCATCTTAGTCAAATGCATGAACATGACACCCAAAGTGCATGAACACTGAACAGATCAGGAGCTGTGAGGCTTGCTCATATCCCAGCACATTTTAAGTACCAGCTCTCCTGGGAGGACAGTGTTTAAGATTAATTGATAGAAGTAATTTCAGTACCATTTAGTGTGATGGATCTCAAGAGTAAAGCGGGCTTTGCTTGTGATGAGCGTGAATGATATGGGGAGCCTAAGTAAGAATATTCATCAGTAAAAACATCTCTGCCTCCAAGAGTTCTAAACACACAGAGCAAAGGACCATGCACTAGTCCTGAGGCAAACATGCTGATCTTCCCAATAAAACCAAGTCTTACAAGACAGATGGGCTGTGAAAGAGCCGATCCTAGTGGAAGCGACAGGGGTACACAAAGAAGGAAAAGAGGTCAGTAATAAGGATTATTAGGAGAGGTATTTCAAGGTCATATTTTGGGAGGAGAGGGCTAAAAAGGCAGCAGGAATAGCTGTCATAGCACAGTGAAAGTAGCAGAATAGGCAAGATGGAGTTAACCCAAGCGGCAATTAATAGAAGGATCAACATGTTTTACTAACAGGAGCAAAGCAGCTGAAGGACAGCTCCCTGCAGAGACCTGCGCTCCTTGCAGAGGCGGCAAGGAGAATAAAAGCTCTTGGGATGTGATTAAAGTCTTATTTGTGCCAGAAATACCTGTTTTACCAACTCCTCACTTAATTCAAGAATTTGGCTGCACTGTCCTTTGGGGGCTCACTCTCACATACACACACACTTGAATCCCTCAGCCTTCCTCTCCTGAAATACCATGGTGACAGTCCCTGCTCTGATGGCACTTCAGCTACCTCCAGGTGCTCAGGCAACAGCCAATCCACCCCTCAGCACAGGATTGTGAAAAACAGGACTCAGAGATCCGTGGGCAAGGAGAGGGTTGATGAAATCCAAGCTGAGAATGTACAATTAATCACACAGGCTGGGGTTTGTGCTCTTCAGGGGGTGATTTCAAAATGGAAGCCCCAGATGCTGCCCTTGGAGCCAGTACTTGAGTCTTGGCTGCCGCTGTGGCTGAGACACTGAAATAAAACCTGGGCCAGGAAGCTAATGCTGAAGGCTGCTGCCTTCCAGGAGAATGATTCAGTGTGGCAGCTCTCAGGAGAAGCAGCAGTTTCAATGAGAACTGAAGGTGCAGTTTCTGCTAATGTTGTGGGGTTTTTTTTTTTGTCTTCTGTGTTTTAACATTAATGGACTTTCTGCACGTATCAAGGATTTGAAGCATTCAACATCAGCCATGGAGGATATTCACCCAAGGCACAAAACCTCAAAAATAGATAAATACTAAATTATGACAGTTTCCAGATCTCTGGTGTTAGAGATGAATTATTAATAAGGTCACAAAGAAAGCTGCTAGTAGAATATAAACCTTGCCCTGGCTGTGGCAAATAAGGTATCACCCTTTGCTGCCCCATCCCAGGCTCTCTGCTGTTCTCACCCTTGCTCTTTCCCTAGTGAAAACTCCTGCTGCAGTAAGTGCAATGTGGCACACCTGTCTTTTCCCAGGACCATTATGAATACAGGTACCCATTCTAGAATGTTCTTTGCTATTCAAGAAAGTAAAAGGCATCTGAAATTATCCCCAGTGACAGGTATGAACCTACACACAAATTAGAGCCAGTAAGACAAGTAATCAAGGGCTCAATGGGCATTTAGTATGAAATACCTTTTGCTTTCTGTTAAACCAGGTGAGTGAAGAGTATCAGGATCCCCTTTCAGGCTGACAGGTCCCAGGCAGGGGCCAAGGTCATGTATTCAGATGAGATCTGGCCAATCCCATCAACACAGTGGAGTTTGCAGGTCTGACCATGCTTTTTCTGTTTCTGCAGGATGGATGACATCCAGCTGTGCAAAGACATTATGAACCTTAAGCAAGAGCTGCAGAGTTTGGTAGCAATCCCAGGTAATGGCTGTCTCCATCCAGTATTAGGATCATACCTGTGTTCCTGACACCATCCCCACCTCTGCATGACCCACCCGTGCCCCAACAATCAGAATCTCCTCCCCACAAGGTGGAGTTTCATATCTCTTTCTTCTAGTCCTTATTTTTAATTCCCATTTTCCTGCCCATCTCTAATCTCTGTGTCTCTAAATTTATTTTCATGTTGTATTTCACTGCTCCCATGGCAGCAACCCTGCAAATACCACTCAAACAAGGAGCACATTCCTTATTTCTTGCACTCCCTTGGCAATCTCAAGGGAACCAAGTGGCACAGAGATTGTCAGGTAGAGAAGACAAGTGCTGAGATAGCAGAGATAGAAGAGGGAGAGGAGAAGGATTTATAACCATCACTGTGAATGTGATTGATTTTTTTCCTTGCTACACCAATCCATTGTCACAGCTGTAGTTAAATCTACTTTCTAGGATCAAGAAGAACAGGTTTCTACAAAAAGCAAGGCCCAAACCTCTTGCTTGTGTTTTGCCATAAATCTCTGCAAATTCACTGTTTGAAGGAGGGACAGAGTTGTGAGCAGTTCTGCAGTCCTTGGCTCAGCTGCCATCAGTGAGGAATTTCATTTCACTACAGCTTTGTGCATCATTTTAGATGATCCACAACAGCCCTACTCTGTTCAAGAAAAAAACAAACAGATCCTGCAAAGCACTCAGCAACTGCAGCAGCATTTACACCACATATTACTGCACAGCCTCCAACACCCTGCAGAAATAATTTGCTCCTGCTTAACTATTAAGTCCAAGTTTTGACTATTCTTTGGTTATCCTCATTTTTCCTCCTCACATTTTATTGTGCAACTTTGAAGGACAACTTCATCCTCAGGAGAGAGGTCGCTTGTGACATAGGAAGGAGCTCTACTCTGAAACCACCTACTCTTAGCTGTGTAAGAACTTTGCCACATTTTGCTCCAGAAATAGATTAACAATATTTCTGACTTTCTATTTCCTTATACTTCTTAGTAGAAATCACACTGAAATTTTTAATAATAACACTGTTGGTTCATTTTTTGTTCAAACACTTGAACACTTGAAAGGATTACAAATCCTAGCAAGTATCTGTGAGTGATTCCTCTTGCCTCATTTTTCTGATCTGCAAGCTTTCTTGTCCAGACTTTTAACTAACAGATAGGGTTTAACCAGCTTTCATTCTTTTGGTGTTTCTGTTGTTTAGGTTTTTTTATCTTTTAGAAATGATTTTCCAGTCTCAAGGCCTCAAGCAGAGACCCACAGACAGCAATTTCTCCTTAGCACTTTGCAAATCTCAGCAAACTTAAGAATCTGACAGGGGAAGTTCCAGCAGCAGGATCACAAGGGCTTGGTCTTAGTAAAGACAAAGCAGCTGTGGCACTAAGTGCTGACAGAGCATGTGCCTAACCTAGAAAAACCCTTTCCAGAAATGGATTAATTCACAGGATCTCTACCATAATTTTCCTGTAAGAATACAGATTTGTATAGATAATTGCTCTTTGGTTTCAGTAGACACCGTTTCAGAAGATATGGAGTCAGTCTTTAAGTACTCAGAATATGCAGTATTTTGCCACATATATTAATATTTTTAGTAGACAGTTTCCTGAAGGATATAGTGGGAGAGCACATCTCAGTTTAGGAAAAGGATAGATTGAAAGGAAGTACAAAGTAGCTTCTACCTTCAGAAGTGAGAGTCATTGCTCCTTAGCCATAAGAGGCAAAGCACAAAAAAGCAGCGACTTCTAAGCATTCTTCTTTTTAATCTGTACTAAAACAATTGTTTTAAAATGTCTGATATATTTAGCTATTTGAAATGTCTTATAACTTAAATCAGAAGACATAACACAGCTCAGATGCATCAGACTGCAGGCAGGTCACTCTTCTTCCCCCGGCTCTCACTGTACTGAATTGTGCAGTTCTCTGAACACAGTTCAGCCCAAACACCAAAATCTTGATTTAATACAAAGTGTCGTCATTGCTGATTAAATTTTTCGGCTTCTCGGAGAAATACATGAGCTTGGATTTGCCTCTGGCTTTCTCATCTCTGCTGCACTTGCTAAGTTTGAAGAGTTCTGTCTTAAAATCATTTGCTTTATAGCCTGAAACGACAGCTCTGTAATCCCTAACATTTATGACTTTCAGTTTGCGACAGGCACATCTTTCATGCCACAAAAATTGTTGTTTACAGACAACCTAGCCATTCCATACTGGCCAATTAACAAGTATATATATTAATGAATCAGATTTTTGAAGCACAGGGAAAGTAAACTTACATTTATTTTTCCACATTTTACAATTGATGCTGTTTGTGGGGATTTGAGCTCACTTGCCTTGTCAGAGTAGGAAAAAAAAAAGTGTTGTTTTCAACAGCCATAGCTGTCTTGGAACACAGAGAAATAGTTCCTTTTGGTGTGATCTCCTTTCCCCTGAGGGCAAATGGAGTTTGTACATTGGATTTTAACAAAGCATCTTGAACTATTTTCTTGACAAAGCTCCTAAAAAAATTCCAAGCAATGTCTTGCAGAGTAATTGAGTATTAAAAGCAGGCTTAGCAAACCCCACAGAGCCTTCAGACTATTAAGCTGATCAGAGTCAACAGCAGCAAGTGCAGAGAGCTGAGAGGCAGTGACCTGGCTTGCTGGGGTTTTGGTGACTCAGGTCTGGAACACCATTGACTTCAATCAGCTCTTGATTCTCCGACATCTGCACCATCCTACACCACCCCCTCACACTCCCCAGAGTCCAAAGCAATACACTTTTTTCTCTGTTTTTGACCAGAAAAAGAAAAAACAAAGATGGAGAAGCAAAGAGAGGATGAACTGATTCAGAAGATTCATCGACTGGTACAAAAAAGAGATTTTCTTGTAGATGATGCAGAGGTGGAGAGATTACGGTAAGAACCAAGAGCAACTGAACTTATTTAGTGACATTCCACAAGCCTAAGAATACAATAGATTAAGTGACAGAATTTAAATCAACATTAATGGGAGAGAATTGGTCCTTCAAAACAACTTACCAAGTTAAAAGCTTCCTCCCCATAGGAAAAACATTAAAATTAGATTACTATAATTCTGTGGCTCTTTATCCCATTAATGATTCGGCCATCTCATGAATAACAGTGAGCTTTGGTCTCTTATTTTCCTATCAGAAACAGTCTGGGCATTTACCATTTAAAAGAAAAGGATTTATGCTGCTATCAGGGAATTCTCTTGGCATAAGAAGTAGACATGAAATGGAATTCTACAAGGGGGATATTTGTAGACATCTAAAATCCTCCTTTTTTAATTATTCACATTGTCAAGTTGATTACTGTTATTCCCATCTTGTCACAGCAAAGCAACCCAAACAACAACAAAAAACCCCAAACCAACTCAAAAGCACTCAGTAGTGCAGCCCTACCTAAGACATAAGCAGGTTCTGAAGGGTTTCATCTCTGTTGCTTAGACCAAAGTTGCCAAGAAAGTTGTGGTTTTCCTCAGAAGTTCACTTCCAGCACCCAAATCCAATCTTTTGTTCGAGATCAACACTCTGTAAAGAATCAGTTTTGCTCTTACTTCCGCCTCTTTCAGCAGTAAAGACTCAAACCATTTATCCAAAGTGACAATATCTCCTTCAGCAGATTTACATTCTAAGCAAGCAAGGAGAGGATAAAGCAAAGCTTTTGCCAGAGTCCTGCAGCTGATCAAAGAGAGCTGGCCAAAGGCAGCAGCTGACAAGCAGCCTGAGCTGGAACTGAACCCAGAGCTCTCACTGAGTCCTGGGTGCAAATCGCAAAAGCCTCACCAGCAGTTTTCATTTAGGCAAATAATTTGCTTTTCAGTAAGTGACAAAAGGAAATGTTTCTAAAAATAGCAAAAAATTTAATTGTTTACTAGTGACTTGATTCTAGCTGCTCTAGCCCTTACTGTCCCATTTACAGAGAAAACTGTAATTCCTCTAACATTTATTTTCCTTCTTTCCACCAGGGAAAAAGAAGAAGACAGAGAGATGGCTGAGTTCCTTCGCACCAAGTTAAAACCCATAGACAAAGCAACACAGTCTCCTACCAGTGAGTTCCTAATCATTAAGAAAGGAAACAAGAACAAAAGGAAAAACTCCAAAGACAACTGATTAAAAGAGCATTTTCACAGGGCAGCCTCTGGCAAAAGCAAGGTGAAGCTAGCTAGACCACCTAGAAACAATACAGGGTGTCAGCAACTGCTGGCCACTTAAACTTCAGATACCAAATTAGCCCTTAAAACTGAATTCAGTCACCTGTGGCCACTTTAAAATTGCTCTGTATGTTTTAAATATGCAAAGTATATTTGTATACACATTACCACAAGCTGCTTTTCTAAGCAGTTAGATTTTTATTAATAATTTTCCTGTTTCTGCAAAAATAACTGAAAAAAACCTCTTCGGATCCATGCTGGAATATCTGAAACAATGTTCACCTGTTTTAGTGCAGTAAGGATGGAAACTAGAGAAAAGACTGCAAACTTCCACACCACAGCTGACCCAAATGTCTTACATATAACCTTAAGAAACAGGCTTTTGTTTTGTTTCAACCCAAATCACTTTTAGACAGAAAGGCAAACACACTGGTTTCTGAGAGACTTAAGTGGATTGCATGACCCCTTAGAAGCTTTTAGCTGCAGCTTTCAAACAGAACAGTCACAGCCACAGCAGGAGCTCTAGAAGCTCACAGATTGCCTGAGAGCTCATCTTGAGACAGGGCAAAATCAGAGCCAAGAGAGAGCAGTGCCATTCTTATAAAGGGGACGGTGGTCCACCAGCTGAAGAGGTTTGTATCAAACATTTTGCCATTTTGCACAGATCAAGATCTGGCTCAAGAGTTTCCAGAGGGACTGGAATGACCGTGAAGTTTAAGTACAAGGTTGAGAAGAAACATTTTAAGATACATCACTAATTATTTATACCCTTAGTCACAGGGAGCATGACTCATCTCCCTTGTTAGTTTACTTTGTCATTGCTTTTAAATGCAGTTTGAGAGATAAAAAGATTCTTTTCACCCTGAAAAATGAAAACCTACCTTTATCTTGTTCTCTTACAACAGCCAAGCTGATGAGAGAATAAATTCTAGCAATACTTTTGTTCTTCACCTCCTTTCGTTGCTGGGAGTTAAAACAGTGAAATGACTTCGTGAAAGGACCCATTATCTGAGCCCACGGCTGTGGAAAGGGACACCTGCCTTGAACCAGATGCAAGTTTACTCTCTCTTTGAGATGTATGGATTCTTTAGCCCCTCTTAACACCCTTCTCTGAAGAGATAAGACTTTCTGAGCAGTTTCAAACCATCAGCTCGGTCACCACGAATGTGTATTTTTCAAACCGGAGCTGAGGAATTGAGGGTGGGTGGAGAGAGGGCGGGAAAGGTTTGCACCCTTTAAAGCAGAGGTAGGAAGAAGCAGTGTGAGCAGCTCTTATTCTAATGGTGTCCTGTTTTGAACATTGCAGGCAGCCCAGCAGAAAAGAAGGCAGAACCTCCTCCAAGCAAGCCCACCATTGCCAAGGCGGGGTTGGCAATTATTAAAGATTGTTGTGGGGCCACACAGTGCAACATCATGTAGAGCCCTGGGCTTCCTACCCTGCTTGTCTTTTTAATGTTTCCATTGAGTGGAACTGGATAGTGAGGGGAACCAACAGCGTCCTGCTGAGGGAGGCAAGAGCAGCTGGCACGAGTGTAATCTATGGAGTGGACAATGGCAGGTTCTTCACTGTTGCATGGATCACTCTACACGCATGCCTAAAAACAAAAGAAATCTATATAGTGGCTGTCCAGGGACCAGAAGAAATCAGCAGTAGAGTCAAGAAACACCCCTGTGATAAAGGTGAATGAATAGGGGCTGTATTTTATCCAGTATGGTGTAAACCAGCAATTTTGATAGGCTACAACTTTAGAAAATGTTGTACACTTTTCCCCCCTGTGACAAACTGCACTCAGAAATCGCCAAGTGATCCAATTTTGGCTGCTTTTCAGAACAAAAGCCACAAGTAGCGATGCTATATATAGCACAATGATAGAGGAAGCAACTGTAGGATAACTGATGTTGCATACAAAATACCAAACTTGTGTGATGTTCAACTACTTTGCTGTGGAGTTTCATTTCAAATTCTTTCTAAACAATGAGATCAGTGACAAGGATGCTGCAAGTAGCTACAGATTTTTATATCCCATTTGATATCTGAATTATTCAAGTCAAATTAATATCGCTTGCACCAGGGGAAGTAAATCCCTGGCAAAGCTTTAGCAAAGCACAGCTATAGTAATCTGCAAATTGATGATGCAGTCCAAGGTTGTGTCACTTCTGTTTTAGATCTCCACCTCCCATGAAGTAAGAGAAATATTCACCCAGGGTTTGTCCATTTTTAAAAGCTACATGCAGTGGGAGATTACACATCACTGAGAGCTTGCTGGGAGAGAACAGAAAAAAAAATTTAACTAATATTGAAACCATGCTTAAAACAAGTATTAATTGTATATTTTGTGACCACAAGAAACATAAACTATCCATAAAAAAAGCATAGGAAGACACAAAACATCCAAGACAAATTGGGCACAAGACAAATACAGAAATAAAGAAGTAGGTATTCGTGGCAGGAAGATCACACTCTATATAAAATGGGTTTAAAATTAAGGGAAATGCAGAAATACTTGTCTGTGTTTCACCATTAAGTGTGTTTCTGGTCTCTATACAGATTAAGCCTTGTGGAATCTAATATCTTTATATTAGCTGTCAGTAGCTGGTTTGTCTGTGTGATGGTATTCCATATAAATGTACTGTGATAGGTGTAAATAGTAAAATAAACTTACATGGATCTCGTGTGACAATCTCAGGCTTAGAAATAACAAAAGATAGCAAAAAGTTCCTAGAATAACGTTTTGCAAAAGGAACTTCCATTTTGTGAAGCCAGCTAAGTGAAGTGTGTGCTTATATACCAAGGAACCACAGTATAGGAAAGGAGAAAAATTAACAGCAGTTACCCCAAAATGATGAAGACTTATTTTTTTAGAGAGAAAAAGTATCTTATTAAGGTTGAAGGCAATAGACACCACTCAGACTATTCTTATACAAATAAATCTTATATAGTGCTAATCCCTAGCACTGACTGATTTGTTTAAACACACTTGCATTTCCAGAATAATTTCAGTATTGCAGACCCACTTGAGACGAAGAACCAAGGTCCCTAAGCACCTTAAATTCTAAGGATCAAAGACAAAAAAACCCACAAAAGGTTTCCACTAAGACATGAAGCACTTTAATTACTTTGACCAAAGATGCAGGAAAGAGAACAAAGGCTGACTCTCATGTATGGTAATCGCATCCTTGTTGAGACATACACCACCACATTAAGCTCTGTAACTGTTAAAATCTGTAGCTGGTGTGGGCTGGACTCTGCATGGCACCTGTGTACATTAACACAGTTATGGGGAAAACTGCTTTTAGCGAAGGGAATACACGCTGGAGGGAAAGAAGCATTCCTTGGCTTCTGTAAAATTCCACAGCATCCTGCTGGTACCCTGTTAAGACATCAGGAATTGTCAGTATCTTAAGACAAGAGGCAGATGTGCAGTGTCATTAGTAAAGGCAAATGGAAGTCAGGGAAAAAGCTGTAGTGAAGCACCAAACTTTAGACCTTAGGAGGATCAGCTGTGAATGCCACTAATAAACAGTCCAGAAGGATTTTGCACATGGTTTTAAGGCCTGAGCTGATTTCTACACGTTAGTGTTTAACCCAGGCTGTGCTGATGACTGGGGTGATCCCTCCGGGCTGCACAGAATCCACAGTCACCTGGCAATAAAGTGAAGTGCATACAATGTAGGTTTCCGTGAAAAAAAAAAAAAAAATCATTAGCAAGAAACAGTTAGACATTCCTGGGAAGCAACACTCATGACCAAGCTACAGAGCCATCTCCTTTAATTAAAACCAAGAAGAAACACAGCAAGCAGGAATGTGCAATATTCTTACAGTTAAGCACTGGCAGCCAGTACCCCAAAGGGACTCGAACTCCAGCAGTGTTAATGAGAGTGAACTTCATTTTCAGAAGTTCTAGCTTGGCTCAGCTGGAAGGTTGTCTGTATGCCAGTTTTTGTTTTTAATTAGCAAATGCTTCATTTCTGTGTTTATTTGGGTGGGTTTGAACAGCTTGCCTGCAGTGCACGAGTGGTTCCTTCAAAAGTGGGTCAGTGATGCTGCTTAGCAATAAAGTCCTGGACTTTTTAGACTGTAAGGTCAGATTCTCAAGTGTGTTCAACACTAGCTTAGTGTTGCCTATCTAGAACACAGCAGAGCCCTTATGGTTGAAGTCAAAGCTAATGGCTGCAATTAAACAAATTAAACTTAGAAAGGAGTTGAGTGTGAAAATCTTAACCCTTATTTTTAAAAGGCAGACTAAGTCACTGAATATCCCAAGATATAGAGGCTTTAACTTCCATGATCCTGTGAGCATGACCTGTTATACAATCCCCATATATAAAATCAGCAGACTATCGGACAAGTATCTTTAGGTGACTATATGGAGTAACTGGCATCATTTCAGAGTTGATTTTCAGATATCAGTCACTGTCAGCACAGAGGGACATTGATTGATTGAAGCATCCAATATCTCTTCTGGAAATCCTGGCTATTTATCACTTCAGAAAGAAGGCAAGGCATTGGAAGAGTGTGTGGAAGAATGTGTAAGGTGGACTTGACACACTCTGAGAAGCGAGACTGTGTTCAGGGAAAGGATCTTGGTCTACTGAGAAAAACAAAAGTGCTGAAGTGCTATTTGTGCAAACCACCAATTCCACCAGCAAATGGTTCTCCTGTACCTTCCTCTAGGCCTACTGAATCTCTTCCAAGTTAAACATATTTCCAAATAAACTAAACTACTGTGTTATACTAAGCCTTTGTTTCTTCCTGTTACTGAAGGAAAAGTTGGTTGTGGAGTGGAATGGGATGCAGTTCCTGTGCTGCTACACTTTTCAAAAGCAGTAAGGTTACTATTCTGCATGGAAAGAGTAATGCTTAGGGGTAAGCTAGAGATGCTACTGAAATAAAGGATTTTCTCACTGAACAAAGAAAACCCACCAAAAAGCCCGTCTCATTATGCTACTAGATTTTGGAACCTCACTACAGCCCAGAGCCTGCACAGATTAAAGACAGTTTCCAGCTCTACACTGAGAATATACAGGTCCCAACACCTCAGTACCAAAAGAACTGCCAAGCCAAAAGGGCAGTGCTGTTACTGAAGTAAACAAAAAAAATCCTCCTCCAGCCCAGCATAAATCTACCATTGTTATTAAAGTGCATCTTGTTTCACATGATCCCATCCACCCTATAAACAGCCAGGCAAGCAGGCTGCTTTCAAACAGGATCATTTCAAAAATATTACTTAAAGGCCAAAACTTCCTCTCCCTTCCATGTGCACCCAGCACTTCACATGGGATCCTGGGAACACCTCAGCAGCTGAGCCTGGATCCCGACAGCCTCAGCAGCAACCTGGTCTCAGAGATGAGTAAAGAGGCACCTCACAGGAGATCTCCCTTCACATTTAAGTTTGCTTTCTTTACAGCCTTTGTTTCCTTAATGCGAGGCAGTTTTCTGCAACAACACTACATGGGAGATGGAAAGAATTGTGGTAAAACACACCAAGAGATGTTTAAACTGATACCTAAAAAGTAAATGTCATTAGTTACAGAGATCGGTGGATTTTAACAGGCTTGATCACAAAACCAGAGGAGATGACTGCAGCTAGTATCAAGTTTCTTGCATCCCATCTACACCAACAGAAGAGTGTGTTGTTTTTCTCCTTCATGATACAGAACAGCTCCTGTGGCAGAATGCAGTTCTTCACTTTGGAATTCAATAACTGAAAGACTGACTCAGAACTCAAGCCATGGCCTGACATATAATAGTGCTTTGACAGTCATGTCAGAACAATGCTCCAATAACATCCTGGCATTTCAGAAATTTCTTGTAAAATGGCATTCTCTATTTAGATGAATCTGCTTTTTGTAGCATAAGTATAGCACTACAAGCAATTTTAATAATCACTTGAATTAGGATATTTTCTCTTTATCCACCTAAGAAATACTAAACAAAAATAGTCCTACAAGAAGGAATACAGCATTTAAAGCAATGCTTGCTAGAAAAATGCTATTAACAGGAGTTAAACTCACCATGCAACTAGTCTGTCCTGTTACATTATGGCAAGCAAAGCAAGCCATATTAATTTTAGACAAAAATGAAAACTATTTCCATCTCAACTTTTTTACTAATTTAAAAACAGATGGCTTAACATAAAATGAGAATGAAAAGAGGGAATGTTTGCAGCACAAAAACCAAAGCAGCATTTAAAATCAAACTCATCTTTTGAAGATAATCAAATACCAGGTGCTATGAGGGATTTTACTCATTGATTTACTTAAACATTCACAACTACTGAAAAATGAAAGTGGAGGCAGGTGATTATAGGGTTTGTGGTGCTGCTCTAAGAAGTTTTTATATGCCTGTTCCTCCTTTCAAAGAGGAATATTCATTATTTCCAAGAGGGATACTTATTACACTGTTTAAGAAGCTTCCTGCTAAATTTTTAGGTAGTTACTTTAAAATTGTTTACTGAACAAGTAGTCTGTAAGGTCAAGTGACTGCTTATCTGCAGCAGGCCTGACATTTACTCCATCTACTAAACAGTTCTGTTGAGTGAGAAGGTCACAACACAAAAAAAAAACCCCAAAAAAACCAAAACCACAAACAAACCCCAAACTTCCCCCAAAGAAAGAGAAAGCCAGGAGCAGCTCATCCAGGTTTTCACTTTTGTCCATGAAGCTGCAAGATGACAAAACAGTTCAATTTGGCTGTGGCTTTTTGTTTTATTTTGTTAAGATTTTGAATTTCAATACAATCCAGTGAAAGAAACTTGCCATAGTTGTAGCTCCTGAATAATTACCATCTTCAAGCTGGAAAAAGCTATTATAACTCAAAAGTGACTCATTAACTTTATTAGTGTTCACATGACCTTATTTGCAAGAATTTTAATGTCTCAAAGGGAGACAGACTGAGGAGGAACACCTGACATCCACCTTCTGAATTTACACCCCTTTCTCAATTTTTTTCTTTAGGTTGATAAACCACACAGCTTCTTTTTAAAATAAACCCTACACATGATGTTGCATGAAGAGCAGTAAGAGACACTGACTGCATCTGCAAACAGCTCAATTGCAAAAATTAGGAAATGCATCAATCTCCAGAATTTGTCGTCTTCTTTAGTCTTCACTAAACCCCAGCTCTCTGTTGTGTCTCAATAATTAAATTTCACATGACTCAGAAAGCTCAGTATTCTAGGGCAGGTTGGTTTGTTTTTCTCCACCCCCCACAAGGTCTTGAGACAAGGACAAGAGTTATGCTTGCTTGAAAATTTTATTGACAACTGTTTGGTCCCAACACACAAAACAGCACTTGAGCCACAAAAGAAAGTGTCCAAACAAAGTAGACAGCTAAGAAAAGAAATTTCTTCTCTCTCCCATTCCAAGGGAAAAAATAGTGCATAAATTGAGGGCTTCAGTGACATTTTCTTTTAAACAAACATGAATCTGAAGTAGTACATTTATTTGCTAAATTAAAGAATTTCATGGTTGCAATGCTTTTAAATCTGTAAGTCACATCATTCCTTTAACCCTTTGGATAAAAAAATATATTGCAATTCAATTAAGCTATTTTGTTACACTATGAACACAACTTTTCAGAAGTATTATTCTATTACTTTCAAACAGCAATTTCAGCAGAATCACACATGAATCCAGGTAAGATATGCTGACCTCCATATGTGATATAACCACCACATTACTTGGACAAACCCCATATCTTCCTCTGAAGCAAAAACCTGGTTTTCTTTAGTAGTCCAAATGACTTGTAGCTGCATCTCATCAAAACACTATTTCAGGCTGGTCTCTTCTCCAATGCATGCTCTTCCGAAACAAAGATCTACACTGATCACTGTCAACCTTACCAAAGTTAAGGTGAAAGCAGATTTTCTTGCATTTAACTCACTAAAAACATTCCAAGAAAACTTACTTCTAAACTTCTTCTATAGCAGTATGTCTGTAGAGTTTTACTGTGGACTCAAAATACTGTGCCATAAAGCTCAGAAAAACTTCCCAGTGTTTCTTTGCACTTACAATGGCTATAAACTCACTACTGGTAATACTTGCCTAAATATAAAAGATTTTATAACAAAATCTGACTAGTAAAATTCTGTCCATAGCCATTGTTCAGTGGCATTTCCTGCTGCTGGCTGAAAAATTAGAGCCTGTGTTCCATCTCTTGCATATTACAATAGAATCCATCTAAAAAATACTCAGTTGGCCAGTGGAAAACTTCTAGTATAGGTTCTTTCAATACTACAAGCAATTTATTTGCTGCCTGGCAAATACAACCCATTGTAAATGCCATGGTTACCCAGAATGGGTAGAAAGTCTCACACACTGGACAGTTCTGCTAACTAGAGTTAAGGTCATCCACTGACTCAGCCTCTCTCCCAAAGCTGGCCCTTGCAAAAGCCAACACAAGATACCACAAATTCAAAAAGCTGCCAACACTAGGATTAAGTCTTAGAATAAAAACAGACACAGCTAAAAGGCAGCATATCGAAGAAGGAGCTTCCCATTTACTGAACATGCTTAAAAATAGAAAACAAGGTTAAGCAGAACAACCTTAGCATTTCCACATGTAGCTAGAACTTTCCTTACAGGTGGAAATAGCATCAATACCTTCCATCAACCATTTTTATAAGACCTGCTCCATTATCTGTAATTTATGCATTAGATGCATAGTTCAGAATCTTCCTAACTTCATTTCTAGACACAATGAAAATGTGTGTGTCTGTATCTTATACTTACAACATCAAGACATTCTTTTCCTTAACCAAACCCATGCCAGACAAACTAAATATGAGGGAAGCTTAAAGTATCAGTGTCCTAGAAAGCTCCTAAATGGAACTGAAAGCTACAGCAAAAAACCATTTAAAACAAGTTTTACACAAGACCCACATAATCTTCTACAGACATCTTTAGACAAGCATTTCCAATGCAGTTACAAGTCATCTGAAAGGTCAGAACAAGTTTCCCCTCTGGAGGACAATCAGCTCCCCTCACTCTTGTCATCCCAAGTCAGCGAGTTAAAATTTCTTAACAGGCTTTTGAAAACAAATCATGCATTTCATTAATACTGTCTGAAACAATACCAGTAAGCAACAGCCTATAGAATACAATATGCTACATGTATGATTACATCACCAACAAGGCTTAAAGAAAATAAAATCTGTTCCATGTCTGTCAAATTAATATTTTGCTTTTACCGAACACATTTATGAAAAACTGTAAAATTTAAGAATAATTTAACAAATGCCAGACTTTTTTTCAAAATAATAGAAAAAAATCTGCTCTGCTAACAGCTGTGTTCAGTGTAAAAGGAACAAAATCTTCACAGAATACATTAAATACAAATTAATTCCTCTAGGTTTTCCATTAAAATACACATGGGCTAGCAAACGGGTTTACTTTGTGCACAGTCCATCGGTGTTTGTCTTTCGCAATAATGAGTTAAAGCTTGGTTACAGGTGCAAGTGAGAAGTTTGCTGCCAATTTGACCTTGTTTTTGTGTTGCTTTTTGGCTGGGCTGTCCATTGCTTCTTTGTTTACTTGGGTTTCGGAGGATTGACAGGGAGGCACTGAAGCATTCTCTGTGGTGTCAGACACCACAGAAACAGAGACCAGCTTTTCTGGAGCTGTGGTAACAATTCTCTGTTTTTCTTCTTCTGTTAAAATCATTATCTCTAAAATAAATAAGATAACTCAATTTACTGATGCTCTGTTATTGTAAAAAAAGACTTTCTGTTGTTAGGCAATAAAATACTTAAATAGAATTCATCAGCCTGATTTAAAGCAACAAAGCAAACTCTTTAAAGCAAACTCTTACCTGGGAGGGTTGCAGGACGTTCCTCAAACTGAATGAGGTCTGCAGACTCAAGAACCACGGGATCAGGTCTGAGCTGGGGGGATGGCAGGCAGGAAGGTACTGGCTCACACAGGAGATCAACAGGAGATGTGTTTGTGAGGCAAAGAAGTTCTTGCTCTGTTTGATTAGAAACTACAAAAAGAGAAGATCTTTCAGAGCATCTGTAAGCTGTGAAGGTGTCACTACCATCACTAGTAAAGGTCAAGTCTCCAGATGCAAATCTGAGGATTAGAGAACTATGCTGTATCTGAAATACTAACACCAAACTAATTTTATTAATGCTAATTAATCTCAGATTCATTTGCTGCATCAAGAGCATCTAAGTAAATTCTCATGAGAATACAGGAGACCCTGCTAGCAGACCCCTCTGCTGCTGCCCCCTCTCTCTCATTAGCTTCATACCTATAGACTTAAATTTTCACCAAATCCCTGGGAAGCAGTACCCAGAGGCTCTCTCCCTCTATATACACACACACATATTTATAGACTAGCAGCTCAGAACACAAGCCTAACCACAAACTTAGAGAAGTTCAACAAGCTTTCAAGCCGAAATGCATATTTACACAAGTTCAGATTCACCTTTCCCCATGCCACTTCAATTACTCTGCTTATTTCCCCTAAGACAGTAAATTTCTAATATAAACCAATTTTGCATTACCATTGCTAGGCCTCCCTAGATTTAGTTCCATTGAGGAAGTGGATTCTTGAGTCTCCATAATATGTCCATTATTGTCAGAGAGCTGATTTCCATGATCATCTACATGATCAGCAGGGGGAAAACTAGGTGAGCTAAAACGAGCTACAAAAAGGCAAGTAATTTGGTTAGTTAACTCAAACTGCCTCTTAGAAAATATAAAGAAAACTAAGGTATTACTCAAAATTGAAATGGCTTACTTTTCATATCATTCTTCAGGACTACAATTCTCTTATGGCCATGTCCTTTAATCCAGACCACCTATTACGAAGGAAGCAGAATTGAACATCAGCACATGCTAAGCTCAAAGCATTTGCTCACAGCCTTTCATCCAGCTTTGCACTGACATGATTTCCAACAGCAAACTAAATCACATTGCTAATTTGTACTACACTTCCCAAGTAAAGGCTCAAAGTAATTGATACCAAAGCAGAACTATAGTGCCAGAAAGTAAAGTAAAGAAACAAGAATGAAACTAAATGTTTAAACACGGAGCTGAAAAATTCCTTTTTGTCACTAGTCTTCAGAAAGATTGGTTTACTTAAAAGAAATATTATAGCCAAGAATGAGGTCACTAAATTATCCCAGAGCATTTAGGATATGTGGATGACAAGAACATGGCACTTTTGACAAGGTCTCAGAATTCTTCACTCCCAAACCCAATATTACACTCTGACCAAAATGAAGGTTCAGTACTGTACCACCACTCATTCACACAGACAGAAAATCAATTCTCTCACTCCAGAGATGCCAGGGTTATTTACAGCCTTACTAGGAACAGTTCTTAAGCAAAACTTCACCAAAGCATGTGTGCTGGCTTATTTTGCTTTCCCAGATTTCTCAGAAGTGTATTAAAAATACAACTGGTATAAGCATCCCTGAGGAAGGTAATTATTCCAGTAATTCACCCTAACTAAGAGAAACTGTGGTTGTTTAACTACTTTTAATCCATGCAGAAATCTCAAATGGGATTGTGCAAAACTGAGTTCTTCACACCTGTGGAATTGCTCCCAAGAGCTCTTCTAAATTATTGCATCCATATGCTTTGGGCTGCAGCACTTCTCCTGTGTATTTGCTGTATGCTACTGGGAACTCATGAAGAAATATTTGCTGATAATGGTAGGTGTGAAGTAAGGACCTCACATTCTTTGCAAAAACATACAGATTTGTAAGCTTGACATATTCTTCTGCTGCACCATTGGTGAAAACCTAGCAGAAAAAGAAAAAAGAGAAAAAATTGGAGCACACGCTTCCATAGCCTCTAGACACAATGGCTTTTCAAACACACCAGAAAGGCAAGAGCTTACACACCTCAACCAAGTAAGGCAGACTCTTCAGGAGTTCAGTTAAGGTCATAAATCCATATTCACATGGATTAAGTGAAGTACTGTGGACTGCTTCATAATGTTGCTTAAGCTGCTCAACCGAGAGCAAGGATGTTCCATCCCACGACATGAGCAAGACCAGCAACTGGGCAGTCAGAGTCCGCAGAGATTTTCTATTTATCAGCTGAATTTGCTTGCCAGATTCTGTGTCAACCACCTAAAAAATTAATTGGGAATGAAGTTAGGGACACAGAAGAGACTGAACTAAAAATACGATGTGCATCTGGGGTTTACTTGAGCATAGCTGTATCTGAATATTCCCCTAGCCAAAAACCATACAAAATCAAGTACCCTATTATGTGTAAATATTTACTTTAAATATACAAAACCTGTGCAGCTGTGCAGTTTCTGTCAAGCAAGAGGTATGATCTTACTCTCTGTTACAAGTCAGTTGGTCCTGACTCAACTCCAGCCTAACACCAGCTGCTAAGTCAACAAAACCGGAGCAACTAAAACAGTGTGCCCACATCCATGTAATTGCAACCTCTTTTCCACTGGCATAGAAGACCACCTATGTATTTAGTGAGTCAGTCTCAAACCATAGCTAAAAAACAAAAAAGTAAAGGGACTGAAAGCATTAGAAGACTAAGAACAACTACAGTTAACAGAAAACTCTCACAGGTAGAAGTCATGTGGAGGGAAAAAACAATTTGTATTGTTAAAATAAATACCAGAATAGAATCTTTTACTTATTACTTGCTAAATAAACATATGTATTCCCAGAGAATTCTGCAAGGTTACAAAGGAACAAAGAGAACATCATAAGAATATAGAAACTACATTTAAAACCCTTTTAGAATCTCCCCTTCCTGACTTAATGCTGTACTCCAGAAAAAAACATTTCATCACACATACTGAGCCACATCCTGTGAGACAAAACTCTTTAACACAACCCTCCACAGGTTCCAGAGGGCTAACTGCCAGGGCCAAAAGACTACCTTCACAACATGGCAGAGCTTCTGCATGAGGGCTGGCACAGAGCTGACGTCAAAGTCGTGCAGGCGCAGGGCGTAGCCGAAGGTCCGGCTGTACTCAGGCAGCAGATCTGCCAGCAGCAGGGCATTGTCCTTCTGTGCCCGCAGCAGCTTCACAAACTGGGCAGCCACTGCCTTCACCTGCTCCACCTCTGTCAGCGTCAGGATCTTCTCCTCCCCACACTCCAGCACCTAGGGAACACAAGGGACACTGTGCTCAGGTGACTGATGCAGTCTGGATGAACAAGGCCTAAGCTGCAGCTCAAGCTCAGGGCCTGCAGGCAGGCATCTGCTGTCCACCAGGACTCAGCCACCTCAAAAGCTGTTATACAGCAAGCAAAACCATGTAACTTCTGAAATACAACAAAGCAAGCAGTGAAACAGTAAGCTTTCTTTAAAGCAAACTGAACACAATTATAATAAAACTTGTCTCAAAATTGGAGCTACTGAATTTTATTTGAATTTGTTAACAAACAGCCTCCTGAGTGTGTTCAAAACCACTGACCATTTTACCATTAAGATTTTCCTAAATACAGCTGTCTAAACATGACAGGTGCAGAGTTTATAACTCATACTAAAGTTTGAGAAATATAACCCCTGCTGAAACAGCTGAATACATCCCTGAAAAATGCTTTAGTCCAGCTTAGGATTCCGGAACTTACAAGTAAGACATCTGGTATGGCTTCAAAGAGTTCAAGTAGTTTTGTAAACCCATAATAAGCGAGTTTGCACTGGCGCCCAAAGTGGTGGTGGTAACAAGGAATAAATTTATTGAAGGGCATTCGAAAATGGGGCTGATGCCTCAGCAGATCCACCACCTCCTTGGAAAACTGCTTGGTTCTTTCAATTTCCTCCTGGGTACGTTCTAAAATGAAAAAAAAAAAAAGCAAGAGTTACATCCCAACACGCTTAAATATAATACAAAAAGCAAACACAGTGGCTGGTTTTCAGCATGATTGTGTATTATGCCAAATCTCACTTTTCTTCTACCACTGAGACCTCTACTAGGCTTACATGTTTAAAAGTCCTAAAATAGTCAGGTTATCAGGTCTTTAGAAGGTTTTTTAATAGCCAAATATGTTGGTATTGTCTCCTGTATGGAAACAATCCACTGTCTGATCATTCCACAGAAAGCACAACCACATGCGGAAGTAGTAACATTATGTTTTCTGCCATCTATTCTCCTGCCTCTATCATATCTGTTCAGAGAACGACATTCTTGATTTGCTAAAAACTTAGCAAATTAGTTATAAAGGTAGAAGAAACAGAATTATAAAAAAATCCCAGTCACTCCTACACATCTGAGTTACTAATGCTTTTTCTTTGGCTAGTAAAGAACAGCAAGTTCTTCTTAGTAAAGAACTTATTGTTCTTCGATACTCAAAGAATCTATCTATCTAGAAACAGCACAAGAAAGTTTCATGGACATACCTCTTTTAGGAATACAAATCACCATTTCATTGTCTTGCTGTGACAAACAGATGGTTGTATCTGGAATTTCTGATATAATATCAGCCAGTTCACACACTCCATACTCAGTAATATCCCAATCCTTAGAGAAACACCTGAAAGTTTTAAAAAATAGCATGTAATACAAGTATTAATGCATGCTGTATAGGCAAAAAACCATTTCTTGGAGAGTAGAGAAAGTAAGCCTCAAATCCTAAAAAAATAAGGACAATTTCCACACTGGCAATAATACTACCCTGGGAAACAAAGGGAAACTAGAAATCCATACTAGCCAGGGAAATAAGATTAACTGTCATGTGAACCATGAGGGTAAGAAAGAACTGTGTATAGCAACCAGTGGTTTTAAGTGCTTTAGGAAAAATGTAATTGTCCTGTGTATAAAGCTCCAGCTGGCTGCATTTCTAATGGGCTGTATTTGCTTAATAGTTACAGCCATACGCTCTTTAAACAAGAAGAGGTCTCAAGAGAAAGCAGAGACCATCTCCCGGAAAACATCATATTAAGCTTCCCAATACTGCGTAATACATTAAAGTGTATTTTACTCTTCCCACTTCCCCAACCAAACCCTCTCAGGAGCAAGAACACTTATTCAACAAGTGGCCAGTGCTAACTCTACAATAAGTAGATTTATAATCAACCAATGATGTATTTTTGCCAAGAGTGTAAACAGGAAGGAACTCCCAAGAAGGAACTGTTGGCACATGATTTACAACAGCACACAAAGGCAGATAGCTTTAAGATGCCATGGTTTGTTTAAAGCACATAACTATTGCTTCCTAGCTTCCTTTTAAAGAAAGTATTTATCCTAGTTCCTAAAAAACTCCAAATAAAAACCTACTTTTTAGAATGCTAGCACACAACATTCCAGAGAGGTATTATTCCTCCTTTTTGCCACTGCTAGATCCAGGTAAAGTAGTAAAAGTAACTTCTGACAGTTAATCTATTCATTTTGTATTTCCTTCTGAAGAAAGCCCAACACTAAGTTTTCCCTTTACCGTTCATGTTAATGTGCCATAACCTACTACTTAAATGCAACACTGCAGTCATGGCTTCAGAGAGAACTAATGAAATACAATAACCCATTTCCAATCCCAATGGAGTTAAATGAACCTAAAGCACTAAAGGAAGGAATAAAATATGGCAGAGAGCTTTTAATTTTTGTTTTCCTTGGAAGCATGAACTTCCACATTGCAATGAAAAGGCAATGTAGCTGCCACAGTTTTGTACTATGATTTTAAGTGTTGACTCCACCTGCACTAGGTATTAAAATCGCCATTAGGGTAACTTCATTAGGGTAACTTACCAGTGATAAGCCTGCAAGAATTCCCTCACAATAACTTGCTTACTGGCCTGGGATTTGAGCAGCTTCAGTAGATCTTGAGTGAAGCGCTTCACCTGAGCCCTGTGTGTTAGCGTTAACAAGCGCTTGGAGCCCATGCCAAGAATCTGAAAGAAAATCACATCTGGTCACTCACTTCCAGCACCCTCAGTAAAAAGTATTTAAAAGCCAGTATTAGTACAGGTAGGCTAGAAAAAGAATATAGTAAGAGACAGCATCTGGAATGGCAGCAACATGAGGCTACCCACTTTCTGTACTAACAACTATGCCCTCAAGAAATTCCATACTTCACCCATGAGTGCTACTGCAACTCATGCACATTTGTATTAGTTATTTAAAAATCCTACAAACAACTGCTGCTCAAAGTTGTACATGAATGTGACCACAGGGGTTTTCTAATAAGGTCACATGACTTATTTCTCACAGAAACAGCAAGTTTCTGTGAAAAATAAGTCAAGTGACCTTATTACAAACTTCAAGTGTTGCTTGAAGTCACAGGCTACACACCTCAGCCCAAGTCATGAGCACTCAGCATTTGTAGTGTTCTTATGCTGCACACTGCAAAATCAGAAAATGTTTACCCAAGCACCAGCCATAGGTTAAAAGCAGCTTCATTCCTGAGGCTTCCCCAGAAGTTGTTTTGAAAGGACGGGCACAGAAACAGCATCTCAAAAAAAGGGATGACTCACCAAGGGTCAGTCAACCAGATCTTTAACTGTCCAGCATCCATTCTACAATAGCAACCAGGAATTCAGATGGCTGCAGTTACAACTGCAGAGTGGTCAGAGTGGCCAGTACCACATCACTCACCTGCAGTACATGAGGCACTGCTTCCAGCAGCTCCATTAATTTGGAGTAGCCATAGTCAGACACTCGGCATTGCTTTGCAAAGTGATGATGGTAGGTTGGGATGAATTTGCTGACAGGGATGACACAGGAGGGTTGGCTTTTGAGCAAATCTATCACTTCTCGACTGAACTGAATGAGCTGGGGATTACCTACAGGGCTCTTGGAACGCAGAAGCCAAGGATCTACAAACAAAAAAGTCATATTACAGTACCTTTCACAAGCATTTTTCCACTAAACACCACACTTTACTTATGGATTGAAGCTACAGCATAGAAGAAAATAAGAACATTCAAGCTGAAATTTCCACTTATAAAAAGTTTAACAATTATACATGTCTATTTTATTAGCAGAACTTAATACTTTAATTTTACCATTTAAAAAAACAAGTTGAGAGAGAATTTCAAGCAGAAATACCTACCTGCAGTAGGAGGTGGTGGTTTATTATGTATCCATTTGATAACTTTAATGCCATTTTGGGCAGTGGCAATGTTAACTCCAGGAACACAGGTAATCAGATGTTCTAAGGGAACACCACCTTGGCCTTCTGGCACCATTTCAAGATCATTGAACTCTGACATGTAACAATCAGGAAAACTACTCAGGAAAAAAAAAGCTTCCATTACACACTAAAATATCACAATAATAATCATCCTAAAAACATTACTTTGAGACACTTCACAAGTAAGATTTCAACAACTTACTGACACATTACAGAAATCTTCATAAAATGCAAATTTTAAATAAGTGTGCTGTTTTTGCTTAACAAGAACTTTAAAAGTGATCACTTCATAATGTATTCATTTGCTATAAAGGATACCATTTTATGTAAGAACTGAGTTTATATACAACAGGTAATTCCCAAAAAGTTTTAAGTCTTCAACCTACCAGATCTTACTAAAAACAGAAATTAAAATACTTTACCTTAATAAAGGCACAGTACCCTCATGTGTCTGTAGAAGACTGTGAACTTGGGGAGCAAATGTCTTCAGAGACAAAACCACAAAAGGAATTCTATAAGAATCTGGATCAAACTCATGTTCACTGCAAAAATAAGAGGTTCAGGTTTTTATGCTTATTCAACACTGTATCTACACTCACATAGACAGTAAACATGATGTTATATGCACATAATATACTGCTCCTAGAGGCAATAGCACTTGTACTATAGTACAAGCAGCAGTACTTGTATTATACTTGTAGTATAGTACAACTTTCAGAAGTAATACAGCTACAGCAAATTTCCAGAAGTAACATTTAGAAAACCATATTTTATTACCTACTAAAAGTTTCAAATTAAATTTTGGCAGCACATACCAGGCAGGTAACAATGAACACCTAATAACTGCTATGCTAGCACAAGCAGCTGCTGAATTTAACAAAAAACTTAATACACGGCTTCAAGAAACCTGCAACTCACTATGAATCACTTACCAAATATAGCTGGAGGCCAGAAGAATGATCAGCTACAATTACATTATGAAATTCAGGTAACAGAAGTCTCTAGTATGTATAACCTTCCTACAGAACCAAAGGAATGCAGGGAAATCTTCCAGCTTCCATTAAAGAGGTGTTCAATCTTGGCTGTGCTAGAACATAATCATCTTACCTGGACACACCAAGCAGTGAGAACTGCCTAGAAAATCCACTGGTCCATCTCACTATTTTCTGCCTTATACTTGTAAATACATGAGGAGTGACCCAAGCATATTATGAGAACACACACCTCAACTTTTATATACTGGTTCACTAAAAACGCTGTTCAGATATTTGTAAGATTTATAGTATTTTATACACAGCTTACATAAAGTCTTTATTCAGGCAATGCTGCTTACAAACAGGCTCGTGATATTCTAACTCTTCAAATATTATTGGACTACAGTTTGCTGAGGAGCCATCGTGTGACTGTGAAGATCCCAAGGGGCTCTGCCTGGCCTGGCTGCTGGGCAGGAGGCACACCAGCCTCCCACTGCCCTGGTCACGGATGGCCACGGTGTCCGTGAGCTTGTACAAGTCCGAGACAATTAACTTACGGCCAAACCTAGGAGAGAGATTGAAATAAAGGCACTACGTAAGACAGGTAGGGCAATACTATCATCTGCCTTTTTTGTTTAATAAACAGGAATATGCTAGAAACTATTCAATGAAGATATTAAGGTAACAAACTTATTCAACCAATGCAGAAGAATTGAGTCAAATACTGAAAGCAGAACCCCCTTAAAAAGGCCAGTTTTGCCATCATTGCCTTTGGATACAAAGTATGCTGCAGCACCTAAGAACAAAATCATTCTCTACTCTGCTACTCTAAGTCACTGCAAACTGCAATCATACATGATCAGATTTGTTTTAGAATCACTGGAGAGGAAACCACCAGGAACTTACTTTTTTTCATAGATTTCTGTGAATTTGAACACAGGCAAGCAACAAGCAGGTGCATCCTGCAGAATGGACATGGCTTCTGAGCTGTAAGAGAAGTTTTGCAGCATTAGCACAAAATTAATCTGCTGTTACCAGACTCCAGCCTGAATTAGTGAGATATTTACAGATGTAGTTTACGAACTATAAATAAAACAGGACAAAGTGTGTTCCCTTCCAGCATTATAAAAGTTGTCATTTTAGATAAGGGAGTGCAGTAGTAACATTTCTGCTAATTCATCAGGTCATGTCTCTGAAGGAATTGCATCTTTCACTGGTGGTGCTAAAATCTGAACATCTGTAAAATGCAACATCAAAGCTGCAGCATTAGAAGTTACCAGCCGGGTCATTACATTACAAACTTCAAACAGGGCAAGAATGAAAAAATGCTGTAAACTATACAATGGCAAGTAGTATGTAATTGTAGAATACTCTACAGTCCAAGCACTAGCTTCAATCTGTGAATAAATGATGACAACTTTTTTCCTAATGCTTTCTTTCAGTAAGAAAAAAAAGCCCAACAAACTAACTTGTATTCTCACTAGCATTAGCACTCTAAGTTGTATCATGTTGCATGTAGCAAATGAAATGCTGTTGGTGTTTCTGTGTAACCCATCCTCAAAACCTAAATTCATACACACTTTCTCAGAAGAAAGAAGAAATAAAGATGCTCACTGTAATATTAACTCAGCTGCACAAATTAAGTTAAAGGTATATATTATGGAAGAATAGTAGCTATTAAACCCTCTTAAACAGAGATCTAGAGTCTTCAGATGGAACTTAAAATATAAGCAGTGCAGAAATGCTAAATTAAAAACCAGCCTAGTTGTATTTAACACCTTCATCAGGTCATACAACAGTTTTTACTTCACTTCCCTATTATCCCTTTAAGCAGTATTTTAAATCATCTCTCAGCTACTAATACATGCTAGGACAATTAAGAAGGTGCCAAAGTGATTATTACCTAAGTAGAGAGAGTGATTTATTAGCAGCTCCTGTTGCTAATGAGACCTGAATCCTCTTACTGCCAATTTTGTATCTGTGCAGAGTGTTGACAGCACTGATGGCTTCTTGCAGATTTTCCATCTGAACCATAGCCTTTAGCTGGTAGTCTGTGTGGGGACTGAGCTCCACGCTTTTTACCTGAGAGGAAGAAAACACCTCATATTTACACCAAAACATTAACCCAAGGCAAAAAAAAACCCCTCTAGAGCAGGCTTGCTTTGGTCAAGAGCCAAATACAACAAAAGGGAAGGGAGTGTGAGGAACTACAGCCATCAGGGCAACACAAACAAGAGCCAAGCACAGTGATCCTGGACTAAGGCAAGCCCATGGTATTTCATTAACCTAAGCATCATCTTCCCACTTAAAGATTATGCCAGAAAAATGTCATCCACAGATCAGACAGAAATAGGACCACTGACCTCACCTTCCGTAACTACTTTTTACCAATTCACACTTCCCCTGCTTTTGATCACTTCTGACTCAAAACAGTTTTTACTGTGATTTTTAAGCTGACATTAGGAATTCAGCTTTAGAGCTTAAAAAAGTTATCCTGTTAAAGCTTAAGTCTCATCCCTACATACTAATGAGCCACTTTGTAAGAATTTTATACACCAAACTTCAGAATACCAGATCTATGAAGTCCACACAAATTAAAAATCTAGTAGAACTGGTTATCTGGTCTTTTCAAAGAAAAAAAAAAAAAAAAGAGATCTCCACAACCCATCCTTTTAACAAGGTTTAAAAGCTCTGCTCCAATACCTTTCTCTTTCTGCTCACCTAAGCCTAAACCACAAACACAATCCTAAATACTTAAAAAGGAACTATTTAAAAAACAGATTTAATAAAAGAATTTGAGCCTTTACCTTGCCATGTCTTGAAAAGATTTCTTGTAAATTTTGCTGCAGCTCCTTTCTGGACAATCTGTAATCTATGTTGCTGATCTGAATGTCTGCACCATTTGCAAAGGGATCAGGGCAGTCTGTACCACTGGTATGATTCACAACATTGAATGTGAGGGGAGATGATCTATTTGAAAGGCTGGGAGACATACTCCTGGGTAAAATAAAAACATCTATAAGCTGAAGCAACTGCACAATCCAAATATATACATCTCAAAATCAGATAGCAGACACAGGTCAAGTGCATAAAAACAGCACTTAAAAGGGATTTTCCCAGTACACGTGTGCAGGCAAAACAAATTCCAGCACAAGCAAATCAGCTGTGAATAATCAATGTATATACTGGAGAAGTCACCTCCCCTCCCAAGACAGGCAGACACTTACCGAGATGACCAGCAACTCTGAGACATGAGTAAAGGACTGAGTTGTCTTGAGGCCGTCAACTTACTGAAAGCAGAGGGATAGCTGACCTGAAATACAGTTTCATCTTTATCTTTTTTATCTACAGGGGAATTGGTAATGCTCCTGGAAGCAGAGGTCTCTTTTCTACTTACAAACACATGCAAGAAAAAGAAAAAAACATTATGTTGCAGAATTTACATTAAAAAATACTTAACTAACAGCAGCATTTTTTTATTTTTAAACATACTTCTGACTATTTTTGGAGGATGATTCTCCTGCTCCCATTTTTTTGGTTGCAAGAGACACAGAATTTGCTGCATTAGAGTTACTCTGAGGAGAAGGCATTCGTTCTCTTGAACGTTCTTGCTGGTTTTCAGTATTTCTACTGATGTTCTTTGATTCAAGGCGGCACAGCTCCTATATGAAACAGATAAAAGGTCAGCATAAAAGCACCAGACAACCCATGCCAGAGGCCTTCTTTCTGATGGAAGGCTAGATGACTGACCATGTTTTCTTTAATAGTGTTTTCATGGGTATTTCATAACAAGAAATTTGATTTTCTGTGGCAGAAGACACTAGACTGTTAATTAGTTGAAATGTTTTGCTGTACTGCAAGTCTAATCCTACTTCTCCTTAAAATAACAAAATGGATCACTCTAGATGCTACCCCTAACCAGTGCAAAAGTCAAAAGTGGCTACAATCTGAGAGCAAGTATCACCATTATTTCCAAACTGACAAAAATGTGACAGGGAGGGGGCAACAACAACCACCCTCAAAATAACTGCCTGCTTCCCAAGCAGATGAACAGCTCTCATTCGGGAATGTCACCACACACTACAGTTATTAATTTATTAGAACTGACAAGTTAAAGCAGGAACAGAAGCAATCCTCACAACACAAGGAAAAGCAAGAATATGGAACAAGGTAGAACAACAGTACCTGTAAACTTTTGACATTTGTGGGTTTGATGACAGATCCATGAATCTGGAATCCTCTCCCAGCAGAGCCTTTGGTACCAGCAGACTGATCATTTGAGTCTTTGTTGAGGAGGCACAGCTTCGTGTTCTTGTTCACTTTTTTGGGAGACTTGACCTTGTCAGTTCCCACAAAGCTGGAGCTTTTTGTTTCATTGAGTTCTTTGTTTTTGGGAGTGAAAGACACTACAATCCTGTTACCAAAAACATCTTCATTTTCCATGCGCTTGCGAGCCCGCTCTGCGCTCTCCTGGTTCAAGAAGCGGAGAATTGCACTGCTTCCAGAAATGCTCAGCACCTTCCCTCCACAGTTGTCTGACAAACGCCTCAGGCGATTGCTGACACTTTTGCTATCTCTGTTTGCTGGCAGATTATAGACATACAACAGTGTATGACAAGCCTGTTAAAAGGGAGGAAGATTTGAATTTGATTATGCCAGAACACCCTCTGGTTCAAAACCAGTAGTTCTAACTGGTTCTGGTGATCATGCCCTCCTCCCACCATTAAGTCATTCCTTTTGCAGCACTCAATTTATCTGAGAAACTCTCATACCAAGGTAGATCCTCAAACTTCCATCTCCAATATAATTTAAAGTTAGAATAGACTACAGAGTCCCTGATCAATACCTGATCAATTCTCCAGATGAGAAAGCACCATTGTTAACTACCAAATAACCTATACATTCTATACATGCATGTGAAAACACAGGTCAGGCAGTTATTTCAAGAAAGTCGTGAGTGCTGTACAAAGCCATCACAACATATGCAGAAGGAATCACCAAGGAAGGCAAAAACCAAGAAAAGGCACAATCACTCAGAACTTAAGAATGCGTCACTAAGGTGTCTTAAGACACAGCTAAGTTGTAACCCAAACTTTCTGCAAGGGAAAGAAAAGCATGTAAGATACAAATAATTATTTTACCAGATAATGTAAGTAGGTAACTAAAAAGTGTAAAATAATAATATTTATTCTTTCTCATTTAGTATTTCATTCTTCCTGTCTGAAAGCAGAAACCTGCATTCACATGGCAGTAACTGAAACACAGACAGTAGCCAAATGCACAGCAGACATAATTTCCCTTCATAATTAGCACATACATAATTTCAGCCTGCTCTCCTCCTAAAGTACAACAACAACCACATACTGACCCTTGGAAATGTCTGTTGCATCAAGAATTAAAATCTTTACCGGCATTTTCAGTGGTAACCTTGGTGGCAAGTCTGAAATAAATTCTTCAAAACAAATAAGTTCATGGGCATGATGTAAGAGTGCTTCTGAAGCTTGGTTTTTATGCACCAAAATGATTCGGAAACCATGTCGATGTCTCAGGTCACTCAGTTCCAGAGCAAAGTTCACATCCGCTGCAGGGGAAAACAATGACATAGGCAAGGAAACACTTGAAAAATCTAAAAATATGACTGAAGGAAAAAAACCCCACAAATCTCACTCAACAAGTTCTCTACTTCTCATTAGAAATTTCCAATGAACAAGCACCAACAGCTACAAGGATCCTCAGACATTATTTAAATCAGCAGTTCACATTCAGTCTCAAGACAAGGGCTTCCTTTTAACAGCAGCTTGTTGCAATTCATCAGCAGGGCACTGGACTGGTACTGGGTATTTCTATAGCAAACATTTGTTTAGCTGTAGGGAGAAACCCACGACCAACACAGGGCAATTCAATAGTTGAGTGGATTGCAGATTTAACTGTATCATATATAATATGCTGCTGTGAGAATTAAAAACATACACTTTGCTCAGATCATAAATACAACTCCATGAGTTTTAATTTATGAGTTTCCTGCTGAAGCTAACGTTAGAAGTAGTCACACATACCTACTGACACTCAAAAAGACATCAAATCATAATAGTGACTAAACTGAGTCAAGTTCTCATCTTACTGTCCCTGCTTTTCCTTTGCTGCTACTGACATTAAGAATTCTTCAACAGATCAATTAAAGCTGGTTCTAAACACCACCCTTGGAAATCCAAATAGTGCCATATGTAAAAATACTATGGAAGATGAACAAAAGTCAGCACTGTAGCTGAGTACCACAAACACTTACTTGACACAAGAACCACAGTGGCAGGTGCAGTGTGTGTATCAGCAAATCTCCTCAGACTCTGTCTGAGTTTGTCATCAGCAGCATTCTTGGCCGTAGCATTAATGTGTGCAACAGTCACCTGTTGAAATACATAGATACACTCTGAAGAAAAGCTTCAACATGAACTGTGTTTACTTCAAGGGGATTAAAAAAAACTAAACAAGTTCTTCAATGCACATTTAATTTAGGTAAAATTAATTAGGCAAATTAATGCACACATGCACAGAATAGAACACACAATTGATACACCTCAAAAACATTCCAAAAATGTCAACCTGTTATCCAATCTGCAATTTAGAGGGTGGAAATTTCTGACATAGAAACCAGCACAAAGAGTTATTTAAAAAACCAAGAAAGAGAAGGTATCGACAGAAAACACACGTAGTGTTAAAGGTGCTCCCAACAATACCACTAATCTACAGGTGTACTTATCAATCAGCACAGTATTCATTAACAAAGTAAAAAAGTTAGTTTCACAGAATCATAGTTCTTCTAGGTTAATAATTTGGTCACAGATTCGAAGGATAACAAAAACTCCACCACATTTTACTGGATGAGTAAACACACTCCTGTGAACACTAAAACAAGAGCTAAACCAATTAACTACAGATAACAGAATGCAGATTCACTTTTAAAAACTATCACAGCAGCAAAAATAAAAGAAATCAGCATTAGAGATCCCACCCATAAACTGAAGATTCACTAAACCCACAGAAGCAAACAAAGCTTTAACAAACATGAATCAATCTTGGCACACTCAAAGTACACAAATTCTCAAGCAAGAACACCAAGCTGGTGCTGGTTGGATACCTGGCAGTTGTTCAGCTCCTGAATAACTTCTTTATTTTCTTTACTGATGTCACACACACAGATGAATTCGGCCTCTCTATGACCTTTAAAGAACTTCTCCCGAATCCTCTGCACAACTGCTATAGCTGAACGGCCAGTGGGAACTGAGCAATTTTCAATATCCCAGAAGACTCCAATGGGGGGCAAGCTCTCCAGAACTTGACCTGTTACTGCAACTTCTGGGGACCCTGCACAGGTGTAAGAACAGAGCTCATTTTTATACCCAAATACTGAAAATGTTAAACTTAGCATAGTCTGATCTTTGCATGTGGGAAGCCTTATGAAAAACATGCCCAGGAATGCAAGTTCAGTTTTACTTTCTTAAGGAATCAAACAAACCATCAGTCTTAAACAAAAATGTAGTCATTGTCAGATTAGGATAAAGATGCAAGACAACTCTGACTTTACTTTTAAGTCCTCAAACAATCAAGTAATGTATTATAAAAAAACATACCAAATGTCAAAAAACTGTCTGAAGTTGTGTAATGCTTGGTGCTGTGTCAGTAACAGAAGCAAAACACGGAAGCTATTCAAATTTACTCTATGGATTAGATAAGAAATCTAAACAAAACTGGATGTGATGACCAGTACCATGATGGTGATTACAGAAAATCAAGGCAATACAGAGCTAACACAAAGTACCCTACAGCTCAGGAGAGTGAGCTGTAGATTTTGTTATTGAAGGTGAGCTGGTGTTTCAGCACTCTGAAAATCCATTTAAATTTGAACATTATACAACCATTCCACCCCCCAGAAAACAACTTAAAATGTGAGGAATGACACAGAATCCTCACAGTTCAAAAACATGCTACAAATTAATGTTACCTGAGAATTTAAAATAAGGCACACCTGACAATTTTATTTGTTTGTGTGTATGTTGATTAGTTACCCAAAAGATTCACTTTCAAATTGCATTTGAAAAAAGACACTTGCTTGGAGTGTCTCACCTTAAAAACCTTAAAATGATGTAGTTTTAAGTAACAGCTTAACAATTACCAATTTCTTACAATTCTGTGACTTTAAAATTCCTAACTTTCATATTAAATATGATTTTGTAGTTGAAGCAGTACTAACATTGTAGAAAGAAAATGCAATTATTTCACACAGTATTTTCCTCTTAAAAACACCTGAGAAAACTCTGCTGTAATTATAAATGTTACACCTTTACTGCATATGGAGTGACAATAGACCCTAGACTATGAAGATGTTTTTCAAATATGGCTGAAGATAATGTCTTTATACATCACCAGAATAAAATAGCTTCCCAGCCCACAGAATCTCTTTTTCTAGTTCTTAAAACAGTAAAACCAATAACACTAAAATCAAAACTATATAAACAATACAGTTAATTAGCTAAGTAGTCAAAACATATAAAACCAAGTAATGAATTCTCAAAACAGAGACAAGGTATCTTTTTTTGCTGTTTAGTCTTCTATGACTTTACAGAATTTCCAGATAACAGTGCAATTTAAGAAAACTCTTGCTGTGCAACAGTACCTAAAAGAACATCCCTCTAAATGGAAGTTTCAAACAAATGTGATTTACCATATTTCTGTGGTGATGTGCCAAGGCTGCCTGCCAGTATCAAACTCTTCTCATTTCCTGTTCCTTTGGTTCCACAGCCATTACAGATTGGGATGGGAACAGGTGCAGTCTGTGCACTTGGAGGAGGAATATTTGGCCAGATTTTAGCAGCATCAACTAGGCTGTTTCTGGTTGGCTGTTGGGACAATTTTTCAGAATACAAGTTCATTTAGTATACAATATTAACACATGCTATTCCATGGTAGAAACACTCGGTTTCTCTTCTGCAACAAATGCCAGTTCAGATGTGCTTTACAAAGCTAATTAACAAGAGTATGATGGTATGAAGGAAGCTTCTATGCTTTTATCCCACCATATTCAGCTTTAGAGGTCCAAACGCAAGGAAAGAGTCTACTAAACTCAGCATATCAAGACATGTCACCTTTAAGTAGCACTAATATGTATCCTTTAAAAAAAACAACAAAAACCACAGACCTAGTATACAAAACTTGCACACTGAAGAGTAGAAGTGTGATAATTCCAAACATGTTGAATTTGCCATTTTGTTCATTAAAGTTTCACTTCTATATGGGAAACTTAAACTTAGAAGTAACAGATCCTGCGAAGTTGACTATATTATGTCACTAGAAAGTCCTAGTAATATTTAAGCAGATCTAAGAAGCTCTGAATTTTACTAAATTGGTACTAAAGTATAAATTAGGAATTTGGGAAGACTGAACTAAGACCTATCAAACCAAACCAAGACTAGAATATCCTTGTAGCGTAAGATATATCACCTGACTTACAAATGGCTCTTTATCGATCAGCTGCCCAAGGGTACATCTTAACTGCTGTTAGCCTTTCCTCAGAGTCCCTACCATGGAACAGTTTAATTGGAGCTGTAAAGAAGAGATGACTAGATTTGAAAGAAGTTAAACCTCCACTTGAGTACATTACAGATCCCCTGTAGGCTGAACATCATGATAGCTCTTTTGTCTTCTCACTACACTAAATGCTACCTCAGAAAAGAGCTCAGCTGAAAAGGCTATCTGCACATTTGGACTAAGCACCGCCAACTAGGCAGATGCAAGCTGCACTCACAGGAGCCGGTGTTTTGCTCAAGCTACACAATTTCAACATGAATCCCACAGCACAGGAAGGAAGGAGAAAGGTGGGGAGTACAAACCTTGCTCAAGCAGTCAGTGCAGTAGTGAGAGCCCTTCAGACACACGGGGGGCACCACGTTTAGGTGCAGAGGGTTGGCGCACACGCGTGGCAGCTCCGGCTGTGCAATGTGCTCGTCCAAGTGCCCCGCAGCCCCGCTCGTGAACTCAGGACAGGGGAAATAGCCAGAGGATGGGCAGCTCGGCAGGGCTGGGAACTGATGCAGCTTGTGCACGTTACAGGGCTGGAAATGGAGCTTTCCACAACAGGCCAGGTGCTGACAGGAAGATACACTGTTTTCTACACACATGCCAGAGAACTCACTGGAAATTCCTGCCAAATTGCTTCTAGCTGGAGGGTTCTTCAGTGAAGATGCAGACTGATAAGAAAATCCTGACCCTACTTGACAAGTTATCGTCCCAGTGCTTTTTGAGTCTAATAGTGTGCCAGGGTGAATCAGGTTCCCACCTCCACCACCACCACAATGCATTTGTGGAGTACAAGAAGAGTCAGAGCCATGAGCACAGCAGCTTACTTTGGGGCCAGGGGAAAGCTGTAATTGCTGTTGCTGAAGAGGATGAACATCAGGAAGCGGCACTGCTGGAAACAATTTAGAGCCAGCATGAGGAGATGAAGCATCCTTCAATTCTACAGCAGCCTTCTTGTTCTCCATGTAATCTTTCTGGAAAATGAAAGCTTGGTTACATGCAGGTAGATGAACAAAACAATAAGTTTATAGGATAAAAAGCACGTATTTTTAGATTGTTACGATTTCATATTTTAAGTGCTATCTTTATAACCACTACTACCTTACTGACTGAACATGTAAAATACTAAGAGAACCATGTCAGTTACATGTGCCAGCCCTAGGTATACTGGTATCACTGGATTTTGGAAGCAACAAAGCCAAAGAGCTACAAGCCAAATAGCAATGAGGCTATAAAACAGAATCAGAAAAGCAGAAAACTGTTCAGCTAAGGCTGAGAGATCCTTATTTCTTGTAAGAACAAACACATACTAATTTGCAAGCTTCACAACTTGCAGATGCATAAGTAGTCATATTTTAGATCAAACACAGATTTTAAAATTGTGAAAGTAGTTTATTAAAAGAGTAGGACTTAAAATTAGAAATTACATCAAGCAGGTAATATAGCAGAGGGCAAAGACAGCTGAAGTTTGACAACAGCTAAGGGGTTTTTGTTTAGTCTGATTTAAGCTATCAAGAGATGCAGACAATGGCACAGACAGAAAGAGTTTTTTTAAATGCCAGCAGTGAAAACAAAGCAAGGTTAAAAGAAGCACAGAATAGTCAAGGTCAGTAGAGGTATCCTGCACGGGACACTGCTACAAAACTTCTGAACAACTTTTATTTTCCCAATTTGAATTTAATGCATTTCCTACTACATATGAATGAATAATTAATTACTCATTCCTTGCCACTTGACTACATCTCATGAAAATAAACTCTGCCAAAAATCTGTCTGGAACCGATTTATATACTGAATTCCAGATTTTATGGCAGCTCCCTTTCTAACCCCCAACACATGAAAACAGAAACATGCTCATCTGTTTCTCTTATGTCTTTACTTAGCCTGCTTAAACGTGTGTGAATGAGTGTTACCTAACAGTTGGAGCTCATTTGCTCAAGTATGGAGCTCATTTGCTCAAGTACCTAACTGTGTCTACTACTCCTTCTAATCCTTAACCCTTTGCATCTTAAATGTACAGAATTATGTACATTACTGAAAAGGAACATCTGAAGAAATGAAACAAGGAGAAAGTAAGACATCGTAAAGAACAGTATCCACAATGCTGTAGCTGCTACATAACAATAATAATTCAGAGAATAAATCTGCCTCCAAACCAAACAGATAATATGGAACCATGACCTCCCTACTCTACTCTTCAGCATTAACCTGGCAGAGCTCCCCAGAAGCTCCTTACACACCTCTTAGGCAGCAGCTGCATTATCCAAAGAGCTGTGCAGAGTAAAGCCTGACAAGAAGAGCAGCTTGCCTGTTCTCACCAACACTGCTATGAATGCTGTGCACACAACTGAAAGTTCCAAATCCCCAGGAAGGTTCTGTACTTACCTTGGTAGCTGCTGCCTCGCCTCCTCTTCCTTCCCTCCCCACCCTCCTTGAGTCAGAAACACTCCTGGAGCCAGGCCCCCAACCCCTCCGCTCTGGGAGCCCAGCCAGCTCTCAGGGAAGGCAAAAATTACCGTTTTTGCACCACAAGGCAAAGCCTTCTCAGCAGCAGAAAAGCAATTAGAAAGTTTCCAGAGCCATGGCTTAGCATCATTCTCTTGTCTCTGAAGCCATCCCAACGATCTATTGCAGAGCTTCTCCGTCCTGTTTCCTTCCATCATACAGCCAAACAAAAAGGTTCAACATCCTTTCATAACCCCTTCCTTTCATTCTTCCCACCTGCTAAGAGGAAAAAACAAAACACACACTTGAAATAAGTTTTAAAGCAAGACAGAATAAAATCAAGGTGGTCTTAAGAATTCCACTACTGCTCTGTCAGTGAGCCTGCATTAGTTATGTTAAATTTAGTCATGCCTATGGCTAAGGTCTTAACTACCCTTTCTAATACAGGAACGCTCCTCATGACCCACAGCACTGAAGAACCAGTCTGAGGAGAAACTCCTTGAAGTCCATGGCATTAGCTGGAGTCACACAGCTGCTGACGCCAAAGAGCACCCTTAAACTTTCAACACACTCTCCTGGAAAGCAAACTCAGGAGGCAAGAACAGCTCAACTGTAAATACACAACAGGTGCAACTGAACTTAGCTGAAATCACTGAGCTGTATATCCATTGTTTTTCCACTGGCCAAGAAAACCTATACACAACACACCTGTACTACGCACACAGTATTTAGCATTTAAACAGAGCTTCAGATTATTAAAACAACTTAAAAGTACCTCTGCTAACCCTCAAGCTGCCCCACTGCACATCAATTTAGCTTTACAGAACCACAAAACAGCAAAGCAACCTAAGGCTCAGGACCAGAAAAACCACGGTTAGCAAAGAAGGCTTCTCACCCTCCAACGACGTGCTGCATTCATTAGCCTACACTCCTTCAGGCTTTTTGCATTTAACGTTTAACATAATACCCACAGAACGCACTACACAGCACTACATTTACCTCCGCATTGTTTTTAACCTCGAAATAAGCTTTACTTTTTTTCAGGCAGAAATATTTATTCACGGGAATCCTAGCTATCCAAAAATTATGCTATATCCAACATCAAGTTAATCGAGTTTTACAACTCTAGAGTACGTTACTTTTGAATGTGTCCGACAGCGGCAGTTAATTCGTAATTAAAACGGTACCCAAAAAGAGTAAGCGCTACATTAACCACACATGTCCGCGCTTTGCCCTCAGCGTCCCGAGGCGCTTCCAGCCCGAGCCTGCCCTCCCCACCGGCCCCAGAGCGCTGCCGGGCTNCGCCGCCGCCCCGCGGCCCCTCCGGCCTTTGTTGTCCTCCCTTCTCCCGTCCGCCCCCTCTGCCGCAAAGCAGCGCGCTGCCGCAAAGCCGGCCGTCGCAACGCTCCGCGCCCGCCTCCTTTAAAGCGGCGGCCGTGAGGCGGGCCCGGAGCGGGGCGAAGGGAAAACACGCACAGACCGCTCAAAACACAGTGCTAGAGCCACAGAATGTGTATAAGTGTCTGCAGGGAGGGCTCAGAGCAGGCACCGCGCTCTGCTCCCTGGGGCCCAGCCATGGGACAGCAGGAACTGATGCCCAGGAAGTTCCACCTGAACACGTGGAAGAACTTCTTCCCTGTGAGTGACCGAACTCTGGGACAGATTGTCTAGGGAGGCTGTGGAGTCTCCCTGGCTGGAGATACTCCAGAGCCTGGGAGGTGGGAGCAGGTGACCTGCTGTGGTCCCGTCCGAGCTGAGCCATGGCACGGTGACAGCGGGCGGGGTGTTGGAGCAGTGGAGGAATGCAGAGTCCCAGGAACAGAACGCTACTATTCCTTATTTCCTTGACAACTGATTGTTCAGATACATTCAAGCAGAAACTAATAGAGTATAAGGTTCAATAACAACTTAGTGGTAGTTGGTAGGATGAAATATAACCTCAAGTTAAGTTATTATGAGGCTAAAAAAAGGGCTCGACTTAGGACAAAAATGACTTAGCAAAACCCCAAATATCGGTGTTGCATCGTACCATTCACATACAGAAATGCAAAACATAGCACTGCAGCAGCTACTAAGAAGAAATTAACCCTGTCCCAGCTGAAACCAGGACAGTAACCAATCCCTTGTTTCTGTATCATTCTTTTGTTGTTGCCATTTTCTATAAAAGACTGCTGCTTTCCTCAAAGGTGCAGCACCTGTTAGATGCCTGACACCCTGTTCTGCAGAATGGTAAGAAAACCAAGTGTCTTTCCTCAGTGTTGCTTGGCTCTTGTACACTGAATGAAGGAACAATGGGACAACAAAAGGGTGTCCAGGAAATCCTGTGGAGTGGCTTGACCTCGCAGCAGGTGCTTGAGCAGGTGTGGTATGGCTCAGGCAGGCAATAACGGAATTACCAGGTTGCTGAATTGGGCTCTTGTAAGTAACAATTTTGAACACATTGCACAGAATTTAAGGTTCACATAGAATTTAATTCACACACATAAAAAAATCTGGGTAGGTTGTCGGGGACACATGCATTTTTAAGCATTTTTAGAAGGCTGTTCCCTTGAAGGCATTTCATTTTCCCAAGCCCAAGACGGCTGTTAGATGTCAATACAGTTCAGAAATCTGCTGTTTGCTTATTTTAACGGACATATCTGACCTCTCTGTACTTTTTCTGAGTGCCTTGGGCATCATTAGTGAATCCCCAAGCCAGATGTATAATGTACACAGCTTGAAAATGCAAAGCAATAACTGGCTAACAAAAACAGAACACCCTTCTAAGAGCCCACTGGATTAGGCATTAGTGTGTCCCCACCCCTTGACAAAAGACCTGAAGCCTGCTGGCCAAAGAAGCATCAAGAAAGCTGTGGGCAATCCACAGTGGTGGCACTGGCAACTCACTAGAGGTGGCCGGGTTTGCTCACTTTAGGATTGTATAACTTTGCACACTGGCAGGTTCCCTCTTGAATCCTTGTGCTGCTAATAGTCCTTGTCTCAACAACCCTACCTCTATTTCTAATTTTCCTGTTCCTGTTTTGTCTCGGGTTGAAGACAGG
>VXBU01011849.1:4297-19973 GCA_013400315.1 Bombycilla garrulus
GAAGAAATTCTTTAGTGTGAGGGTGACAAGACAGTGCAACTGGCTGCTCAGAGAAGCTGTGGATGCCCCATCCCTGGCAGTGTTCAAACCAGACTGGATGGAGCTCTGAGCAGCCTGGTTTAGTGTAAGGTGTCCCTGCCCATGGCAGGAGATTGGAACTAGATGATCGTTAGTTTCCTTCTAATCCAAATCAGTCTATGAGTTCAACAGCTGTGAGTGACTCAGTTTTTCAGAGGTAATACAAGCTGTACTGCAAAGTGCACCAATCTCATCCCTGGGTAATGACTAGAACTAAATGTATATATTGTTTTAAAATAGTCTCATACTGAAAAATTCAAAGTTGTAAAACTTTGTTAAACCCAAAGTTGAAAAAAAAAAACAGTTCAGAAAAATTCTACAGACTGACCTTTCCCCTTATCACGTTTGAAAAAATGCAAAATAAATTTTCCCCTCACATTTATATTTCTGAAAAGAAAAATACAACAATAATGAAATATTTCAACTTACATACAAAGCATTTTGACAGATTTATTACATTGCTTTGCAAAGTTATGCAATTTTACCTCTCAGCAAAAATTGAAATCTTACAAAATCAAAAATACACTCAGCTTTTTATGTAACATTCATAAATATTCCTTTATGTAATAAGAAATTAACACTTTAAAATTTGTGGGCTGTGAATCAAGACATCATTGTGAATGTACTAAGGCTGTAAGGAGTAGGAATTATATTAGTCAAAATATTTTCGTTCTTAAAAGTTTTAATATATTTTACCTACACTTCTGTTACCATTAGTGCTCATTTTGAAGGAAAAGTTGAATATTATGGCTGAGGTTTTGAGGTTTTCTTTAAATTCATCTCACCAAGATTTTGCATCACAGCTTACGATTGACGAGATTTGGGCGAATGCTAGTACTGTAAAACACAGCAATAAATGGTAAACAGTGAAGATCTACACCTGTGCAAAGTCAAAGTTCTACATTANATGTTTGTAGATTTATTTTTTATTATTATTTATTTTTAAAATTTAAAACTTCATGGGAAAATTAAAATACACAGGTATCATATTACTTCTGTGAATGTGTATGCATGTGAATATGACACATAAAAATGCAATTTGTTTTTATCAACACTATCCTTTCCCATCAAATCTATTTTACAGCCACCCTTGATTACCCTGATAGTGATATCAAAATATTATTATATTATCTAAAGGGAATATTTAGATTTTAGGCCTAGGAATTGCTCAGTAACATTAGACAGTCTTTGAATTCCCTATTTGCCACAATTTTGCCTTTCTATTGTCTGTATTTTCACTGATTCAGTAAAATATTTAGAAGCTATAGTAAATTTTAAAACAAACAAGAATATATTGTATTATATAAATGTTTTTCTCCTGAATTGTCATCCAAAATCATCTGTTTTTAAATTTACATCACAGTGCAAGCTGTAAATTAATAACACTCCTGTGAAATACGTTAATATAAAAATGCAATCACTGCAGTGACTGTTATGTTCACAAATTCATCCCTAAGTTTCATATTGCAACCACTTGCATGGAATATCCTTTTTTTTTTCCCCATAAGTGAATTAAGCCATTAAAAGGCTGAACTATTGTTTCTGCTACTGTAAAAAACATTGTTCAACTTCTTGTAGTGCCTCTAAAATATAACAGCTGCATTTTCATGAAATTCAATGACTGCAAGTGAAATTCAAGTTTCAGAATTTTAAAGTATTTTACATCAGACAAAAACATGATCCTCCAACAGAATTAAACCATAAATAAAACCATAAAATAAACCATATGTCATTGTTCTCATTTCTTGCATAATATGAATAATTACCTAAGGTGTTTACAAGCTTTAGAACCAACGGAAATGAGTCACCAGCTAATGATGAATTTGGGAATCTGGACAATAAGGCAAAACCTGGAAGTGCTCTATTGTGATAAAAAAGCAAATACAGGATATAAAGAAAAAAATACAAAATAGGGGAACCTATAGTTTTTATTTTGCTTTACTGGCAATGAAAGAAAGAAGTTTTCTCACCCTGATGATTTCTTAAAAGCCAAGCATTATCTTTATGCCATTCTTATAGGGTGTACATCCACAGGAGTTAAGAGCTAGCCAATTCTGTCAAAACCTGCCATTCATGTAACTATCCCCACAATCACCACTGTGAGTATGCACTGATTACCCATCTCACTCTTGAACTCCTGAAAACACTAGCCCAAACCTCACTGGTCAGTTTTAAAAATGGCTCAGCTGCAAACCTAATATCAGTTATGATTCAGTGCTAATTTTGCCTGTCAACAGTCTTGTTCAACTTCCCAGATATTCCAGTTTATTGCCAAGACCATTTTGTAAATGAAGTATCTCTTTTGAAAATCACCATATGAATATGTCAACAGGTCATGAAATATTTTCATTACAAACCTCGAAGAAAATCTAAGCTCTAAAACAACAGTTAGAAAAATGTCTATTTCATTAGACATGAGTGTGAAATCTTTGTAGAAAATATTTACTTTGGCAACTCCCTATTCTGATGGTGGCCCAAAAGTATCCTGACTAGACTATCCTGGTGGGAGGCGGCACCAGCTACAGCGAGAAAACTGTAGCAGATGCGCTAATGAACAAAAAGATCACCCTGGGGCATGAATTTGCAGTCTGAAAGTACCTAAGCAGCTGCAATGTCAGAAAGATATTCCCATTACCTCAAAGAAAAAGACGGAAAATTTGTACTTGTTTATCCAATGATGAATAAGTGTCAATAAACCAACAAGAGAGATGATTTTTCCTCATGCTAAGAGAGGGAATAGATGCTAGCTCATGTATTAGAGGCAGGGATCCTTCAGCCTCTCCATAAACTTTTGAATGTTCTGCGGTCACCTAAGATCTTCATGTACTTTTAAGATCCAGTTAGCACTCTTTATTTACACTGTCTCCTACAGTGCACAAAAATCTGTGATTTTAATGCTGAACAGAATGTTCAAGGTGTAAGCCACAGTCAGTTTACATGATGCACAAAGGGACTTTCCCAAACAGGAAATGTGTTTAGGGTGGATCATGTATGTTTGTATGAGTGATGGGAAGGGGATGCTTGGTGCACTGAAATTCTATTCAAAAAAGGAAGAAAGACATTGGAGCCCTACTGCAAACCCTGAAGCCCTTCCATTGAAGATTTTGTCACAGTCATCAACATCTTCCCCTCATCTACACTCCCATCTCAAAATATTCAGAGATACTATTCCTAAATCTCTGAAGGTTTCCAGGACCTTGCAATACAACTCAGGAGGACTGTATAGTGAGAAAGAGTCTGCTGTGCCTGACTGTGCAAAAGGAAAGCATCTACAGTAGATTGTGACAGTCATGTTCTTCCAAGGATGATTTAACCTCCGTGGAACGGAGAACATTTCATCCTAAAATTGAATTTTAAGATATGTGAATCTAGTCTCATTGAGCTTCCTACATGACTGTATTTGAAACAGATTTTTTTTTTCTTGGAAAAATGCAAGAAATTCCAAAATTACTATTTGTCCAAAGACGAAATCTTTAAGAATACGTGCAAGAGTTCACTGTCAAGACACTTGTTCAGCCAGGGATTTTTTGTGCACTCCATCCAAAAAAGAAATAATTATCTCATTTGTGAATTTCACACATCCAATTGATGTCTGTAAAGTTTCCAAAATATTCAAATATACTATGAAAAATAACAATCTGGTGAGTGTTACATGGAAATAAAAATCAACAATCATAATAAAGTTCTCAGTTTAAATTCTTTATTTTGATTTTTTTTTATTTTTACCTACAAGACTTCTTAAGTAGTTTTGCATATCAAGTAAGCTCATACACTTCCATAATAATCTTTAAAAACTGTAATTTGAAGGAGGGTTTTGGAAGAAAATGGGGAAAGAGATTACTTAACACACACACAGAGGTGAGCACAATTTCACTGGGTAGTCATCAATGTGGGTTTTGTAAAGGGAAATTCTGCTTTATTAACATGTTGGAATTGCAGCAGGATAGCAATAACCATGTGAATTAATCCTGACTGGATATTTAAATGGCCTATGACAAGGTTCCACATGAAGTGTTATTCTATTGCTGTGGCATTGAACAAGAAATAATTTTAGCAACAGTGGGACAGATACAGCAGAGGAAAAAATGGTAGTTCTTAGAGGTGAATTTCAGGATGGAAAAATTGCAAGAGTAGGGTGTCTCTTTCAAGGGTTGGTACAGGCTACTATACACAGCTATGGCTGCAGCTGTGTATCACTTCCCTTTCAGACACCTGGAAAGGACAGGCACCTGAAATCTCCAAGATGCAGGTAATACCAGGCTCTTTAAGAGTAGCCAAATGCTGTGCCTGCGGCAAAGAACTCGAGAAGAGCCTCAGAGATGTGGTAGGTGTATGTCTGTGCTGCAGAGAAACAACACAGAACTGACAGTTAAACTCAGGAACAAAATCTCTGAGCCAGGCTTGGAAGTTCTCTGAAGTCATCAACTCAGTGTGCGATGGTATTGAGAAGCAAATAAAAAGTTTGGCTTCATCAAGAAGGTCACTGAGGACAAGGTCATCTATTTGTTCCTCAAACAAACATTGATGCACATACCTTGAGTCATTCCACTCTTTGCATCTCAAGGGGAAGATAGAAGAAAGAAAAAGAAGACCAACTGTGATCCAGGAGGTGGGTTGCCTGCATTATAAACAGAGATCTGAAAAGCTGAGAAGTTTTTCAGTTTTGACAGGAAAAAGCTGGAGAGGCCAAAGACTGAGTTAAAGGAACTCAAAAAACATTTGTCTCTTTCAGTGAGCTAACATGTCATCCTCAGCTTATGTCAGAAAAACTTCAACCACAAAGCAAAAACTCTCACTATCTTCCTGGTACCTACTGGTACTTCTGGTTTTAGATGTCTGGATCAGACAAGGCTACTTTTCACAAAGAAGCATCAAATCTAACCAAGAATTGAGAGGAACTGTAGATTGTTCTGAGTATCACTTATTTAATTTAAATGCACAGAGAAACCTATCCATTAAAGAGATTCAAATCCTTTTTTAAAATACCTTACTTACCTCTTGGGTATAAGGTCAACAACTGAAGCACTGTGAGAATTAAACCAATTCTGTTTAAAATGAATTATTTTTTAATTTAAAATCCTTAGAATTGTAATATTCAGAGGAAGGGGGAGGAGGAATGACACACCTGAAAAGTTTGTATTAGTACTTAAAATCACACACACTTGCCAATACACTTCATTATGCATAATGTTACCAGATTGATGCAATGCATGTTACAAATAAGTTTTAGAGATGGTTTTATGGATGAACATATAGGGTATTCACCTGGGATGCCAAGGCCAGAAGAAAGCACCCCAGAAAGCCCAGGTAATTAGTATTCATCAAATATATGGGTGGCATCAGGGAGAGAACCATGCTTCAGCCTGTCTGGAGCCTTGGTGTAGCTAAAGCCAGTTTCAAAGTTCACACCCTCTTTCTTCTCCTGCCTCAGAATAGCTGTCTTGCTGCTGTCCTGCTACTGTAAAGAAAAATAAATCTATCCAATACTAGTTTTACAAACACAATGTGGTGATCATCTACTGGAAAGAATCAACATATTCAGAAAACCAGAAGGAAATATTTCGCACACACTAATAGCAGGTTTGCACTTGGCAGAAACAAAACAAATTGTCAGTTGGAAGGATTTGCCAGTCCTAGTGTCATGATCTGAAGTAATCACTTTTTGTTTCTTCTTTAGAATTCTTCCTGAATAATGGAATCGGTTTTTTTAAAATTTGACAGTGCAGGGGTGTAAACAGCACAGCATTTCTATTCAGAAGGTGATCTGTGTATTTTAAAAAGTAAGGATTTGTTTTACAGGTTAGATTCTTTTCCTTAGTAAGAAGCATATGTAACAGTTTACTGTAGATTGCCATGTGTTCTCTGTAAAGGATTTAAAAAGCTGAATGAATAGAAAATTATTCAAATACAATTTATGTCTGAGGATTCCCGTATTGTCTTAACTTTAATTATCTAAAAATTTCATAAGGAAAGACAAACTCAAACTTTTTGCGCCTTCTTCTTGAACATCAGAATTACTGGAAATCCTCATGAAGGAACGGTGTGCAACACACCAGAACATAAAATATGCTGTATTTTAAAGATCTTGCACCATAATCCACCTGCACGCAATTTTTGTAAGACTTGTTAAATATTTAATGGGACTTTGGAGCACCATGATGTATAAGTCAGAGGGAGGCTTGTTAAATGCTTCTAAAGATTTGATAGCACTTTATTAAGGGAGAGTGACAAAAGGCAAGTGGACACAATGAGAAGGACTCACTGAAATATTATGCTCAGGTCTAACTCACTTTTTCTCTCAAGAAAAAAAAATAAAAAAAAAATCTAAAACTGAAAACAAAAATCACCAAAATCTCTGAAAATCGTAGTGGGATAAAGACTGCTGTCTGACCGATATTTTTCCAGTCCTCATGAGAACAGTTTTTAAACCAAAAAAGCTGCACTCTCCTCCTTCTGCACAGGTTAAACAACATACATGTTTATTGTTTATTATTTTTTGTGTGTAAAAAATCCTCAAAGAGCCACCAGCATGTTGAAATGATTTTCAGCAGGTATTGACAAGATGAATCTAGACCAGTGCCAAACTGTATGTATATACTGCTGTTAACATTCCAGGAGTGTTTTAAATATTCACTATAATTATGTAATGAAAGCTTTAAAGGCAATATTCTATAAAGACCATAGGCACACTGGTAGTTCCTGAACTAAACTACTAACACCTTGAAAATTCAGTCTGTGTATGTAATTTAGGATCAATAACTCACTGGACTACCAGTGAACAAGATGTTAATTTCTACAAAGTTAATGTCTATAATGTTCAAGTTCAATTAAGAACCTTTGGAGAAATACTTTGTCCTTGTAAATCCAGTGACAAAATCTTGACTGATCTGCTTCAATCTCTGATTTGCCCTTTATTTCTTCAGAGTTATGATTGTTTCTTCACATTATGTCCTTAAAACACTTGTTTGTCTGTGTGATGCAGGAGTGATCAATTTGCCTGAAGACATATTACATGGGATAAATACAGATATTCTGTCCTACAAGTAGAACGGTTCAATGAAGTAAAATTATTGCCAAAATGTGTTAATTCCTGTATTGCATAAAAAGTTTGCCTTCATTCAAGACCTGTGTTCATTCAGGCTATATACTAGCATTTGTAAATCAACTTTTTTTGATTAGGAAAAAGAAGAGAAAAAAAATCTGTTACCCAACACTCCACATAGTTTTTAAATCTTGTGATTCAAGATACATCAGACAGTAAAGACTTTATATGAGTACTATTGCTCTTATTATCCTGAAATTTCAAACAGATTTTTTTTTTCAAACAGTTCCTCTTCACTAAGATATCTGAAGAATTCTCAGACAAGACAGCTGACATATTCTCCCAGCACTCAACTCAAAGGAATCCATTACCACTGAGGAACATGTCTATACTTGCTCCTCGTGTTTCTCATCCGAATCTCTCCGAATGACTTCTTTAATTTATCAGGTTCCTCATTTACTTTAAGTCAGCCTAAGGCCTTATTAGAACCTGAGTATGAGTGAGTTATGGCCAAGTTCAATTTCAAACTGAGTACGTTTGGGGGCAAAGCAAATTTTGTTATAGATTTTATAAATGCAAATATTTCCATCAAATATATGGAAGCTGAAAAATAATTTACTATGGAAACAGAATCTAAAGTAGAAGGCAGACAAATATTGTTCAGGAAATCCCATCTAACTTTCTTAATAAGTAAAACAAATAACGAAGATGACACGGTAAAGAAACTAAATATTTCAAATAAAGGCAAAAAGTGAATTCCACCAAACACATAACCTGTATCTAGAATGCTATATATATATACCGTAAGAAAACGTCAAAAATATCATAGGCGTTTTTTCCCAAGATTATCAACTGTGCCTTGCTGATAATTGGCTGAACTGGTTAGATGCCCCTTTTCTATATTTTGAACATTAAAAAAAAGAATAAAAATTAAGACAATGCATGCAGAACCTTGGAACCCTTTACTTTTCTTCTACAGCAGAGAAAATTTTTAAAGCAGTGCTACTTTCTCCTTTTCAATGCCTTTTTCAATGTTACCAGATCTCTAATAATCACCATATGTTAGTATTGTGTGCTTTTTGTAACTGTGCATTTTGAACAGGCATACACCTTTATAGCAGGTGTATGCCTGTACTTTTTTTCAATATCTTTTCACATGCCCCATTCAATTCAGGCAGAAAGTGATCAGTTCATAGTCTTTGCTACCTGCCTTTGCTCCATTTCCTCTCACAGAATTAACTTCTATTTCTCTTGCAGAGTCTTGAGGAAAAGAACATCAGCTGGATGCAGACTCCACCTTGAACAGCAGTCATCCACCTTTCCTTCTTCAGAGAAAGTTGCTATTTTTATTTCCTTTCATAGAGGTCCGCATTTTCACCACTTGCAGCTCTATGTAACCTAGAGAAAGCTTTGTATTTGCTCTTCCACTAATATCTTAGGAGCTAACATCACTACAAAATCACACACAATAAAACAGATGTTTGTGCCAAATACGACTAATTTGTTAACCTTTTACAGACGCATCAATTACATGTAGTCAAAATAAGTAGGTTTTCACTCAGGATGTTAATATTTTATATAGAGATTGTTCAGCAATGGCTGAGAAAAGACAGTTTGTTTGGTGTTTTTTATTTTGAAATCCTATTTCTCTATGTCTTACCTAAGTCACTTCCCTGTTAATAGGAATAATCAGTACCTAAAATTGGTAGATTAACAACAGGTAGGCCAAAGTGGTCAGAAGGTGAGGTTTAGCACCTCGAACAGCGCTAGGGGAAAAAATCCCTTTGAAATCCAGGGGATTAGTCAACATGAAGGAAATGCCTGAGCATTGTCTGTTTTCCAGGAGGCATCTGAACATGTTGAAAGCTGAGATTCTAGGTACCAACATTTTAAAACACGCAAACAAATGCCTAATTTAAGACAATTTATCTTAAATTCAGAAATTGAAAAAGAGCTCGGAGCTCACTGCTCACCATGTTTCCAGAGTCTTTGTCTAAAAGCATACACCTTTCATAGAGCAGCAGGATGCACAAAGCATCCTGGTTTTATTGTGAAAAAAAAATCTGAGTTTTGATGAGTCTGTAATATTCAAGTGCCAACAAATATGTTTCAAGTTCCACTTGAACTTGAAACGTGATTTTCTCCTCATACAATGAGTCCTGGCATGCCTTTACATGTGCCATACCCTTAGACTCCCTATCAAAAGCTGCATAGCTAAACATATTTCCTTAACAGACTTCAACCTGAAAAGCAAGAAGTTTCTTAACCACTAAATATGACTTAGGAAAGTAGTTAGGTCTTTGGTCTTCTACCCTTAGGGCAACTCTGGTGCAATATTCATCCTCAGGCTGTAACCAGGGCTGCACAGTGATCTGGACTAACAATTTACAGTCTTGGTTATTTTAGACACCTTCAGTTCAAGTATCAGCTGCTTGTATGAATACATTTCAAGTAATGAAAGCAAGCTCAGAAATTCTGCTACTGCGAGGGCTGACATAAACCTCTATGAACCATGACATGCACAAACTAAACTATGAATGCACATGGAGCACAGTGACAGATCATGTTTTCAAATGAGTTGAAAGGCAAAGAGATTTTGACTAAATGAAATTAAGAAGTAAGACTCAGACCAAAATCTCACAGTGGACATTGGGAACATTTTTAGAACTTCAATACGTTTTAAGTCTGCTACTGTTTTACATCTGCTACTAAGCAACTAGTAGCAAGGTAGAGAAAAAAACATAATTTTTCTACTTTCAAGTATCCAGAAAGATTAATTAAAAGGTGGGGAAAGCAATCACAAGGACTTGGTGCTTTGTGGAAGTGAATTAGCTTTTTTTATCATTTAGTAACAGAACAAATTTATCAGCTTCTATTTGATGTAAAATTGATTATAAAATTTTGCACCAAAAAAAAGAGAACAAAACAGCCAAATAAAGCCTGTACCCTCAAAAACCCACACATTCCCCAGATCCTGATTGTTTTTCTTTACATTCACTTTTAAGATTATTAATGTCATAACTGTTACTGTCTATGAGGTCTCTTTGAGCTTGAGATCATCACAGCAGGACATTCGGTGGTGGTTCGAGTTCGTTTTTTTTCCCAGCTTGAGCACCAAAGAAGACACAGAAGCAGTTTTCTGAAGTTTTCAAGGTTGTTTATTCTTTCTTATCTAAGGAATTTTTTCTCTGAGGTACAGAGGTCTGTCTAGCAAGCTGGTTTGAGGCACCCTGCTCCCCAGAGGGCAGGTCTTATCTTTTATACTATAAATTACGTATTTAATGTTTACAATTACTTTCCAATACATGACCCTTACATTGCACTGTCCAGTTTTCTCTCAAACCAATCCAAAAATGCTATCCTAACTCAAAGATGGATGACATGAAGAAGAAGAAAATACATACCACGCCCAAAATTCCTCCATCTTAGCTCTAAATTTCTTATCATAACTATTTTACAAATTCACTTTTCCACCTTATAGCAATCTAATTTATACTCCACTTACTTTTTGTAACTTGTAATTCTTCCTGCAATTATGGTAATTTTTTTCAGGGACTCAAATCAAACCCACAAGTGTCTTGGGCATTGTGCCAAGGCCTCCGAGCCCACCGCCCGGGTTCAAAGGCGTCCAGGGAAGCCAGGGAAACACCCTGGACTCCCACAATAACAATTTGTAGTCAAGTAACCAGAGAAGAGAATTACACCTGATGCAGAGAGCTGATGCCAGGACATTAAAATTACTGTTTCGGTTCTATTGCGACTCTGAAATCTAGGCGTTTACTTCATGGTCTTACTCTGCTGATTCAAAAAATTTCCATGATCAACTCAAAAAAGCTCATATGTAGTTTGCACAAGCCTCTTGAGCTGTGACTATAGAGCTTCAGTGGCAAACAGTGTGGTATTGCTCAAGTAAAGCAATGAAGATCAACTTTTCTGCTGCATAACACCTAACTGTGGATAAACTTTCTCTGTAAAACTCCCACTGTTTGAACTGTCTTTTATGGAGACATCAGCTTAAAGCTAATTCCTTGAAGTTCAAGTACTGTCAGGTACTAATTTTACTCAATAGCCCAGAGGAAAGTAATGAACAAATATTGCTGTTACTTTGGTTTACCTAATCTACAAAGGCAGCTAAGTCTTAAGGGCAGTGGTACTGCATGAAAATCACATTTCCATTGACCCTCTACACTGCATCCAACATTGCATGCCCCTAGAAGAATGTAAAAACATGCTTTTTTTTCTGATAATACTGTCACTGATTTCAACAATTTTTATTGAAAGAACCTCCTTGTATCTTTCTTTAGATATCCTCTAATGGACACCTTTTCCACAAGAATATCCAGTTGTCTTACTATCTACATAAAATTCTAGTGTTCACAGCAGATTGCAATGAGGAACTATATTACTCTACTACACACAGAGTGTGTAGCAATAATCTTCTTTGGTTTGCTTTACATTTAAACCTATATTAAATTTCATTAGCCATTTTATTGTCCTGTGTTTCAGTTTAATACAGTGTTTTCCCAATTCTTCAAATCTGCTCCCACCTAAAACAGACCTTATAGCCAACATACTCTCTTACTTAATGATAACTACTTCTTTTCAAGCTCCCTGGTAAATCTACAGGGCTGCCTACACCTGCACTGTTGCAGAATCCCTGAGAACTTGGTGGGGTGACCTTGCTATGCTGCAAAAACTGGCTTTTTATTCTGGCATTGTTTTATTTATTTTTCAGCAAACTACCTGGCTCTTTAAGGATCTGTATTCTTAAACAGCCAGATACCTCAGTGGTGAGGGATCTTGTCAGGTGACCTCTGGAAATGAAACAGGATTGTCGCTATAGGACACGGAAGAACACAGACACACACCGCAGCTCAGGTGATCAGAAGAGAGGAGAAGAGGGTTTATTTTTCTGACTCCAGTATTTATAGTTTTCCAAAAGTGACAGTGGATTGGATGGTGGCAGTGCCACCTCTCCAAAGACACTGGACAGACAAACAGTCCATCAATTTTTCTCCTCTTCTATGAAGGAATGCAAAAACACTGAGGTGTTTACAGAAAGTGTGTGAGAAAGTTCTTCACAAATATGTAAATATCAGAAGGCTTAGAAAGTCTTACAAAAATGAGGGTGACAGAGGATTATTTATACTCAGCACTGGTAAGACCACACCTGGAGTCCCATGTCTACTTCTGGGTTCTCCAATATAAAAGAGAGCTGGGATTATTCAGCTTGGAGAAGATTTATAGGAAATCTTATTAGTGTGCGTAAATACCTGAAGGAAAGAGGATTGAGCCAGGCTCTTTTTGGTAGTGCCCAGTTATAGGTCAAAATGGAATAGGCACAAATTGAAACATGGGATGATCTCTTTGAAAGTAAGGAGGCATCCTGTCAGGGTGACGGGGAACTGGAGCAGACAGCCCAGAGAAGTTGTGGAGTCACTTGCCCTGAAGATATTCAAAAAACATCTCAACATATATATTCCTGACCAACAGACTCTAGCTGACAGGGCCATTGCAGGAGGTGATTTCTAGAGATCCCTTGAAACTGCGGCCACTGATGATATCACAGAATGTCCAAGCATGTGGACAGAATGTCACAGAATGTGATTCTGTGATATCAACCAAACATTCTGTATCCACATGCTTGGACAGAAAATGGAGTTCTTGCTAAAAAAATCCAACCATTTTCAGATGCAGTATTAGCTCTTCATCTCAAGCTATTTTACAATGAAGTAAAGACTTGTTAAACTGATTTTGAGCTCATGTATCCTAGGATTTGTAGAAAATTCCCTTAAAAGAGCCACGACAACGTATTTTGAAAAGCAACTGCTTCCCATACTAATGCCTTCCCAAAAGACTTCCACAAGGTCTGCAAATAGCCAGGTTAATTGGTTACACAACAGATTTAACTGCCCCTTTGTTCCCCCTTTCCCCCCCAAAAAAAACCAAAACACCCAAACCAGTATGCTCCTTTATTTTTAAATATCATAATAAAAATATTTATGAAAAGCAAACTCTATGCCCTCCCAAAACTATAAATTAGAAAACAAACAATTTTTTTTATTTTGCCAATTGACATCCCTCTTTCCTCCTTTTATTACACATTATATATACAAACTTGGGATGATTTAAAATGATCTAAGTTTCCCTTGCATCAGTTCCAGAGTACTAAGTGAATAATTCTCTAGAGGAGGTCTGAATTGAACATCTGCAAACTGTTGCAAAAATAGCTAACACTAGAAAGAGCTCTGAGAAATTTAAGTTAGAAAAAACCTGGTAGTTTGCATGGGTTGGTACAACTCGAACAAATTCCAAATCAGTAGTACAGTCAGAATTACAATGCTGCATAGGAATTTATTTTTTAAGAGAACCATCTAGTAAAAAGTGGTTCTGAAGATTTGGTTTGCCTTATTTAGTTAGGCAATACTGTTCCATTAATGAGATTACAAGTGGAAAGAAGAAATGGACACAGATAAGGTGAAGGAGTTTGGCTGCACCATTCGGAGGACTTTGTAATTCTTAGTTCTCTATTATCTTACTTGTTGTATGTTTTAGTCGAGGTGTAAAGATCAGTGCCTCTTAAAAGCAAGCTGGAATAAGTCAGCCTCTGTAAGCAGAGAAGCTGAATGAGTCTTAGCACAACAACTTGCATTAGGTAATGCAAGATAGCTGTTTACAACACGCTATCCTAGACAAATATTCCATTTCCAAATTTCACCTAAATCACCTTATTGTTGTTTTTTTTTTCATGCCACAATGACACAATCCTTGCTTTACTCAGAAGTATTCAATTCTATCTCTCTAGTCTTTGTTCTTTGAGATATGGAAGTCCCTTTTTGCAACTCAAATCCCTTCAATTGCTTTTATATGAGTTTCTATATTAGAACATTTTGCTATACCACACTGATCTATCTTCCGATTCTAAACACGGGTAAAACTCTTTCAAATTCTGTAAATGTTAACTGGAAATGAAAGACGACCTTACAAGAGCAACCATTGCAACAAATTTGAAGAGGATAGTTGTTTTAAAAGCAATTTTGAACCCCTTGAGAAAAAACTTTTACACCTTCTCACTCTCCCCCGCTGACATTCAGGTGAAACTAGACAAGAACAAAGGTCACAGAAGTATGTGTCCAGAAACAACCTCTGTTACTAAGAATCAACAGAGTTATTAATCAACTGAGGATAACTTTCTACGTCTAAAAAGGGGGTTCACAGCAGAAAGACTTGAACTAACCCCAAGAGCACGAAACATGTAATGAGCAATAATCACACAGTTGCGCTACGTTCTCCACACTTGTTGGAGAAAAACTTAAAACTCTTTTTTATTAGTCCAGATGTGTACTTTACCTGTGCCATCAAGAAATAGAAAGTATTCTAGGAATTAGCTAAGGAAAACCTCCATTTTTTTCCCGCTATTCCAAAAGATTAATAAGTCTCATCCATCCTTGCAGCATTTTTTTCTAAATTGTTATGGGATTAGGGGCATGCAGAGATATTTGAATTTCACAGATCATTCCTAGAATGGTAAGGAGATATAAGGATATGTTTCAACCACCTAGGTTAAATTTCCAGTCTTGAAGCTCAAAACACAAAAGATGGCACCAGTCAGTCCTTAGACTTCAGCACTAGACTCTTGCCCATTTGTTGTTCTGTTGGTATCAAGAATACCAAAACTATGTTACAGTAAACTAACCCATTCTTTTTTGTTCTAAAAGAAGTTATTCTCAAAAGATTTACCTATCGTATGAAATTAACATGGGAAACTATCAACTTGTTCAACTATTGTTTCAATAACACCCTAGGAAATTACTTCTCTGCAGCATTCTATTGAAACTCCTATTTCACAGATGAAAATTAGCTCTGAGGACGCTACCTCTCCCTTTAGATTGATAAGAGAAATAAAGAGGAGGAAAATACACCCCTGGCTGCCATCTTCAAAGGCCTACTTGGCTAGTGTGAAGCAGACAACACAAACTTTTACTTCAACATGCTCTTTTTAAATGCACAAGTCATAGAGGGTAGAATCCGATATAGACCTCCAGAAATTAAAGCACCAGACTACAGCTAATAAAAGATTCTTATCTCATACACATGCAAATTAGAAAGAATCCTGGCTTTAGGTGTTTTCAGATTACATCAAGGTCATGGATAAAAACCACTTTGTTTATCATAGTGAGTATTACAAAGAAACAAAATAAGCTGAATGCATTTCATGCCAAAGGTAATACTAAGGTGTATTTTCTGCATAGCAGTATAATACTTCAAAAAACAACTGTGAAAATCCTGGTCTCTTGCAGAGGAATTAATCTCAAAGGAAAGTGGATACATGAGTAAAGCCTGCATGATTCAGCATGTTCCCTTTTGGGGCTTAAACTGGGAAGTCAGTTTTATGTGTAGCTGCTTTTCCAGCTGTTGAAAAGCACTTTTTTGAAATAATTTTCCCTCCACTTCCAAAGTACTGAGCCACTCTAAACACATTTAATATTTCAAGTTCTTTTCTCTCAAGCATGAAGACTTGCTGCAGAAATTGTTTGTAATTCACTCATGAAGCCA
>VXBU01011859.1:0-15367 GCA_013400315.1 Bombycilla garrulus
TTGTAACCTAGGACACTCCTGTTATTGCTTTCTCAGAGGGATTGTTTTGCAATAGGTCAGATAGCTTACTCAGGGGTGATTTGGATAACTAAATACTAGCCATGACTCTCCACTTTTGAAGTGAAGTTATCAGTGCAACTTTGTCTCAATGGTGTACCGGTGATAACTTTCTGGCACAACTGAGGAAAAGTACTTTGGAAATTATAAATTGGCTTTTGTGAAGCTGTGGTTTATTTTATATTGATCTGCAGCTTCTTCTTGCTGCAGCAGTTAATATGTCCTAAAAATGCTGAATTGCTCTTAATGAGAACAGGGATATGCTGCAGAATAGTTTTACCATCCTTCAGTTTTATAGCTAGCAGATTTATGCAGTTGGCTTTTTTTTTTTTTTTCACCTTTTGCAGGCCAAAGGTTGCCTGAAGAAGACAAGAATCTGAAAATGTTGGTATTAATCAATACAGCAGCAGAAAGTCAGCAATACCAGCCTGTAATCCTGAAGAAGTATTAGAACTACAATGAGAAGCATCCCCTGGTGGAACAGAGAACAGTAGTGGTTCTGCCATGCAGGACAGAAAAATGGGTTTGTGCCATTTGCAGTCCCAGTTTTCAGCTCCTTTCTTCTGTTCCAGAGAAGTCCTGAGCCATTCTCAGCCCCGTCCCCCACCGCTGTACAGCCCACAGGACAAGCATCTATGATCAGAGTAGAGCCATTTCCAAGCCTGATATCTTCCTTCTTGCCCCAGTGGGCACTGCAGTCAGGAAAATGCCCAGGGCTTGGGTAGCCAAGCCCCTGGCTCGTTGCTCAGATCCATCCTCTTCACTGTATTTCATCATTTTAATTTTTCAAAAAAAGCAGCCATGTGATCTCCAAGATGAAATAAAATTAAAAACAGAGAGAAGAGTGTGCTGTGCATCTGGGTTTTTTTTTTTCTGACAAGAAACATGAGAGTGCAAGTGCATTAGAAACTGGCCAGAACACCAGAGGTGCTGATGCTCAGCAGTGGCTCTCTAATGCCATTCCCCAGCACCATCTCTGCCTGTGATGTCCACTCTGCTATTCTGGTCTCAGTTCTCCTGCTGGCATGGTTCAGCAGAACACGGGCACCCACACCTCTACTCCTACTTCTCCCACTAAAAACAAGCCTAGGCAAGCAGGAAACTGATGTAGTTTGAGTAGTCCTCCTTGAGCAGAGTGAGCTACTTCTTTACGATCAGTGGATGCTAGAAAGAGGAAAGCATGGCTGATGGGTTTTATTGGAGCAAATGCAAGATGGAATTAGACAAGAATGAGTGGCAAGCCAAAGCGTCTGATTAAAGTTTGTATTTTTAGGGATATTATTGGACAAGATAGTCTTACCTGGTATAGCATCACAGTTTGCCTTGGTTTTGTACAGATCTGAGTGAAAGCATTTATTGCTCATACAGCCAAATTTTCCAAATGGGTGGGGGAAACATGATTTTACAGGATATAGGCATCAGATTCAACTAATAGTCTTTATTCACTCACTGCTTAAACAGATGAGATTGAATTTGTATTAAATTAATGTGTACTTTCTTAAGTGGCATGAATGTGTTGCTTCCATGGCTTGCCTTTGTTTTTTGGGTGTAAACATATAAGTTTGATTTTCAGGTTGTTTTTGTTCAGTTTCTGCAAATTTACTCTCCTCCTGGCTGCAGTTTTTACTCTTGTTGAAACAGGTTTTCCCTGCATTTAGAGAAGTTTTCAGTTCCCTTTTCTACCTGTGTATTATGTACTTTCCAGCTACAGAACCAAAGGCAATATTTAGGAATTCATCCAAATAATAAAAGAAATTGGCATGGGCATCTACAAACAAATGTGATTCATTTAGACAACCTATTCTTAAAAGGGAGAATCCCTCTGAGTACAGTGCTGAGGTGTCATAGCAGTAGATTGTTTGATCTGCCAGTTCCTCAAGAGACTTCACAGTTTTGCTGCTTGTCCTGAAACATCTTGCAGATAGGAGCCTACACACAGGGCAGCCAGAAAGGAGGGGAAGTGAATTGCTTACACATTTGAAAGTGCATGTTAATAAAAGAAAAGCCATCCTCTGAAGGATAATTCAAGCGTTGCCACTACTGGTGGATGACTTGCACACTATGTGAATGTCTCCTGCTTCTTCTTTCCTTCATTCACAGCCTTGTGGCTTTTGTCATCCTTTCTGCAAAAGAAGACATTATGCCCTGGAGCAGCTCCCTCATTCAGCTCTCCGGGCAGCATGGCTAGTTAGGTGTTTTCCTGGAATAAGAAAGATGTACTTTGAATACTACAGGACAGGGTTAGGAGCTAAACCTTTGCAAAAAACTCTACCTGCTTAGCTAATACAGGGAAAGAAACATCATCACAATTTTTTGAAGAAGCTGGGGCTGTGCCACTTCTGTGTTTAAAACAGCGCAAACCTACAGACATGGTGAGACCCTTTAGCAACCAGGTGGGTGGGCATTGGCTTGTGAACCTCATACAGGCACAGGTTTGAGAGTAGCATGATGATCTGCACTGCACCAAAGGCAGCATTTCTCACCTGTGCAATAGCAGCAGGGGCAATGCCTAAAAGCACTACAGCAGCTGCAGTCTAATAATTTATCAAATATTTACACAAATTAAAGAGTTTCTCTCTGGACTGCATGCTCAGGGGACAGTTTTAAGAACACGGAAATAAAAATTCTAGTTTTAGACTCTATGGCTCCCACAAATAAGTTATGGCTTCTGCAAGACATTATACCAATAAAATACAATCAATAGAAAGTACCATGGGAGGAAGATGAAGAACCCTATCACCTTGAAGGCAAGGATTTCTCCCATGCCCTTACTTCTTCTAAATGTGTACATAAACATGGCAACCAGGCACAACAAGTTTTCATAACACAAACAGAACAGCTACTTTTATCTTTGCTGGAGCCTCAAAACCTGATGTTATGCAAATACATTCAGAAAAGGAATTCCTTCCTCATTCTGGTGTTCACTGAAATTCTTTCATTTAAAGATGCCAAACACACTGTGGTATGGGTCTGTTAAGATCTCTGGTCTCCAGGAGCAGATGGCTATGTGCAGAAAAAGGGTTCTGCTCTCAGAAGACTACTGCTGTGCAGCAAAGAAATGATGTCCCCGCCGAGTCCCCTCCCAAATCCTGTGACCCCCAGCTTCCTCAGTGGTGGCATGAGATGAGGAGCAGAAAAAGCCCTGGCTCTGTGAAAGCACTGCTCAGGATAGGGAGACATCCCTGAGTTATCAACTTGTGTTCAGCACAAATGCAAAACACAGCCCCATACCAGCTACTGTGAGGAAAATTAACTCCACCCAAACTCAAACCCAAACCAGCACAATAGGCAAAACAGAAGACATACAAGGTACCACAAAACTTCTTAGATATGCCTGCAACAAACTTCATCACTTTCTCCTCTTGTCAGAGGAAAACATAACTTTCCACATTTGTATGAGTGGATTTCAGAGCTGCAAGAGTGCTGTATTATCTCTGGGGGTTTGGCACTTACCTTGTAGCTCCCTTCACAGGGATGCTGGATTTTGACAACACATACAAATTACTGAAGAGCTTTATTTCAGAGAAAAGCACTTTTTTTAATGACTCTGAAAATTCTTCTTCACAATTATCCACCTGCTTTTTGATGATACTGGAGAGAAAATGATTCTATGACACATTTATGCGTGACCTTATGACAGGTATGGAAGGATGACCCCACCACACACAGACATTTTCATCCCTTTGCAATCATCTACTTTATCATTCAGTAGGTGGTAAATGGAATTTGTCTTCATGTGTCATCTAGTACAGTTTTCAGAATGCAGCCACACACTAACATCGATGATTAACATCTCAAATGTGATCCATTCTACAGCAGTTTTAATCAAAAGGTAAAAAATCACTAAGGACTACATATGCAGTCCGTTATTTAACTTGATTGGAAAACAAGTAATTTTGAAAATGAATGTGATAATTATGTTTGAGATTGACCCAACAGAGACATCAGTGAAAAGAGAGAACATGTAGAATCCAGCTGTTAACAGATTTTCAAGCTTCATTATTTCTGTTTATCAAACCCATCCGCATTCAGACAAGACCTTGAGGTTTTGCCATGTGCTGAAGTGTGACGTGCTGGTGTGAACACAAGCTAAACTTTTATTTTTCCCAAAACCAGAATAGAACACCACAAAAAATGGTAACAAAAAAATTAATGGACAAAACCTGCAATTTTAAACTTTTACTTTATTGATTGTTTTGCAAATACATAGGAAGGACTTTGATGTTTAGTTTGCAGAGTTTATGGCACAGCTATGATTTCTATTTATTTTTTTCGGAGAAAAAAAATCAATAAAATATAAAGTGAAGTCCAATGTAATAATATAGTAAAATCATCATCTTCTTCAGGACAAAGAGTATCAACTATCTTTGTCTTGTGAAGTGCTGTCAAGCAAGGAATGATTTCAGTCCAAATAAACCTTCATCCCTTCATCCCTATTACAACTACTGCTCAGAGTATAGGTTACCTGTGAACCACACTTGTGTCCACAGAGGGAAATACTTAGGAGTGCTTAAATTTTTATTTTGCTTAACAAATGAATTTTAAAAGTTTATTCAAAGCTTGCTGCAATTAGCTTCTGAAGACTCATGACATTTTCATAAGAATACCAATATTTTAACACAATCTTTTGTCCTCAAGATAAAAAATTCACACGTGAAATACATAACTTTTCTCCTGTTGCTGCAGCATCATTGCTGTGTATGCTGTATAAAGCCTGGTCTCCTTTTATCCCCAATTTTCAGCACCATGTACTTTTGCTCTTTTGCATTAACACTGACACAAATAAGACACAAAACTCAACAGTACAGCACGCATGATAGTCTTCAAGTACTATTCCACACTCTTGATCAAGTGATCCCCAAGTTGAAGAGAAACAAATAACCTCTTGCACAGACCTTAGCTTCTTGTTCCTCACAACATCCCTGTGAGGTAGAAAGAAAAACATCCCCTTTTCCAGCAACAGGAGACAAGGCAGAGAACATATATGTCATTCCACAAGGCAGTAACTGGAGAACCAGAAAAGCTGAAAATTAGGAGTTCTTGGGTCCTAATTCTTTGATTCAGAAACCAAGGTGCTAAACTCCTAGATATTACCAGGACATTAATCTTTTTACAGCCATACATTAATGACAACAATGGCTTCTGTGCTTGTGCCAGCAAAGTGAAGTTCTATGGCAGAAGCAGTGTACACCTGATCCTGCCCTCAGACACTTCTCCTGTACTTCATAGATGTGTATAGGTTCACTGTAATTAACTAATCAGTTCTACAACTAATGTAGGATAGGTAACAGCAGCAGATCAATATTTTCATTCATAGATTTCTTTAAGACTTGCCCATCTATTTAAATGTTTGTGTTCTCTGGTCTTTTTGTTTTGGGGGTTTTTTTTCCCTCTGGATAAGTTAACAGAAACTGTCTTCCTCTGTATTATAGTTTTTTATAATTCTCCCCTAAAACCATCATCCATTTTGGGTACTCCATACAAGAGCTCGGAGTGAAGATGAACAAAATGCTTTCAGGGATTATACCCATGGTCTTGGAGTAGCTCTTCACCCACCTCTGGCCCTGACGGCAAAGATAGGCACTTTTTGCTGTGTACAGCACTGCAAGGGTCAGAATTGTCACTGAAGTGTCTTCATGGATTAGGGAAGAGGCCTCTGGGCTGCTCTATTCAAAAGTGAAACTGTTTACAGTTAGGTAAAATAGTCAGGTTTCATCATATACAGATTTTTAATCTTCAAAACCTCTGTAAGCAGGACTGGAGTCTACCTCCACAGCAAAAAAAAAAAATGGTCAAACTTAACTTGTGTGGAATGAGTGAGTAAGACAGGGAATACACCTGAATAGCCTAAATCAAGAAAACATGTGAAAACTAACATGCTGTGTTAAGCTATCCTGGAGCACCACGATAAATGAAGTTTCAAGTCTTCGATGCAAATTGCCTATCAACCAAATCACTCAGAAACGTTAATCATTAAATTAGCACTGGTCTTTGTACAACACATTTCTTTCCCATAGGCTCAGCATCAGGTCCTGCATATGGATTCAGGCTACACAATGGCCTACCACCCACTAGCAGCCACGAGCTCTAGTCACAGCTCAGTATTATGGGAGTGCTTTTGTACTGGCATAATGGTGTTTACAAAGTCATTTTGTTTATTTTTTCTGGGATGAAGGGTAGCCGATTATGGTATTGACAAGAGATTATCAAAGAACTGTGTAGGGTAAGTGCAAGTATACAATATAATACCTCCAATCGAAACAAGTTTTACTACTGTAAAATCTATATGTGGATCAAGACAAATTTTGTAACTGTTCCATTAAGGAGAAGCATTTCTGTACTTTGGAATGGAAAAAATGCTGTACAAAGGCTAGTTCAAGAGTTAAAAATTGCATGATTTTTCTGTCTGGTTGCCCATGAAATGTGTTACATTCCTTCCACAACACACATTGACTATGGTGAATCCCTTATTCACTTAGTATGAGAATGCCTTTCTATGTCATGTGCTCAATATGCTTATTGCATATATGATAGGCATTATGTAAACTTTTACTTATGCATCTAGATTTTACTTGTTTTTCAGTTACTTAATATGCTCCAGTCCTGATGTCACACATTTTGTCAGGAATTATTTTAACTGAAGTGTTTTACATACTCCTATGTACACAAATGACAGAAATTACAGAAACCATTATATTGGAGAGAACACTGTATTTTAGTAAATGTTGATTTCCAGTCAATTCATGCTCTGTATAATAAAGACATATTGTACTGATTTGGTATGTGAGATCCAAAGCTTTCATATTATCTGTTTGCAAATATAACAAAATATAAAAATTATTTTGTAATTAACAGGGAAAAGAAGGCCTTCATCAGAATGACTCTGAGATAATGTCTTTTCATTCTGATTGTTTCAAGTTATGATGAAATTGTGTTCCAAAATTTTTAGATTTTGCTGGTGGCTTGATTGACAAGTGATGCATATTGCTTTTACCCTTAACCATCTATATTCCCTTCAGAAGAATCTTCAAAGTCTCCACAACCTTTTCTTCCCCTGTTTCTCTATGAGACACTGGAAGGACAGACAATATTCATTTGCCTTTGACTGGGAGCTGGAGAGAAGTATTATATCTGGAGAATAAGAGCAGTTCATGTGGGGAATCGTGCATATACCAGTTGTCTACATGAGGACGGACACTTTTTCATCTTCCTCCTTCACACTAGCCCCATTCTAGTTTGTATGACTGAAATATGAAGGGTCACAGTTGGACTTTGGGAGGCATAGGCCCCTCAATGCCAACAGCCACACAGAGTGGAAGCAGCAGATATACTTAGGTCCCAATTATTTCCACTGGTTTAAACAATTTTGTTACAGACTGATTAAAAGGTTCAGGAAAAGGAACATCCATAGTCCCAATATCTCTCTATGGATATATATATTTGTTATAGACCACTCCAGAAAAGAAAAACCCACACCTTTACAGGATAATGGGCATGATAAGTGCTGTAGGTTCAAGAGCAACAGATATCAGAAAACACAGAGGCAATCATAAGTTTTGCATGTTATTTCTAATTTTGTGTAAAAAGAAAACTAGTATTTGGCAGGGAGACTACAAGGTTTGTTTTTTTTTTTCTTTTTAACAATGATCATAAACATTTTACTATAACATGATTTAAAACTTAAAGAATACATTCACCATTCCATTAAAGTTGGTAATGTTATGAAAGCAGAATACAATTAGGCATATAGTCATAGCCTGAGTTTAACTATCTCACTAAACTACTTAGAGAGCACTTTAAAAGAAAAGAAAAGGAAAAAAGAAAGTAAAATTGCAAGAGAGTCATCAATTTCTTCCATTTGGAAACAAGTCTTCTTGCGAATTAAGCCCAGTCTGTAACTCACATTTAAATCTGCCTCATTGGTATTAGTTTCGGTGAAACCTAGGAAAAGGAGGGAAAAAAAACCCCACAACAATCTTGTCATACAGATAAGATCAAGCAGTACAACCCACAGTTCACTTCCACTTGTATCAACCATGTACTACTGAAGAGTAGAGACACTGTACCTATTTAACCTACCGCATTTGCAATGTGTCATATAAATTTTCTGATGCAAGAATACAAGATATGTGCGATTTCAGTATCCAGACTCCCAACTTCATTTGTTTTGAGATAGGTTATTGGTGTAAGAATGCAAGCATATTAAACTTGGGCAGATGAACCTGTACTTGCCCCCTGCACAGTCTTCTGCACAGAAACAGTCAACTGATTTTGGAATATGCCTGTTAGCAGGGGATAGGCAATCAAAGGTATATATAGGTATATATAATAAACACTCTGCTACTATTGTATATTAATACATTTGATGGGATTATGTGTGTGATGATGATATAATAATACAATATCAAATCCATATTTCTTATTTTTAAAATGTCTTTCTTCCATTCACATTCAATTTTTTAATGATTATATAGTAAATTAATTCCAATTTTGTTTTTTTTTTTTTTAAACCCTGCTTTTTCCCATTCACATTAATTTTTGTGAATTAAAAAGGACACATTTATGTATTCTATTGTTTTAATTCATTCACTCACAAAACTCAATTAGTGATATGCTAAGATGTACAGCAGACCAAAAATAAATCACAGTAAGCCTAAATAGGAAGGTAGATGAGGAAAGAGGGTGTAAATAGGAACAATACAAAGACTTTGTAAAGCAGCAATGGTTAACATTTGCTTGAACTCTCACTTCAGGTCTATACAAAACCCCTGAGGAGAGCAGGTCTCCACAGAAGATCCAAGCCTCTTTAATTATCTCTTGTTCCCAGCCTGATGCCCCAGGATGAAGATCAGAAATAACTCAAGTGGTCTTACTTTTTCAGGATGAAAAACTGTTCTGTGGATAATCTGGCTCCTAGTTGATTAATGTGCCCCATGGAAGCATCACCTACGCCATCCTCCTGCCTCCTTAACCCAGCTTTTCAGTTAACAGTACTGAAGAAGATTCCTCATGAAAGAATAATACGTAAGTGCCTTTTCAAGCATTAATGCTTCTTTCTTTTAGAGGCCCAGCGTTGTATTTTCTGTACCACTTAGATTTCTAAGTCATCTTTCCTCCAGCCACTATGTATCATCGTTTAGCCACTGTGGAAAACTTAGTTCATGAAGAATGTGTTTACTGTATCAAATGCTAATGAAATGTTTTCAGAGGTTGGCAACAATTCATTGATTTTTTTCAAAGGTGTGTTTGAACTAGGATAATAAATAGGTGTAATAGGTACAATGCATCAGCATTCCTGGATTAGTTCCAGAAATGTTTCAACATTTCAGTGTCCAAGTTACTTTGTGCCTCACTTTATTTGGGCCTATTTCTGCCACAGCCGGGGATGGTTCCATTGAAGTAAACCTAAACACTGGAGGATGAAGATAGAAGCACTAAATCTGTATTCTGCAAACAACAACAAAGGCAGTTACTGGAGAGATTTCTATTTTTTCTGATGTTGTAGATTTCAGTAACATCAAAACATCAAGTGTTTTGCATTTGATGAGCATATTACATTAAACGTGGTGTCTGCACATCTTATGCTAACAGCTGTCATTTGTGTGTACTACTATCCACTTCAGATGGGTCTGATGCCCGTAAGGCTGATGTGCCATAATGTCTGTTCAGGATAATGGAGGTGGTGAGAGCCCAGCACCACTCAGAACTGGACCCAAATGCAACTTCTGATCCTAAAACGTGATTAAATAAGCAGAAAAATGCCAGTGTAACAAAATAGATGGTTTGTGCTTGGAAAACAAGGAGTAGTCAAGTCTGAAATGTAGAAAGCATTTCAGGACTCCCTGAGTCCACTGCTTAAAATCCCACTAGAGACAGTCAATCTAGTATCACCCTGTGTTAAGGGTGATTTAGTAAGGGCTGAAGGGACTTAATGCAGATGGTATTCACAGTGCACAGCTTCATAGTTGCTACTTTCTTACAGAGCCTCCTAAGCAACACATTCTTAATATTAGTTTACTTATAGGAAGGACACCTTATGTTGGAAGCTTCAAATACTTTGCTAATGTAGGTAGGAGTTTGCCTGTGCAGTCCAGTATGTGGCTTCCCAACTGGTAAGAAGACACATGGGCTCTGGTGTTTGCTGCAGCTCAAGCCTGTTGAATTTCTGATTCCCAACCCCAAAATACCCTTTTAAGCTACACAAACAGCCCTATGCTTATTCAGGTTCTGCTTCTGAATAAGGTTGAATTCTGTTAAGTTCCATTTACCTTAACAAGTAATCAACAGTGAGTTACTCTTCAAAAATCTAAAATAAGCCCCTCTAAAAAACCCAAAAGCATATTTGTTAAATTAATTAAAGTTGCTTATCTCTTATTAATACTTATTTTTTCACTTCAGAGAAATACAAACCACAGTTCTAAAATTCTAACATCAAATATATATGTATATGTATGATACAAAAATCTCTGCTTAATGGTTTTGCAACAGGGGTGATTGATCAGGAATAAAAACCCCACAACATCCATCTAAAAATCAACTCAGTCTTGCAACAGCCTCAAAAGAAAATGTTCCTCCAAGCAAAATGTACTTCCAGAAAATAAAATATATATTCTGTATAATTTTGAACTCAGTGGTTGAACTTGGACAGACAATTGCTTTTTAAACATACACTAGCCTTGGCAGATGCTTTGTCTATACTCCATATTATCTTTGAAGAAAACAAGCTTAAAGATTAAGGGGAAAAAAGTAGGTTGTGTTGGAGATTTGTGACTTATCCTGATTATTTTTATCATTAAATACATCTGCAAAAGTATGTTCTGTCATGGTCTCATCAATGGTAAAAGGCAGTACAAGTCCAAACAGATTGCCTGCCAAGGTGATCTATATGCTAGGCTACAGCAAATCTTATTTAAGCATGCAAGATAAGCCAACATTTTGTCTTCACAGAACAGTAAAATCGAGGGTGAATTGTTTAGTTTTTAAATGATACCAGTCTATAATGAAGATTGTTGACTCTAAATCATGTTTCCTTTGACATTTTGTTTTGCAAATGTTCTTTAGGAGATGTTTTTCCAAGTAAGTAACCAAGTAAAATTTCCATTTTTCAAGTGAAATGGAATTGTATAGTCAAATGTGTCTCAAATATGGCCATACAGACTATGAAGTTCTCCTCTCCAAACAGGAGTAGTCTACATGGGGTGAGGCAGTTACATAAAAAGATATAGCCATCTCTTAAAAATCTAATTTCTAGTGAATTTACAGAAGCATTTATTTTAGTTCAGATCATACACTGCATCTACTGAGAAAAAACTACTAGACAAATGGGTCAGCTCCTCATTTTCCCCTGATTAATTCTTTTTCAAACTAGGAAAATATAGGATCCAGCTTTTACTGTGGCAATACACAGTAAAAGCTAAAACTCCTGTCACTGATATAAATAAACCAAAGATATCTCATTCAGTGAACATAAATAATCACAAGCACAACTGTTACTCTTGCAAGAATGCCTGAGGCAGAGTTTTGAAATGTGGGAAAAAAAAAAAAAAAAGACCAAGGATGCTGCAGTGTGAATAACTGCCTATCACTATGCTCAAATTCCTATTTTCTGAAATTCAAAACTAAGCAAAGAACCTATAGTTGTTTGCTGTATATGAAATTCAGGCCATCAAGGGTCCAATATTCCAAAACAGCAACCCAGCCTTGCTGTGTAAAAGATTTCAACAGAAGATTTCTTAAGGATTTCAATGACAACAGGACTTGAACACTATGGTCTGGAAACATTCTTTACAGGTCGAGGTGGGAAAAAAGAAGGAAAGGACTAGTGCACTTCCATGCCACAGATTTAATAAACAAATAATTGAGGTTCATGTCATGCTCTCAATCTGCGGGGCTGTGGGGACTGTGGGCACTTCTGTAAGCAGCCATCAGTATACCACGCTGACACCTGCATGTCCTCTGGCAGAGGTACACACTTTGCAAACAATTATTGCTTTGCAAGCATTTATGCAAGCCACCGCTTTCAAGGTAAGTACATGTAAATGTATAAACCAAGAAGCATCTACATTTTTCATGCCCACAGCTCTTGTTTTCATGCATGACTGTGGCAGCTGAACAAAGCAGATTGTGCTGGATTTTGCTTTCTGGAGAACTAGGAAACGGTGCCTGTGAAGGGTCCCTTCCTGATCCTAGAAAGACATATCCCAGGGAGCCAGACAGTGCATTGTTCCAACACCTCTCATCTCCTAACTTCAGGCTACACTAAGGATTTGAAGTTTATACCACTCCTTTGTAACATTTCCAGGAAAGCACCAAGGAACAGTGGTTTCTTTGGACCTAACTGTCTTGTCATATCATACCTGCTGTAAAGCTTAATCTCATAGCCCATCATTTTAACCTTATCACTTCTTTCTCTGAATTTTTTGTTTGCTTCTGCTTTCACTGCCTTGAGCATAGGTAGCTGGCCTTTACTTTTGGAAATACCACTTAATTGAATAGGTGTCTCTTGGTCAACTCAACCAAAAAAAGCCCAGATCCTTTCAAATGAGCAGGTTTGGAACAACTAAGGACTGTTTTCAGTGTCTTCTGAAAACAGAAGTCCTTTCCTATAGTCTACATTTTATGTTTTACTTCTAGCTAGATGCTAGCTGCTTGACAGGCAGATTAGTCCAAGAAAAAGAAGTCCTGATGTTATCAAAGTTCTAAAAATTTAGTATTTTTTTACTAGATCAAAGTCAGAAGCTGAATTAATAATTTCATTTCCACATAGAACTGTGGAAAGTTGCTTCCATTTTAAATTAAAAAATAATAATGACTTCCATAAAATATATTAAAACACATGGAAAATATGTATTAAAATATAGGGCAAGTTAGTAACCTAGCATAGTTAGGTTCAGCAAAGTGATTCTGTAGCAGCTTCCTGCACTCTGCAGTTGCAGGCCACTAGTCTTTGATCCAACATTTTTTTCTCAGATAATTAAAGGTACTTTCAGCAGTGAACAGACCTTTATTTAAAATATCTAAGGAGAAACATACACTATCATACTTAGTTATCAGAAATACTCTCTTATGGACACAGGAAATAAATGAAATTTCACAGGTCCATTGCTCAGGAAGTTTCCTTTCTACCAATAATAGGCTTAAAGCCTTAATAAAAAACCTTTGCACATACTAAATGCTCTGCACTGTGCCAATTAAATGCCATAGCCATGCCATGAAATTCTGCAAAAAGTAGTATTTTAATTCATTACTAAATATTCCTAAACTATTTTTACAGCACAATTTGTACACTATCATACTTGCTGCCATTGCCAAAGGGGGGTTGAACTGCCCCAAAAGACTTCACAACACAGAAGAAAAGATTTTTAAATGTTGATGTAGGGACAGGTGAAGAAAAAACTCTACTATTAACCACACATGCATTTAGTTACACTCTAGAGTGCTAGAGCTTTCCATTAATAAGGCAGTTTTGTGTTTGCATTAAGTGAGACTTAAGAATGAATGTGAATGTCAAAAGGCAGGGGCTTTCTGGATTAATGCAGAGCATAAGTTCCATTTGTACAAGACAGTCTTACAGCAGTTCACTGATTAGCACTACTGACAAAGAGGGAACAACTGTAGTCATTCCTGTCAAGAAGACTTATAGCTTCACCAAAGACAGCATGGAAACTTAGCTACTGATATTTAGGCAAAGTAACTTATACAGTGAAAAATAAAATTTATCCATCTTTCAGAGATGAATCAGCTCCCGTCTTCAAAGTATAGAAGCTTCCTTTCCACTTGTATTTTTACTCTTAGTTATTTCTCCATCTCTCCTGGTTTTCCTAGCTTCTGAACCTTCTGACATCATCACACTATATTAGCCCGAAATAATCTTTCATTGTAAATCCCACAGCTAATCTATTCAGTCCTCACCTATAAAGACAAAACTTACTTCAACTACAAGCCTTCATATGATAAACATTTGTGGAGAATATTTGTTCTGACTCCAAACTGTACTGCGTTTGTAAAATTACTTACTGCGAAGTCACAGCCAGTGCTTTTCTTGATATCATCTACGGTCAGTCCTTCCCAGATTTCTATGAGGGTCAATCCCTTCTTCTTGTCCACATCAAACACTGCCTATTGAATTCAAAAAGCACATAATTACCATTTTTATTATTAAATGAGCAAATGAGGATGTAAGTGCAGTAACATTGTACAAAATTGTGAGCTGAAATAGAAACCATTCCTTCAGTAACATAAGATGCCACTTTTCACTTTCATGACTGACCAATAAAGATTTCTGCTACATTTATTTGTACCAAGAAAGAGAATCTAGAATGTGTTACAATATCTAGTATGTGTTAGTTTTGTGGAGAAAAAGTACAACTGTTCATCACGGCAGGAAATGTGGACTGTGCCTGCTGCTCCAATATGGTGAGAATGGGAGGTTCAAAGTAAAGGGCTGAGAAGTTCCTTGCTGCAAGACAATGTCCACCAAGAGATCACAAAAGAAACGGGAATAGAATGTCTCCTCCATTCTTTTACTTCACTTCATGGCCAGTAGAGAGATCATCTTTGGCTGACTATAAGTTTCACCAACAGCTATTGCATACCCAATGCGAAAGCTAGAATTTTTAGAAGCTAGCAGTGAAAGACAAGATTCCCTGCAGTATTTTTAAAAGAAAGCCTGAGAAGAAGAGGCTGAAGGAGCAAAGGCTGTTCTGTCTGATGTCTTCATAAGTTATGCACTCCACCTCTGAGACTTAAAAGTGCATCAAATAAAAATACCTGTAAAACAATATGCCTTCTTTAATAGTGCCTTCCAGAGGGAGATACACAGGTTGCAAGCTAGTTGCCAGGGAAACCATAAGGTCTAAAGTAATTTTCCTTAAAAATGAAAGTTTAGTAGCAAATTACCAGTGAAGCTTGAACTTGATATGAAAGTGAAGTCATATAAGCTCATCACAGAAGTGTCCTGAAGTCTAGTTGTCCTCTGGGCAGATGAAACTGCTTTTATGGGACTGGAAAAGGACAGCTTCACTAAGTCTTAAAAGAGAAGCTGGGCATAAGGAACATTCCAGAATGCTTGTGTGGAAACAGAATTTGTAACACTACCTAAATACTGTTGCACATTTGTATCATTTCCTAATAAAAGCTACAAAGTCTGGTAATTGATAAGTGTTAGAGACATTTCTACTTGTTTATTTTCTATTAGTCCTTGTTCCTTCTCATTTTCTTTGTACCTTATATTTATATTTGGCCAGTTGGTAAAAGACTAATTAAAAAAAAAAATAACATTTCCACATTTTAATATATTTTCCTTTAATTT